>JARQOC010000007.1:205981391-206316391 GCA_033576535.1 Allobates femoralis | reverse complement strand
TACCAGAAACTCCGTCGGGGGCTTAATATATACCCGGTGGTGAGTACCGGACGGTAGCTTAATATTTCCCCATTGGTGAGTACGAGACTGTAGCTTAATATTCCCCAGGTGATGACCGGCCTGGCTGTGTAGGTCGGCTGAGCTCTCTTACGAAAGTTGTGGTGGATGACTGGTGGCTTTAATCTCCCCCGAATTTACAACCAGATCATGAGCATGACACGTCTTCTAGAGTCTTCTCTCGGAACACTCTTTCGGCTATGGTGTTTCAGTATGCCAGGTATCGAGCAAACAGGTGCTTTTCCACATCCGTGTACCGTGACAGGGTCCACGTCTCGCATACACGTCGTGCCACCCTACTTGTTATATTTGGAAGGTGGTAACTGTGGAGAAAAAAAACAGAATCAGGGCATGTTTTTATCCATCTGGCATAGGTGGCTTGGCACGGGAGCGTACCTTAAATGGTAACGTTTGAGAGCCATAGTTACATGGACACCGGACTTCCCACTGCTTGTCACAAATAATGACTTGACGTGCTCAACACCATGCATAAAGTTGGGCCTGATGAATTCTTTGTAAACCTAGAACCACTGGAAAAAATATAAATGTGGCGAAATGTCTAGAACCTGAATGCATACTTCGTAAAGGGTTTGCCGGACACTTACCAGTTCTTCTTCCGTGGTGATAACGAATGATGCCACCTGAATGGTCGCATGTTTGTGAGTCTTCACACCAACTATAACCTTGTGAACTCCACAGTGTACTGTGAGGTAGCGCCGTCGGATTGCATGGCAGAGGCAAGGAGCCAGGCACAGAAGTTCACAGCACACGGTTTATTATGCATATGTCCACAGTATACACAAACCTCCAGGTTCTGGGATGCAGCCGGGCAGACTTCCTATAACCATAAGATTGGCACACAGTCCTTTATCACGGGTTCTCTCCAGTCCAGGTCTCACCGAGCTCAAGCCCTCCGGGCTAGGCTGTGTTGTATCAGCACACAGCCTCTGCCTCTCCTGTCCTGGCCACTCACTAGCCTCATCAGTCTTCCTTCAGACTGAAGCTCCACTCAGAGAACCACACCCTGCGTTCCTGCCTAGCTTTTAACCCTCTGCTTACCTCCGGGGAAGTCTCTATGAACCCGGAGTGGAGTGCTTCCTATATGTGGAGGGAGCATAACCTGGGAGACACATACCAGCCATCACAGATCATCCCGGTCACTGTCTCACAGTACATAAAGAGTCCTGTCATTCCATTCTGCGATCTAGAAGGTAAAAAAGGAAGGGGAGTGCCATGTCTGCTGTGGCCGAAACAGTTCCAGAAAATTGTGGCCAATTGTCCTGGGCACTTGTCCTATTCTCTGGAAGGGGAGCGCCATGCCTGCTGTGGCCGAAAACAGTTCCAGAGAATTGTGGCCAAGTGTCCTGGGCACTTGTCCGATTCTCTGGAAGGGCAGCGCCATGCCTGCTGTGGCCAAAAACAGTAACTACTTACGGTCATATTCTGCATGACCCTTGGTCTTTGGAGATGCTTGAGAATTAGCAGGGCATGGAGATAGTTCATTACTTCTATACCAGCCATAAGTGATCTACTCCCACAGACCTCTTCCATGCATTTCATGAAGTTTGGCTTGGCCACATCCCGTAATTTTCGGCAATCACTCGGGCTCATTGTTGGTTGCATGAAGTAGCTGTATCTGTAGATAAAAAATACATTCAAATTACATGCATTTTACATTACCTGAGCTTGGTCAAAATCTAGCCAAACACTCCTCATTGAATTGGGTACCTTTTTTCTACCCTCTCTCTGCAGAGGCCCTTGTATAGCGCTTTTCCTTTTCCTGCTGTGACATTTAAGAACACCTCACATGCCCTGTACATCTGGGGGTCATGTACGCTCAGATCACCGCTCATTTGAGAAGTAGTAAATCTCTGAATATGATTCATCATACATAGCGCTGTCCTATGTGATAGCGACAAGCTGCTAAATTTGGCAAAGAACTCCCAGACTTTTTCGAGCCTTGTAAGATACTGAAGAACGACTTTTCCGGGCTCCACGTAGTATAGAAATCATGCTATTTCCTAGACTTCTGGCTGGACATTCGGGATCCCGAGGGTGTCCGTGGGATAGGAGGTATATCCCTGAAGCATGGGGTGACTCAAAGAGTGTCATTTGTATAAGCCAGATTCCCTTGCAGATTTGCGGTTTCTGGCTCTTCATCATGTGGTCTGAACTTTTGGTGTGCTTGCATCTGGGACATCCGCATGGTCAGAAGTGCCCACATGTCTCTTCCCTCACAAAGCTTCTATCATGGTAGGCTCATTGTCCGAGCGAGGGTCTACCTCCGTGCCGCTAGGAGTATGCACAGGGCCCATAGCATCCTGGAGCGGGGAGCTGTGGATGAGCTGCGGCGAGTGGTCTGTCATCTCCTCATGCTTTTCCGAGATAGGTGGCGTCTGGGACCACTCGGTTCTGGGCTTGCCTGTCACAATGAACCTGTGTTGTTCCAAAAATGTGACCGTCTCTTCTATGGAATGGAGAGGCTTGATAGTACAATATTGTACTGTAGTACCGGTGTCGGCAATTTCGTAAAGCTGCTTCTTGGCTGAATTCATGGCTTCTTTTATCTCTGTGTCATTCTTTGTACTCATGCATACCCTTTTGAGATGGGTGGATAGTATTTGCTCACCTTTTTGCAAACGGGGCATGTCAGGGATGTGTGGCGGTGACTGGATAAAAAAAACCCACAGCGGTCAGTCTCCTAGTAGCACACGGCCCCCGACATGCGTTAACCTGGCAACATGATACTTGCTTACCGCCCCATAGTGAAGGGCCTCCGTGACCAGTTAGCATTTCTCGTCAGAGCTAATTGATGGAGCTGGCCATCCTTCCTTGCACGTAGTCTTTGTGTTGTGGCTTCCTCTTCATCTACCCACATCCGCTGAGCGGTTGACCAATACGATGCCTCAGCTAGAAGACTGTCCTCCCACAGGCTGAGGCAATCACAGTGACCTCAGCCCTTCAGGTGATAATCATCCCGCAAGCTGAGGCACTCACAGTGATGCCAGCCCTTCAGATGATAACAGGGTCGGACTGGGGTGTCAGGGGCCCACCAGGGAAATTGACTCCAGGGGCCCGCCCTTCAGTTATATGCAAATACCTGTTACCCGTTATACCCATCATAGTGGCGGCTCCTGCACATCATTGTGCGCTCACTATGACTGCAATGTAGAATTACTGTAGTTTGTATTAAAGTGCACCAGTCATTGGTTTTGGGGATTCTAAAACCTGCCCACCACCTTTAACATGATGTAATTGGGGTTCCTGTAACCCCCTTTATATCCCCAGACATCCTCAGGCACTTCAGAAATAGAAGTTTTATTCTGTTCTGCGCCATATAATTTTTTTATGGGTATATGGGGTCTGCAGATTGCAGTCAGAGCCGCCCCGCTGCATGCCAACACCACTCCTCCTGATTGTGTGCCAGTGAATGACACAGGATGTCATCCACACAAATCACAGGTCTCACGCCTGCACAGTGGAAACACTGGCTGTTCAGTAGGGCACAGTGAGGCACCACTGCACAGGCGTGAGACCTGTGATTTGTGTGGATGACATCCTGTGTCATTCACTGGCACACAATCAGGAGGGGCGGTGTTGGCATGGAGCAAGGCGGCTCTGACCGCAATCTGTAGACAACATATATGCCCAATAAAAAAAAAATTATCACATGGTGCGGGACAGACTAAAAATCTATTTCTGAGGTGCCTGAGGACGTCTAGGGATATAAAGGGGGTTACAGGAACCCCAAATACATCATGTTAAAGGGAACCTGTCAGCTCGTTTTTACCAGTGGAAACTGCACTGTCAGAAGAATGTGGCCCTTTTATCCCCATTATAAAATGCAGTGGCCGGTAATGATATGACCGCAGCTCCATTCATCATCATTGGGGCTCCCAGAAAAAGCCAAACACCTTGCTCATAGCCACTGAGGGAATGAGCGGATCATGGGCGAGCTGTACATCAGCTCCAGTCTAATGGGGAGAACACAAACCTATGACAGGACCGTCTTTAAGAACAATGTTTTTAATGTGTGTTTTAATGTTTTTTCTAATAAAAATGAATTTTTGAAGAGGGTATCCGGGATTAATAAAAAAAAATATGCCTGAGCACCAACAGGTAGGTAGCTGCCACCTACCTGCCTGTTGTTTCCGGCACCAGTCACCGCCTTTCTCGTCTGGCACAGACCGCTCCTGCCTGGGACAGCATGGCGGCGTAAACAGAGCAGAGACGGCTTTTCCGTTTTGCTCCGTGTGAAGGGGGTGGGACAGCCGACATCATGCTGATTGACAACCAACTCCTCACTACCTGATTGGAGGAGCCGGCTGTCATTTAACATGTGTTGGCTCTGATGCTCGTCGACAGAGTGAAGAAGCCGCCCCTCTGTTGATGTGACATCAGCGGAAGCAGCAAGATCGCCGACAGGAGCGGTCTGTGACTGCTCCGGTCGGCAATGAAAGGTGTCGGGCACAACAGTCAGGTAGCGGGACAGCTACCTACCTGTTAGTGCATAGGCACAATTTTTTCCCCAGAATTCCCGGATATCCTCTTTAAGCATCTCAAGATTCTGTGCTGGATCTTTTTCTATTTTTTTGACACGTAATGGGGATAAAAGTTGCACATTCAGCAATCGGATCTCCAACAATAAATAACTTATCACCTATCCTTAGGCCATGTGCATTTCAAGCATTTAGTGAGTTTTTTTTACCTCAGTATTTGTAAGACAAAACCAGGGGTGGAACAATCAGACATAATTTTTTTCTGCCTTTTTCACCCTGGTATTGTTTTACAAATCCTGAGATAAAAATCTCACCAAATACTCAAAGTGCACACGGCCTTAGAAGAGATGATTACTTGCTTTCTCTGCAGAACCTCTGTAAGGCCCTTTTCACATCAGCGGTAATCGCTGATCGCGGCAGTTCGGTGAAAAAACTGCAACTGCCGCGATTACCGCATAACGGCCGCACTTGCGGATAGCCATCGGGTCCCCAATGGTGTGGGCCCCTGGGCACTGTCCATTTATTCCTGGGGGCCCCCTCTGCGCCCCTTCCCCCCTGCTCCCCCTCCTAACCTGTGTGGCAGTCAGGTACACACACACAGACAGACACAGACAAACAAACAGACAGACACACAGACAGCATACTCACTAGCAGCAGCAAGTCCGTCCTGACTCCTCTACAGCCTGTCGGCTGCCCAGTTCTTCTCCCTCCTGCCGGCTCCTGCGCTCCTCCTGCCAGCCCCAGCGTGACTTCTGGATTGACAATGAAGATGTCAATCTTGGCCAGGCCGGCCCTCTCTCTCCCTTGACGGCCGCGGGGACCCGTTCTAGAGGTGAGGAGGTGGAGTCCGAAGGAAAGTGGCCTGTAGAAGAGGTGAGGGGGCAGTGCTTTGAGGAGATTGAGGCCCGCCCCCTCACCTCTCCTCTGAGCCCCCTCTTCTGTGAATCACCACCGGGAGCGAGAGGGCCGTGTTTGCCATCACAGGGGGTTGGGGCTGCGGGCAGCCATGTTTTGTGTGCACTGCAGATGGCGCCGGCTGCAGTGCACACCTTCTAAATGACAGCAAGGGCAGGGGGCGGGTTTACCCAGTACCCCGGCAGGCCAGACCGACACTGGATGATAATCATCAGCGAAGCTTCCAAATATATTCCAGTGTCAGTTGAATTCCAACCAAAGTACACCTCATTCTACTTAACATGCTTCTGATTTGGTGATCACCTGAACCAAATCTTATTTAACGAGGGAAAGTGTAAAAAAACACTACTATGGTCTGTACAATCCTCTTCCAATAGGACAAGCTGGATAGTAAAACAAGTGCTAGGAATAGGCCAACAGTAATTTGAATGAAAAATAACTTTTAACCTTGCCAAAGGAGTTGAAAAGATAGGTCTTCAGTGAGAAAAAGAAGGGCTCAATTCTGGATTTACTAGCAGAGAGATACAGTGAGCGTCATGTTGCCTCCATCCTTGAAATTTCTAAGATGGCAGTCCATTACAACAAGGTCAAGCAGCAGACATTGGAGACAGCAAAGCTGCAGATTGGCAGAAGGCGAAAGCGACTCTCCACTTACCAGGATGACCGTTACTTTATTCGAATGTCACTCAGAAACCGCAGGATGACATCAGGTGACCTACAAAAGGAATGGCAAGTGGCATCTGGGATGAAGTGCATGGCAAGAACAGTTCGCAACAGGCTCCTAGAGGCAGGGCTCAAGTCATGCAAAGCTAGAAAAAAGCCTTTCATGAATGAGAAGCAAAGGAGAGCCAGGCTGAAGTTTGCCAAAGAACATAAGGATTCAACCATAGAGGACTGGAGTAAGGTAATCTTCTCTGATAAGCCTAATTTTCAGATTTGCCTAACGCCTGGTTGTCCAATGGTTAGACGGAGACCTGGAGAGGAGTACAAGCCACAGTGTCTTGCACCCACTGTGAAATTTGGTGGATGATCGGTGATGATCAGGGGATGCTTTAGCAATGCTGGAATTGGGCAGGTTAATCTTTGCGAAGGACGTATAAATCACGCTGCATACAAGGTTATCCTTGAAAAACACTTGCTTCCTTCTGCTCAGGCAATGTTCCCCAACTCTGAGGACTGTTTTTTTCCAGCAGGACAATACCAAATGCCACACAGCTAGGTCATTCAATGTGTGGATGAAGGAGCACCACATCAAGACCCTGTCATGACCAGCCCATTCTCCAGACCTGAACCCCATTAAAAACCTCTGGAATGTAACCAAGAGTAAGATGGATTTTCACAAGCCATCAAACAATGAAGAACTGCTTACAGTTTTGTGCCAGGAGTGGCATAAGGTCACCCAAAAGCAGTGTGAAAGACTGGTGGAAAGCATGCCAAGACGCAAATCTGATTAAACATCATGGTTATTCCACCAAATATAGATTTCTGAACTCTTCCTGAGTTAAAACATTAGTATTGTTATTTCTAAATAAATATGAACTTGTTTTCTTTGCATTATTTGAGGTCTTAAAGCACTTGTTTTTTTTATTATTTTGACGATTTCTCATTTGCTGCAAATAAATACAACATTTTTAGCCTTGAATTTCGGAGACATGTTGTCAGTAGTTTATAGAATAAAAGAACAATGTACATTTTACTCAAATATATACCTATAAAGAGATAAATCAGAAAAACTGAAAATTTTGCAGTGGTCTCTTAATAATTTTTGCCAGAGCTGTATAAATATATATATATATATATATATATATATATATATATATATATATATATATATATATTTTAATAGTTTTATTTTCAATGGGACAAAAGGGGGTTGATTTGAAGGGTTTTTTATTTTATAAAATCTGAGATTACTTACCGGTAATCATATTGTACGGAGTCAATGACAGCACCCACCGAGAAAGGGGATCTGCCCACAAGGACAGGAAGCCTACAGATAAAAAGGGGTGGTCCCCCTCGCCTCCTCAGTTGGTTTCCAGAGAAACATCATTGGTAGTAACCGAGTGCTGCAGAGTATTTTTTTCTAGTTATTTGATCCAGCAGCCCTGCTGGCACCGGTTCACATTAGTCTGTGAGTGCTATGCAGTTTTTTTTCTGTTTTGTATCTTATGGAGTGGCTGGCTCCATGCTGCAATTTGCACCCTTGTTGACTGCAGGTGATCTAGGGTTGAGATGGAGTCTGCCCACTGAGAGGTGGGGGGTGGACAAGGAGGATAGGGATATCAGCGTAGGACTCGTCGGACCTGAAGTCACTTTGTCGCAGTCGACGAGCAAACAGACATTGGCCAATGTGTGTACCAAGAACTTCAGAAATAAAAAGATAAGATTTTGAGTTTTTTGAAAAAACTTACGTTTTTAACTTTTTTCTCATATATATATAGCTTATTAGCATATGTACATCATTGGTAGTAACCGAGTGCTGCAGAGTATTTTTTCTAGTTATTTGATCCAGCAGCCCTGCTGGCACCGGATCACATTAGTCTGTGAGTGCTATGCAGTTTTTTTTCTGTTTTGTATCTTATGGAGTGGCTAGCTCCATGCTGCAATTTGCACCCTTGTTGACTGCAGGTGATCTAGGGTTGAGATGGAGTCTGCCCACTAGAGGTGGGGGGTGGACAAGGAGGATAGGGATATCAGCGTAGGACTCGTCGGACCTGAAGTCACTTTGTCGCAGTCGACGAGCAAACAGACACTTGGCCAATGTGTGTACCAAGAACTTCAGAAATAAAAAGATAAGATTTTGAGTTTTTTGAAAAAAACGTAGTTTTTAACTTTTTTCTCATATATACCGTATATACTCGCGTATAAGCCGAGTTTTTTCAGCCCAAAACTTGGGCTGAAAAGTCCCCCCCTAGGCTTATACGCGAGTCACTGTATACTGTATACACTGTATACAGTGTATACAGTATACAGCCCGCCCCATGAGTATACAGGACCCCCTGCCTTGTGCACAAACCTGTAAAGGAAGAGATTAGTATACTTATCACTGTCCGCCTGCCGCTGTCCCGCCGCCGTCATCGCGGTCCTCCGTCTTCTTCCGTCTGCTTCCGGCTTCTCCGGTCGTCGCAGGCAATGACGTCATTGTCGGCGCGACCGAGGAGGAAACCGGAAGATGGAGGAGCGCATTGGTGGCGGCAGGACAGCGGCAGGTGGACAGTGATAAGTATACTAATCTCTTCCTTTACAGGTTTGTGCACAAGGCGGGGGGGCCCTGGATACTGATGGGGGGCTGTATACTACACTGGGGCTGTATGTACCACTGGGCTGCGTGTATACTCCACTGGGGCTGTATATCCTCTGGGGCTCTCTGTATACTGAGGGGGGCTGTATACTACACTGGGGCTGTATGTACCACTGGGGCTGCGTGTATACTACCACTGGGGCTGTATATACCTCTGGGGCTTCCTGTATACTGATGGGGGGCTGTATACTACACTGGGGCTGTATGTACCACTGGGGCTGCGTGTATACTACCACTGGGGCTGTATATACCTCTGGGGCTCCTGTATACTGATGGGGGGCTGTATACTACACTGGGGCTGTATGTACCACTGGGGCTGCGATGTATATACTACCACTGGGGCTGTATATACCTCTGGGCTCCTGTATACTGATGGGGGGCTGTATACTACACTGGGGCTGTATTACCACTGGGGCTGCGTGTATACTACCACTGGGGCTGTATATACCTCTGGGGCTCCTGTATACTGATGGGGGGCTGTATACTACACTGGGGCTGTATATACCACTGGGGGCTGCGTGTATACTACCACTGGGGCTGTATATACCTCTAGGGCTGCTGTATACTGATGGGGGGCTGTATAACTACCACTGGGGCTGGTGTATATACCACTGGGGCTGTATATACCTCTGGGGCTGCTGTATACTGATGGGGGGGCTGTATACTACCACTGGGGCTGTATATACCTCTGGGGGCTGTATTATTACTGAATGTGGGGGGCTGTTATACCACTGGGGCTGTATATACCACTTGGGGCTGCTTATATGATGGGGGGCTTACTACACTGGGGCTGGTATATACTACCACTGGGCTGTATTACCACTGGGGCTGCTGCTGTATACTACCACTGGGGCTGCTGTATATACCTCTGGGGCTGCTGTATACTAACTACTGGGGCTGCTGTATACTAACTACTGGGGCTGCTGCTGTATATACAACTGGGGCTGCTGCTGTATATACCACTGGGGGTGCTGCTGTATACTACCACTGGGGCTGCTGTATATACCTCTGGGGCTGCTGTATACCACACTGCTGGGGGCTGTATACCTGTGCTGGGGTCCACCCTCGGCTTATACACGAATCAATAGGTTTTCCCAGGTTTTGGGGGCAAAAGTAGAGGGGTCGGCTTGTACACGGGTCGGCTTATACACGAGTATATACGGAATATAGCTTATTAGCATATGTACATCATTGGTAGTAACCGAGTGCTGCAGAGTATTTTTTTCAGTTATTTGATCCAGCAGCCCTGCTGGCACCGGTTCACATTAGTCTGTGAGTGCTATGCAGTTTTTT
The DNA here is from genome assembly GCA_033576535.1 of Allobates femoralis. Classification (NCBI taxonomy): domain Eukaryota; kingdom Metazoa; phylum Chordata; class Amphibia; order Anura; family Aromobatidae; genus Allobates; species Allobates femoralis. The sequence goes on along the minus strand of JARQOC010000007.1, from coordinate 206,306,326 downwards.
TTCTGTTTTGTATCTTATGGAGTGGCTGGCTCCATGCTGCAATTTGCACCCTTGTTGACTGCAGGTGATCTAGGGTTGAGATGGAGTCTGCCCACTAAGAGGTGGAGGGTGGACAAGGAGGATAGGGATATCAGCGTAGGACTCGTCGGACCTGAAGTCACTTTGTCGCAGTCGACGAGCAAACAGACACTGGCCAATGTGTGTACCAAGAACCTCAGAAATAAAAAGATAAGATTTTGAGTTTTTTGAAAAAACGTAAGTTTTTAACTTTTTTCTCATATATACCGTATATACTCGCGTATAAGCCGAGTTTTTCAGCCCAAAAATTGGGCTGAAAAGTCCCCCCCTCGGCTTATACGCGCAGTCACTGTATACACTGTATACAGTGTATACAGTATACAGCCCGCCCCCATGAGTATACAGGACCCCCCTGCCTTGTGCACAAACCTGTAAAGGAAGAGATTAGTATACTTATCACTGTCCGCCTGCCGCTGTCCCACCGCCTTGTCTTTAAATATATCCCGGCACACAATAAAGAGAGAGATGATTATCTTTTTGTGTTTTTTATTTTTGAAGGTGAAAAAACAGGTTGTATCACACAACGTTTCGGCTCCAGTTGAGCCTTTCTCAAGTGAGTCTTCTGTATATATAGAAAGGGGGTTTGTGGTTCAGTTCCCACATGAGCAACTGACTCAGGCCATGTCCTGTTTGAGGTACTCGCATATGACTCACGTCCTTTGTGTCAGTGCAGCAGCATGGTGGTGGTCTGGGTGGATGGACAGGAGCCCTTCCTCAAGCTGTCACCCGTCATCGCGGTCTCCGTTTCTTCGTTCTGCTTGCGGCTTACTACCGGCTGTACGCAGGCAATGACGTCATTGTCGGGCGCGAACCGAGGAGGAAACCGGAAGATGGAGGAGCGCGTTGGCGGCGGCAGGACAGCGGCAGGTGGACAGTGATAAGAATACTAATCTCTTCCTTTACAGGTTTGTACACAAGGCGGGGGGGGCCCTGGATACTGATGGGGGGCTGTATACTACACTGGGGCTGTATGTACCACTGGGGCTGCGTATATACTACACTGGGGCTGTATGTACCACTGGGGCTGCGTATATAGTACCACTGGGGCTGTATATACCTCTGGGGCTCCTGTATACTGATGGGGGCTGTATACTACACTGGGGCTGTATGTACCACTGGGCTGCGTGTATACTACCACTGGGGCTGTATATACCTCTGGGGCTCCTGTATACTGATGGGGGGCTGTATACTACACTGGGGCTGTATGTACCACTGGGGCTGCGTGTATACTACCACTGGGGCTGTATATACCTCTGGGGCTCCTGTATACTGATGGGGGGCTGTATACTACCACTGGGGCTGTATGTACCACTGGGGCTGCGTATATACTACCACTGGGGCTGTATATACCTCTGGGGCTCCTGTATACTGATGGGGGGCTGTATACTACCACTGGGGCTGTATATACCACTGGGGCTGCGTGTATACTACCACTGGGGCTGTATATACCTCTGGGGCTCCTGTATACTGATGGGGGGCTGTATACTACCACTGGGGCTGCGTGTATACTACCACTGGGGCTGTATATACCTCTGGGGCTGCTGTATACTGATGGGGGGCTGTATACTACCACTGGGGCTGTATATACCACTGGGGCTGCGTGTATACTACCACTGGGGCTGTATATACCTCTGGGCTGCTGTATACTGATGGGGGGCTGTATACTACCACTGGGGCTGTATATACCACTGGGACTGTATATACCTCTGGGCTGCTGTATACTGATGGGGGGCTGTATACTACCACTGGGGCTGTATATACCTCTGGGCTGCTGTATACTGATGGGGGGCTGTATACTACCACTGGGGCTGTATATACCTCTGGGGCTCCTGTATACTGATGGGGGGCTGTATACTACCACTGGGGCTGTATGTACCACTGGGCTCGTATATACCCACTGGGGCTGTATATACCTCTGGGGCTCCTGTATACTGATGGGGGGCTGTATACTACCACTGGGGCTGTATATACCACTGGGGCTGCGTGTATACTACCACTGGGGCTGTATATACCTCTGGGGCTCCTGTATACTGATGGGGGGCTGTATACTACCACTGGGCTGCGTGTATACTACCACTGGGGCTGTATATACCTCTGGGGCTGCTGTATACTGATGGGGGGCTGTATACTACCACTGGGGCTGTATATACCACTGGGGCTGCGTGTATACTACCACTGGGCTGTATATACTCTGGCTGCTGTATACTGATGGGGCTGTATACTACCACTGGGGCTGTATATACCACTGGGGCTGTAATACCTCTGGGGCTGCTGTATACTGATGGGGGGGCTGTATACTACCACTGGGGCTGTATATACCTCTGGGCTGCTGTATACTACTGGGGGCTGTATACTACCACTGGGGCTGTATATACCTCTGGGGCTCCTGTATACTGATGGGGGCTGTATACTACCACTGGGGCTGCGTGTATACTACCACTGGGGCTCTATATACCTCTGGGGCTGCTGTATACTGATGGGGGGCTGTATACTACCCTGGGGCTGTATATACCTCTGGGGCTTCTGTATACTGATGGGGGGGCTGTATACTACCCACTGGGGCTGTATATACCACTGGGGCTGCTGTATACTGATGGGGGGCTGTATACTACCACTGGGGCTGTATATACCTCTGGGGCTGCTGTATACTGATGGGGGGCTGTATACTACCACTGGGGCTGTATATACCACTGGGGCTGCGTGTATACTACCACTGGGCTGCTGCTGTATACTACCACTGGGGCTGCTGTATATACCTCTGGTGCTGCTGTATACTAACTACTGGGGCTGCTGTATACTAACTACTGGGGCTGCTGCTGTATATACAACTGGGGCTGCTGCTGTATATACCACTGGGGTGCTGCTGTATACTATCACTGGGGCTGCTGTATATACCTCTGGGGCTGCTGTATACCACACTGCTGGGGGCTGTATACCTGTGCTGGGGTCCACCCTCGGCTTATACACGAATCAATAGGTTTTCCCAGGTTTTGGGGGCAAAAGTAGGAGGGTCGGCTTGTACACGGGTCGGCTTATACACGAGTATATACGGTATATAGCTTATTAGCATATGTACATCATTGGTAGTAACCGAGTGCTGCAGAGTATTTTTTTCTAGTTATTTGATCCAGCAGCCCTGCTGGCACCGGTTCACATTAGTCTGTGAGTGCTATGCAGTTTTTTTTCTGTTTTGTATCTTATGGAGTGGCTGGCTCCATGCTGCAATTTGCACCCTTGTTGACTGCAGGTGATCTAGGGTTGAGATGGAGTCTGCCCACTGAGAGGTGGGGGGTGGACAAGGAGGATAGGGATATCAGCGTAGGACTCGTCGGACCTGAAGTCACTTTGTCGCAGTCGACGAGCAAACAGACATTGGCCAATGTGTATACCAAGAACTTCAGAAATAAAAAGATAAGATTTTGAGTTTTTTGAAAAAACGTACGTTTTTAACTTTTTTCTCATATATATATAGCTTATTAGCATATGTACATCATTGGTAGTAACCGAGTGCTGCAGAGTATTTTTTCTAGTTATTTGATCCAGCAGCCCTGCTGGCACCGGTTCACATTAGTCTGCGAGTGCTATGCAGTTTTTTTTCTGTTTTGTATCTTATGGAGTGGCTGGCTCCATGCTGCAATTTGCACCCTTGTTGACTGCAGGTGATCTAGGGTTGAGATGGAGTCTGCCCACTAAGAGGTGGGGGGTGGACAAGGAGGATAGGGATATCAGCGTAGGACTCATCGGACCTGAAGTCACTTTGTCGCAGTCGACGAGCAAACAGACACTAGCCAATGTGTGTACCAAGAACTTCAGAAATAAAAAGATAAGATTTTGAGTTTTTTGAAAAAACGTAAGTTTTTAACTTTTTTCTCATATATACCGTATATACTCGCGTATAAGCTGAGTTTTTCAGCCCAAAAATTGGGCTGAAAAGTCCCCCCCTCGGCTTATACGCGAGTCACTGTATACTGTATACACTGTATACAGTGTATACAGTATACAGCCCGCCCCCATGAGTATACAGGACCCCCCTGCCTTGTGCACAAACCTGTAAAGGAAGAGATTAGTATACTTATCACTGTCCGCCTGCCGCTGTCCCACTGCCGTCATCGCGGTCCTCCGTCTTCTTCCGTCTGCTTCCGGCTTCCTCCGGTCGTCGCAGGCAATGACGTCATTGTCGGCGCGACCGAGGAGGAAACCGGAAGATGGAGGAGCGCGTTGGCGGCGGCAGGACAGCGGCAGGTGGACAGTGATAAGTATACTAATCTCTTCCTTTACAGGTTTGTGCACAAGGCGGGGGGGCCCTGGATACTGATGGGGGGCTGTATACTACACTGGGGCTGTATGTACCACTGGGGCTGCGTATATACTACACTGGGGCTGTATGTACCACTGGGGCTGCGTATATACTACCACTGGGGCTGTATATACCTCTGGGGCTCCTGTATACTGATGGGGGGCTGTATACTACACTGGGGCTGTATGTACCACTGGGGCTGCGTGTATACTACCACTGGGGCTGTATATACCTCTGGGGCTCCTGTATACTGATGGGGGGCTGTATACTACACTGGGGCTGTATGTACTACTGGGGCTGCGTGTATACTACCACTGGGGCTGTATATACCTCTGGGGCTCCTGTATACTGATGGAGGGCTGTATACTACACTGGGGCTGTATGTACCACTGGGGCTGCGTATATACTACCACTGGGGCTGTATATACCTCTGGGGCTCCTGTATACTGATGGGGGGCTGTATACTACCACTGGGGCTGTATATACCACTGGGGCTGCGTGTATACTACCACTGGGGCTGTATATACCTCTGGGGCTCCTGTATACTGATGGGGGGCTGTATACTACCACTGGGGCTGCGTGTATACTACCACTGGGGCTGTATATACCTCTGGGGCTGCTGTATACTGATGGGGGGGCTGTATACTACCACTGGGGCTGTATATACCACTGGGGCTGCGTGTATACTACCACTGGGGCTGTATATACCTCTGGGGCTGCTGTATACTGATGGGGGGGCTGTATACTACCACTGGGGCTGTATATTCCACTGGGGCTGTATATACCTCTGGGGCTGCTGTATACTGATGGGGGGGCTGTATATACCTCTGGGGCTGCTGTATACTGATGGGGGCTGTATACTACCACTGGGGCTGTATATACCACTGGGGCTGCGTGTATACTACCACTGGGGCTGCTGCTGTATACTACCACTGGGGCTGCTGTATATACCTCTGGGGCTGCTGTATACTAACTACTGGGGCTGCTGTATACTAACTACTGGGGCTGCTGCTGTATATACAACTGGGGCTGCTGCTGTATATACCACTGGGGGTGCTACTGTATACTACCATTGGGGCTGCTGTATATACCTCTGGGGCTGCTGTATACCACACTGCTGGGGGCTGTATACCTGTGCTGGGGTCCACCCTCGGCTTATACACGAATCAATAGGTTTTTCCAGGTTTTGGGGGCAAAAGTAGGGGGGTCAGCTTGTACACGGGTCGGCTTATACACGAGTATATACGGTATATAGCTTATTAGCATATGTATATCATTGGTAGTAACCGAGTGCTGCAGGGTATTTTTTTCTAGTTATTTGATCCAGCAGCCCTGCTGGCACCGGTTCACATTAGTCTGTGAGTGCTATGCAGTTATTTTTCAGTTTTTTTTCTGTTTTTGTTCTGTTTTTTTTCTGTTTTTTTTTTTTTTTCTTTTTTTTTCTCTGTGTTTTATATATATATATATATTATATATATATATAAATATATATATATTGTGAGGCACGCCGGCATGGCCGGGGCGCGTCACATGCAGGATCGAGGTATGATCCTGTGCACACTGGCCGGTTTGACTGAGAATGCTGTGTGAGCCAACTTTGAACACAGGGTTTCATGAGCCTAATGAGCGGCAGTGAGAGGGATGAGATCCATGAGGAATAGGATGTAATGAGTGAGTGCTGACAACCCGGAACACAGGGAGTTAACCTGAGCTGTGTGAAAGGCTGATTAACAGCAGCTAAGGGGGTGTGTCCATGTGGGAGTGGCTGGCACGATAAGAGGCTGCCAGCTGATTGATTACAGATTAGAGCCATTTTCAGCCAGACATGAGCCTGAGAGGATGTGGGCTGATTACCAGCCTGAGAGCTGAGCAGAGCCAGTCTGTGTGAGGGACTGGTGACTGCAAGTACATGCCGCCATGATTGAGATGGTGAAGGGAGCATGCTAGCTCCATGCCGGTGCCGAGGGCCGGGGTCGTGAGCACCTGGTGGGGAAGCCGTGGCTGAACCCGGTGGAGACTGGTCCGGGCGTGGAGGGAACCACGTCCGGGAAAGGAGCCTTGGGGGACGCTTGGTGGACCCGTTATACAGGTAGCGAGACCCGGATCCGTGCCCGGTAAGACAGCGGTTCCCGTGTAACGGAGTGAGCCGTGTGTGAGCAATGCCAGGCGGGCATAGACCGCCTTTGGGTCCGAGTCAGAGTACTCCGTTAAGGGACCCGAGGAACTATGTGTATGAGGGTGTAAGTAATGGCCCTGAATGAGAGATGATGACCTATGTAAGACCCATGTATAATAATGTGGAGAGACAGTGACCCAGCTGGTATGGATGATGTTGGAGGCGTTCCGTCCTTGGGACGAGAGGGAGGCTTGCCCTGCTGCATGCAGAGGGTACCTGATCCCTCAACCACGACCTCTAATGGTGTGGGTGTGCCTGTGGTGCCAGAGACAGGGGTAATAGGGCTCCTAGTAGGTATCGGATGTGGTTCCCGTGTACTATGGTTTGCCAATCCCTGTAATGGGCCATGGAGGGGCCACAGTCCATGGATGTGGGCTGTGAGCAGGTGTGTGATCCATGGACGTTTGAATGATGGATCACATACGGTGTGTAAGGACCCGGTCAGGCAGGATTCCTGACTAGGGGTGAATGTATATCATCATGCTGGGGTGACTAAAGCCAGGCGGCAGGTACCGCCATTGGGACCCACAGGGCCCGTTGAGGCGTATGTAACGAAGGTCAGAAGCAGGGGTTAGAAGGGCTCCCGTACTGGGTAACGCGTGGTTAGGCCGGAGGCCGCAGCCCCACGGGTTACTAGGGTTTGCCAATCCCTGTTATGAACCCGGAAGGGTCATCATCGAAGTATATCAAATGTATTTATTATAAAGGTACTGTAAGATGTGTAAGTAGGCCGGAGGCCGTAGCCACCACGGGAGCTGTTAGTAGAGCTCCAATGGGGACAGAGAGTCGTGGTTACAGGTCCCGGGTTACTATAAAACGTTATGTGCAATGTTTTATGTAATGTATGATGTGTTTATGTAAAGTGTTTGTATGCAATGTGATATGTGTCCAACATGCTACCCGGGTTATATTCTTATATGTGAAAAATAAACGGGTACACATTGGTTAAACTTATAAACACGTGTTTGTTGTCGTTTGCAAGCGGGTTCCCCGGTTGCTACCTCACAATATATATAAAAGAGAAAAAAAAAACTGCACAGCACTCACAGACTAATGTGAACTGGTGCCAGCAGTGACGCTGGATATAAACTAGAAAAAGTACTCTGCAGCACACAGCTACTACCAATGATGTACATGTGCTAACAAGCTATATATATCTGAGAAAAAAGTTTAAAAACATACGTTTTTTCAAAAAACTCAAAATCTTATCTTTTTATTTCTGAAGTTCTTGGTACATACATTGGCCAATGTCTGTTTGCTCACCGACTGCGACAAAGTGACTTCAGGTCCGATGAGTCCTACGCTGATATCCCTATCCTCCTTGTCCGCTCCCCCACTTCTCAGTGGGCAGACACCACCTCGACCCTAGATCACCTGTGGTCAATGAGGGTGCAGATTGCAGTAAGGAGCCAGCAACTCCATAAAATACAAAAGAGAAAAAAACTGCACAGCACTCACAGACTAATGTGAACTGGTGCCAGCAGTGACGCTGGATATAAACTAGAAAAAAGTACTCTGCAGCACACAGCTACTACCAATGATGTACATGTGCTAACAAGCTATATATACCTGAGAAAAAAGTTTAAAAACATACGTTTTTTCAAAAAACTCAAAATCTTATCTTTTTATTTCTGAAGTTCTTGGTACCTACATTGGCCAATGTCTGTTTGCTCACCGACTGCGACAAAGTGACTTCAGGTCCGATGAGTCCTACGCTGATATCCCTATCCTCCTTGTCCGCTCCCCCACTTCTCAGTGGGCAGACACCACCTCGACCCTAGATCACCTGTGGTCAATGAGGGTGCAGATTGCAGTAAGGAGCCAGCAACTCCATAAAATACAAAAGAGAAAAAAAACTGCACAGCACTCACAGACTAATGTGAACTGGTGCCAGCAGTGACGCTGGATATAATGGGGCAAAAGGGGGTTGATTTGAAGGGTTTTTTATTTTATAAAATCTGAGATTACTTACCGGTACTTACTCGCCTCCTTAGTTGGTTTACAGAGAAACTGGAGGAACCACCATAACCGTATAAACATACAACACAATGATTAATAACATTAGAAGACCATCACCGTAAGGCGTGACAGAAAGGGGCACACAAAACCCTCTGGCAATAAGTGTCGACCTGTGACCGTGGTAATACACTAAGTAATACTAAGCATAATAACAATATGAAACTACACGGTGGGAAGTGAGTGGGTGCTGTCATGGACTCCGTAAAATATGTTTACCGGTAAGTAATCTCAGATTTTCCTATCGCCATGACAGCACCCACCGAGAGACTTGCAGAGACCATCACCTGGGAAGGACCACAGTATTAAAAACTGCCCTCCCGAAGTCTAGGTCAGACGAAGAGGACAAGTCAAGGCGATAGTGCCGAAAATAAAGTAGAGGTGAGGCCCAGGTAGCTGCCTTACAGATTGAATCAATAGAAATATTAAGACGCTCTGCCCATGAAGCAGACATAGCCCATGTGGAATGGGCCTTAATGCCATCAGGAGGCTGCTCACCTTTTGCAGAATAGGCCGAGCAGATAGCCTCCCAAATCCATCTGGAGATGGTGCTTTTTGTGGTACTAGCTCCCTTCCAATGACCCTGGAACAAGACAAACAAGGCCCTACTCTTCCAACAGGGCTGGGTCCCATCAATATACTCAAGTACCGTCCTCCTGACATCTAATGTCTGAAACTTAAACTCATCAGGGGTAGATGGGTTATCATAGAAGGAAGGTAGGACTATTTCTTGGCTTCTATGAAACTTAGAGGAGACTTTAGGGAGATATGAAGGGTCCGTCTTAAGTATCAACCTATCAGGGAACACCAATAGGAAGAGGGGATCTAACGATAAAGCCTGTAAGTCGCCCACCCGCCTAGCAGACGTCAAAGCAACCAAGAGTGCCGTCTTTAAGGTCAACAGTTTAATAGTACTAGTGGTCAATGGTTCAAATGGAGGACCAGTCAAGGCGTCCAAAACCAAGTTCACGTCCCAGGGCACTAGTCTAAGGATGTGTACCTGTTCGCTGCATTCACAAGCTTGGAAAAAACAATTAAACAGGGCCCCAAGCGCTGAGACCTGGACCCTAAGGGTACTGACAGCCAGACCTAACTCCCGACCCTTCTGTAAAAATTCCAGAATGGACGGGGGGGCCTTGTCGAGGCCCCCAGAATAAAAATGCAAAAATGTATGCCATACCCTTCAATACATGTTCATGGTCACTTCCTTTCTACTGCTGAGGAGGGTAGAAATTAATGAATCTGAGAACCCCCCACTGTTTCAGAAGCTGCCTCTCAAATTCCAGGCCGTTAGATGCAGACCGTCCGCCTGAGGATGATAAAATGGACCTTGAGAGAGCAGCCTCTTATCCGGCGGGAGAACCCAAGGGTCAGACACCGACATGGCTCTCATCCAGGAAAACCAGGATCTCCTGGGCCAGAAGGGGGTTATCAGGATGACTCTTGCGCCCTCCTCCCAGGTTTTGCGAAGAACCAGAGGGAGCAATGGAGGAAACGCATATGCCAGTTGATAATCCCAAGGCAATTGTAGAGCATCCACCACCTCCAGAAAATCTGAGGGGTGTAGGGAAGCAAACAGGTCTATCTCTGGGACCCCCCATAGGTGCACTATCCTGCTGAACACCTCCCTGTTCAGAACCTATTCCCCCTGTCTAAGAGAGTGACGGCTGAAAAAGTCAGCTCTGTTGTTGTTTATAGAAAAGAAAAAAATGTGTTGCGCCACCTGTGGACTTATCCTGCTATTATAAGGTTGCACTTAGGGATCAACTAACCTTTTATGGTTGTGCCAGTTCTGCACAACCAGAATGTGGGCGTGTGTTAAGGCTCAGGCTGCCAGCCTCGGACCTGTATCTCTTCCGTGTCCTAGATCCTCTCAGCTTCAGATCATGTGCCGATCAAGTGCTCACTCCAAGGCCAGGCCGGACGGCGTCAATCAGGTCCTTTCCCTCTGCAGCTCTGTTAGACCGCTTTCCCCGAAGGGAGATGTATACGAGTAGAAATTGTTTAAGCGGTTCTTCGGTAGAGCGCTGAGATTACACGAACACAATTATCTCCAATCTCTATCTTTATTCTTTAAAAGATGATGCTCCAAACTCCAACCCACTGGGTTGGAGTTTGGAGCATCATCTTTTAAAGAATAAAGATAGAGATTGGAGATAATTGTGTTCGTGTAATCTCAGCGCTCTACCGAAGAACCGCTTAAACAATTTCTACTCGTATACTGTTGTTGTTTATGGCCCGGATGTAGGGCAGTCACGGAGAGGAAATGTGTTGCCGCTAGGTGAAAGATGTCTGTCGTGGTGGATAGTAGCGAGGGTGACCGGGTCTCCCCCTTGGTGATTTATGTATGCCACAACCGTGGTGTTGTCCGTCTGAATTCTGACGTGTGAGTTGTGGAGGTAAGGCAGGAATCTGAGGAGAGCATACTTGACCCCCTGCAACTCCTTCAGATTGGAAGAGCCTAATTTTCCTCAGAAGTCCATTGACCCTGGGCCAGGTGAGTCCCCAAATGGGCCCCCACCCCGAGAGACTGGCATCGGTCGTCACTATAAAGTCCGGAGTAATGAGCCAGGGAACCCCCTGGGTTAAGTGAAGCAGAACCATCCACCAAGCTAGAGAGTCTAGTGTGGCAGTGGATAGACACAGCCGGCCCTCCAACCGACCCTGCAGGGATTCCTCCGCACTTAATACTGCCTGTTGGAGACTGCGATAGTGGAATTGTGCTTAAGGGGCTGCCGAGATACAAGAATACAACGTCCCCATTAGAGACATGGCCTGTCGCAGGGACAGAACGGGATTGTCCATAACCCTGCCGACTTTGGCCATTACTGAAGACACCTTGTCGTAGGGCAAAAAAATATTTTTGCTCTCTGGAGTCCAAAAGAATTCCCAGAAAGCTTTGGACTGGAACAGGATGGAGTCTTGACTTCTGGACATTTATTCTCCGCCCTAATTCCTGCAGGGATGAGATGACATGTATTAGGTGAGAGTGCCCTGCAATCAGGAAATCGTCTAAATAAAGGACAACTAGATTATCCTGTTGCCTCAGGTAAGCCATGACTTCTGCCATCACCTTTGCAAAGATGCAAGGAGCCATGGAAAGACCGAACGGTATGGCGGCAAACTACAGATGCCGGACACGACTCTCCAAAGACACAGTTACCCTGAGAAACTGTTGGTGATCCAGATGCACAGGGGAATGATAGTAGGCGTCCTTTAGGTCTAAAACTGCCATGAAACATTTAGGGAACAAAAGGCGAATCGTAGATTGGATTGAGTTAATTTTAAAGAACTAGAATCGGAGGAAGGAGTTTAATTTCCGATGGTTAATAATTGTTCTGAAAGAAGCATCAGGCTTTGTAACCAGAAACAACATGGAATAAAAGGCCCTTCTCTCCTGATTACCTTGCACATCTATCAACACTCGCTTACTCAATAATTCCCCAACTTCCAATTCCAGTGCCTGTTGCTGGACAGGACTTGACAAAACAGTTTGAAGAAAGGAGTCCCCTGGGACCCTCTCAAATTCTAATCTAAGCCCAGATGAAATAAGGCTAAGGATCCATTGGCTATTCGAAATTTGGGACCACTGATGGAAAAAGCGAGCCACTCTACCACCCACGGGTGGTTCAAAATCATCTGTACTTAGGCTTGCTCTTGGAGGACGATGAACCACCGTAATAAGCACCTGTTTTTTCTCCGCCGCTTCCCACTTGGCATTCGACTTCTGTTTTGAAAACAGACGTCTCCGGAAGGCTCATCTGTAGTTGGGAACAGAAGGATTAGGTAACCTCTTTTTTACTTCTCTGGCTTTGGAGAGGATATCATCCAGTACCGGCCCAAAGAGTAACTCACCCCTGCACAGAATCACACATAATTTGCTTTTAGCACGTGCGGCCCCTTTCCACTCTTTCACTAGGAAGAAAAGACGAGCACATGAGATGGGAGCAACACCGTACAAATAAATTGTGAATTGAACAAGCTTTATTAGTATACAGTGCAGGGAAAGTTAAAAACACTTAATAAGTCATGGGGGCCCCATGGTGATATGGCGGCAAAATATTTTACAAAAATGACAATGGCACAATGTTATGGTGAACCATGTACAGTGGTGCTATAGTTACAGATCTATGACAAGAAACAGCCAGTTGTAGCAGTTTTTCATATGAACATACAGTATATGTATGGGTGCACCTGCAAGATGGAAATTAATGAGGAGTGGTGACCAAATATTTTCAGGGTCGTATACAGGGAATGGCAATTGCCATGGTAATTAGGCCGATCATAGGGTAGTATACACCTGGGAAATATTAACCATTATGTTATTATAGCACGCATATAAATATATAACCCAGCCAGGTGGTGGTCGGTCAATAAATACGGTATGCCCAAAGAATCTAGATACCCTATGAATCATACAAATACAATCAAATAACAAATAGTTACATAAATCACCTGTGTACAGCGTACCCCTATATAGCAAATCCCACCAGGGATGTAACCAGTGTAGCACATCGATAAATAATGATTGGGATGTGCAGGATATCAATTAGTCACAGTATAGTATACGAAGTGAGTACACGAATGAGTACATTGTGACAACCAGTATGATGCACCAATAGGTAGTAGTTGAAGTGTGCCAAAGCAGAACAATATAATACAAGGGATATGTACAGTGATGATGAAGTGATCAAATAAGCATATCACGGTAGATATATAATAAATCAATGCTGGTAGAAAACACGTATGGACAGGCATGAGCCAACACCAATGTATCACCAAGTCACATATAGCGTATCAGCTGTCACAATAAATGTATCATGAATCAGTGCTGGTGGAAGAGCCTGCGTAGACAGATGGCCAGCCAGCAATGATATAACAATGGGTCATATATAACATATAAATGGATATATGCATATGTCGAGCCCATTGGGACGAGGGTACTCGGTACCGGACCGTGTCTGATACCAGGGGAAGTCACGGGTGGTCCTGAGCCGGTCTGTTTCCCGGGCCCTGGCAAATAAAAGGGGTGTATTTACAGGGGATTGTCAGTCGTGACGCCACCCACCATATGCGGCCAGTGATGGGGCCGCGGCTGCTGCAGAACCTCCGGGGATGATGGAATGGCAGCTTAGGTGTAATAGTTCCAGTGGGTAGAACTGTATTACCCGGGGCAGTGATGGTATAGTCTATAATGGATATGAATGGTGAAGACGGGGTTAAAGGACACACACTCACGTTTAGTAGTCAAAGGTGCAATTCTCCTCTTCTCCTGATGCTGCAGCTTCTTCTAATCCGTGTGCAGAGCTGACAGGCTGGTAGCTCTGTAGGTGGGAGCTCTCTGTTACTGAATGTAGGGCAAAGGTTGCAATCAATACACAGACTCACAGTTTTGCTGTTTTCCAAAGCTTTACTGCAGATGTTGTTGCAGGTTATAATCCACGGAGTCTGTAATGGGGCTAAGCTCTCTTCCCACCCTGTCCGGGTCGTCAGCTTCCTCGTGTTACGCTGTGTGTGTGTCCTGAGCTGCTGCTTCTAGCTAAGCTGCTGGGACTTCTCACTCTTTCTCTGTGTTCTGCTGGTACCACTTGGCTAGGCAACTTGAGTCCTCTGTGCTGTGCTGACCCCTCCATGTTGCTTTGCACTGGTACTAGGGGCACCTAGAGATCCCACTGTTCCTGGATTCACTGTGCTGTGGGTGCCACAGTATCGGATCCGGTGTCCGTTCTGTGCGCTCTTCTGGGGCAAGTGAAGGTATCACTCCAGCTCCCAGACGTGTTCCTCAGTCAGTAGTTCTCCTGTTCCTCCGACCCTTGCTAGGTCTGCACTGAGCTAACTCTGCTCTAAGTGTGTTCTTCACAGCACTGCACCGTGCTGAACTGTCTGAGCTCTCCCTCATGAGCAGGAGTATTTAAGGGAGCAGGTGGTGCTCCCCCTCCTGGCCCAGAGGTGCTAGTGTTTGTCAGTGTGTAGTGGGGAGAGAACCTATGTGGTGTTATTGTGGCATATTAACCCATGGGGTGCCACACATGTCATGTATATGAATAACTGACCACAAAAAATCCCAAGTAGATAGTACTGCACAGGAAATATAGTGCAGCTGAACAAGGGTAGGAGATCTAAATCAACAAAGCAAAAATACCCATACACATGCAAGGTGTAGGGAAGGTTTTTGAAGATCATAAGTAGCTTAGCCAGTCAATAGTCACCACAGACATGGGATCCTAGAGTAGTCAGAAGTGCCATGGGAAGCCATAAACCATGTTTTTAACTTCCCTGCACTGTATACTAATAAAGCTTGTTCGATTCACAATTTATTTGTACAGTGTTGCACCCTTCTCATGTGCTTCGTCTTTTCTTCCTAGTGAATATTCCCTTGCCCGACACGGTGAGCACCCTCATATACTTTCTATACATTGTGGTGCGCCCATCTCTTTCCTGACCACGCCCTTTCCACTCCTTCGACCATAAAGATCTGCCGTACTGCATTGGAGAGCCCCGCAGACCTAACCGCTAAACGGAGTGAATCAGCCGATGCGTCTGCTATGTATGTGGAAGCATTCTGAATCTGAGGGATAGCAGTCAATAACCGATCTCGCGGCATCCCGGACCAAATCTGTTCTTCTAATCGGTTCAGCCACACCAACTGGGAACGGGCGACACATGTAGAGGCAATTGCAGGTTTAAATGTTCCTATAGGAGATTTCCAAGATTTTTTGAGCAAGGTATCAACCTTCCTATCTGATGGGTCCTTCACCAGACCCCCATCTTCTAAGGGCAACACATTCCGTCTAGACGTGGTAGCCACCGCTGCATCTACTTTAGTGATTTTGGACCATTGCAATAATTAGGAATCCTCAAAGGGATACCTCCGCTTAGAAGAGGAAGGCAAAAAAAACCCTGGATTCCGGCTTTTCCCATTCAGACGTGACGAAGGACTTAATGGCATCAATTACAGGAAAAGCACGTCTCTTTTTTTTTACATAATCCAGCAAATATGACCTCCTGTGCTGACTTCAATTCTCTACAGTCCACAATCCCCATAGTAGAACGGACCGACTTCACTAGGCCGTCAATTTCTTGGATGGCAAAACAGGAGCCACCCTCATCCTCCGAAGAGGAGCCTGAGTGGAATGAAAAAGGCCTTCCTCCTGGGAGTCAGTGTCCGAAACACAAGGAAACTAATGGTGAGGGGTTGGCAACCCGGGAGGTGTAATCTGGGAAAAGGAAGTCCTGATCTCTTCCCGTATGAAAGACTTAAGGTCAGCTGTACGTATAGGGGCCTCTTCGTCAAGAGTCTGGGATGTACAGAGGCGGCACAACCGCTTGTCACAGTCATCTGGCAGGGGCTGTTCACACAAAGCACACTACTTATTTTTCTTTTTCTCTAATCTCTTTTTTGCCTGGGTTAGAACGATAGAAAGAGAGAGAGAGAGAGAGAGAGCGAGCAGGGGATCAGCACAGCAGAGGAATATGCAACAAAACTCACCCCTGATGCTGACTTGGCCAGGTACCGGTTCAGGAGGTGGAGCCACAGCACTGGACTTGGAGCCTTTATCCTTCTTATGCTCCTTACTGGAATAGGCAGCTTCGGTAGTCTGTCTGCTGCTGCCTCTGCTGCTACTCCAGTCCTGCTGGCTGACACCCTCCAGGTGCCCCTTCGGGATCACATCCTTGGGGGAGAAGACATCCTAGGCACCACCAGGAATCATAAGGAACGATCATATATTGAATTTCCCGCCAGAAGCGGCCTCCTCCTGGACCCCCGGAAATGAAGCGCATTTCCGGTTCCAAGAGAACATCTGCCGTCCGGCGCGCATGCAAACCGGCAAACTGGAAGCCGGCCAGCGTGCTATCTCCGAGCCCAGCCCGCCCTGCGTCGCAGGACAAGCACTGGGGACGGCCCCAGGCAGTGCCCATGTCACGATTCCGGGGGAAGGCGCCCTAGAGTGGACCCACTGGGCCATGGTACTGAACTCCCCTGGGTGAGCTGGTCCTAGTTTACCCAACCCCTATATAGGGATTGTCAGGGGCAAGCCCAGGGGGTCTAAATACCACAGCTGCTAGTACCAGGGGGGCGGCTCATAAGGTTAGCAGCCTATGCTACGGCACAGCTAAGGATTCCGGGATAACAGGGTAGAAAGCTAGGAGAACAGGAGTGGTGCTACCGGGGAAGAGCACGCAAGTGTTCCAGGAAACAGAGTACAAGACTGGAAAAACGGGAATTGTGCTACCGGGGAAGAGCACAGCAAGGGTTCCAGGAAACAGATAACAAGGAAGGCCTGACCAACAGTCAACAAGGCAGAAGCAAACTTACAGTGTTGCCAAAAGTATTGACACCCCTGCCATTCTGTCAGATAATACTGAGTTTCTTCCTGAAAATGATTGCAATCACAAATTCTTTGGTATTATTATCTTTATTTAATTTGTCTTCAATGAAAAAAAACACAAAAGAATTGTCCTAAAGCCAAATTGTGTATAATTCCACACCAAACATAAAAAGGGGGTGGACAAAAGTATTAGCACCCTTAGAAAAATGATGTGATGCTACTCTAATTTGTGTAATTAACAGCACCTGTAACTTACCTGTGGCACCTAACAGGTGTTGGCAATAACTAAATCACACTTGCAGCCAGTTGACATGGATTAAAGTTGACTCAACCTCTGTCCTGTGTCCTTGTGTGTACCACATTGAGCATGGAGAAAAGAAAGAAGACCAAAGAACTGTCTGACTTGAGAAACCAAATTGTGAGGAAGCATGAGCAATCTCAAGGCTACAAGTCCATCTCCAAAGACCTGAATGTTCTTGTGTCTACCGTGCGCAGTGTCATCAAGAAGTTTAAAGCCCATGGCACTGTGGCTAACTTCCCTAGATGTGGACGAAAAGAAAAATTGACAAGAGATTTCAACGCAAGATTTGCGGATGGTGGATAAAGAACCTCGACTAACATCCAAACAAGTTCAAGCTGCACTGCAGTCCGATGGTCACAACAGTGTCAACCCGTACTATCCGTCGTGAAAAGGGACTGTATGGTAGGAGACCCAGGAAGACCCCCCACTTCTTACCCCAGACATAAAAAACCCAGGCTGGAGTTTGCCAAAACTTACCTGAGAAAGCCTAAAACGTTTTGGACGAATGTTTTCTCTCTTTTTGGGCAAAGGCATCAACATAGAGTTTACAGGAGAAAAAAAGAGGCATTCAAAGAAAAGAACACAGTCCCTACAGTCAAACATGGCGGAGGTTCCCTGATGTTTTGGGGTTGCTTTGCTGCCTCTGGCACTGGACTGCTTGACCGTGTGCATGGCATTATGAAGTCTGAAGACTACCAACAAATTTTGCAGCATAATGTAGGGTCCAGTGTGAGAAAGCTGGGTCTTCCTCAGAGGTCATGGGTCTTCCAGCAGGACAATGACCAAAACACACTTCAAAAAGCACTAGAAAATGGTTTTGAGAGAAAGCACTGGAGACTTCTAAGGTGGCCAGCAATGAGTCCAGACCTGAATCCATAGAACACCCTGGAGAGATCTAAAAATGGCAGTTTGGAGAAGGCACCCTTCAAATATCAGGGACCTGGAGCAGTTTGCCAAAAGAAAGGTCTAAAATTCCAGCAGAGCATTGTAAGAAACTCATTGATGTTTACCAGAAGCGGTTGATCGCAGTTATTTTGGCTAAAGGTTGTGCAACCAAGTATTAGGCTGAGGGTGCCAATACTTTTGTCCGACCCCTTTTTGGAGTTTTGTGTGAAATGATCAATGTTTTGCTTTTTTCTTAATTCTCTATTGTGTTTTTTCATTGAAGACAAATTAAATGAAGAAATAATACCAAAGAATTTGTGATTGCAATCATTTTCAGGAAGAAACTGAGGATTATCTGACAGAATTGCAGGGGTGTCAATACTTTTGACCAATACTGTACTTAATAATCAGGCACCTCCCCATCAGTGGAGGTGGCCTGATATACCAGAGGAAGAGCTGCTATTGGTCGAGGGGAGTGTCAGGTTGGACCGTGTCAGCCCCTGGAGTCACAGGGAAGGAGTGCACCTAGTGCGCTGCTGATTGGTCATATTCATGTGACCAGTCATGTGCTCATGTGTGAGCCCGGTGGTGAGCTGACAGGAAGGGAACCCGCGACAGCTCCGAAACACAGTACGTCTGGACGCTGGATGCCTGGTCGGCAGATGGGCACAGGATGCTGACCCGGGAGAGGTGAGCTGGGGAGCGGTGCCAGGGGACCTAACAGTACCCTATCCCTCACGCCCCCTCCTCCGAAGGCGCGCTAACACCTCGCCAAGAATGTGTGGGCATAAATGTTCTCCCGCGGCTGCAGGTGCTCTCTTCAGGACGAAGCCAACCCAGTCAATCAAGAAGAGTGTCTTGTCTCTACTCTTCTTCATGGCAAGGATGTCCTGACATCATAGACATTCTGGGAGCTGAGAGGCCGTGGCATGGTGCCAGAGGATGGATGGAAGCGATTAAGCACCACCGGTTTTAAACAACGAGACATGAAAGGAATTGGGAATGCGAAGTGAGGCAAGCAGTCTCAACTTGTAGGCAACCTCGTTGATGCGTCCAAGGACTTTGAAGTACCGATATACGTGGCCCTAACTTGTAGGACGGCACCTTCAACCTGACGTATCTGGAAGAAAGCCCACACTTTATCGCCTGGGAGATAAGACGTGCATCTAAGCGTCTCTTATCGGCATGTTTCTTTATCCTGCCGGGAGGCTTGTGAAAGGGCGTCTTTGGTCTCACTCCAGATCTTGGTAAAGTCCATGGACAATGCATCGGCCGCCGGGTTGCCAGATGCTGTGGAGAACAGAAGAGGTAAACCAGGATGTTGCCGAATACCACGACAAAAGGAGATTTAGCTGACGATTCACTAGAGTGATTGTTGTAAGGGAATTCTGCCCAAGGAAGGAGACTGTTCAGTTATCATGATGAGCATTGGCGAAGTGCCGGAGGTAGGTAGTGTGGACTTGGTTAATGCGCTCCAACTGCCCATTGGACTTCGGATGATAAGCCGAGGAGAAGTCAAACGGGATGTCCATATGCTTGCACAGTGCCCTCCAGAATCGGAAAGTGAACTGAACTCCCCTATCGGACACGATGTGACGAGGAAATCTGTGGAGCCGGAAGATCTGTTCGATGAATATCTTGGCTAACTCAGGAGCGGATGGTAGACCGGGAAAAGGAACAAAGTGAGCCATCTTAGAGAAGCGATCCATGACTACCCATATGATGGCACAGCCGGAAGAGCAGGGTAGATCCGTAATGAAGTCCATAGCTATGTGTTGCCAAGGAGCTGATGGAATCGGGAAAGGCAGTAGACGTCCAGCCGGTAACTCTCTGGACACCTTATTTCTAGCACAGGACGGACAGGAAGCAACAAAGTCTTTGACATCTTGACGGATAGTAGGCCACCAATAGTGACGAGAGATCAAAGAGAGAGTCTTTTTAACTCCTACGTGACCGGTAATTCTCGACGAGTGTCCCCATGCCAGGACCGCCTTCTTCTGATCCTGTGCTACGAAGGTCTTTCCCAGTGGAAGTCCAGCTACAGGTAAGGGGGCCATGGTAATTATCTTGGTAGGATCGATGATATGGAAGGTCTCCTCTTCCATATCCGACTGCTGGAAAGACCTTGACAGAGCATCAGCCTTGACATTTTTACTGCCAGGCCGGAAATGCAGTTCAAAAGGTGAAACTAGCAAAGAACAGGGACCACCGTAACTGCCGGGGGTTGAGCCTCTGGGCAGACTGGAGATAAGCCAGGTTCTTGTGATCCGTGTAATGAATGGATGAACGGCACCCTCGAGGAGGTGTCGCCACTCCTCCAGTTCCAGTTTGATGGCCAGCAATTCACGATCCCCAATAGAGTAGTTGCGCTCCGACGAGGTTAAGGCTTTGGAAAAAACCCGCAGGTGACTAACTGACCTGAAGAGGATTTCTGGGAGAGAACAGCCCCCGCTCCTATGGAGGAGGCGTCTACCTCTACGATGTACTGTCTGTTCACCTCTAGTCGGTGCAAGGCAGGAGCCTCGGAAAAGGAGCGCTTTAAGGTGGAAAGGGGTTCTCGGCCTCTGGAGTCCAGTTGCAGGCTTTTGCTCCCTTACAGATGAGAGCTGTGATGGGCTTGATCAAGGACGAGAAATGGGGAATGAATTGACGGTAATTATTTGCAAAACCAAGGAACCGCTGAATAGCCTTAGTCCCCACAGGACGGGGCCACTTCAGGATGGAAGAAAGCTTCTCAGGATCCATCCGTAATCCGGAGTCAGAGATGATGTATCCGAGAAAGGGCAAAGAGGTCTGCTCAGAGACACATTTCTCCATCTTGGCATACAACTGATTCCTCCTCAGTCGCAGGAGGACTTGTCGCACGTCCCATCTATGAGAGGACAAATCCGGGGAGAAGATAAGGATATCGTCCAAATATACCACCACACACGTGTACAACAGATCACGAAAGATGTAATTGACGAACTCCTGAAACACTGCGGGAGCGTTACACAACCCGTACGGCATGACCAAATACTCATAATGGCCGAACCAGGTTGTATGCTCCTCGGAGGTCTAATTTCGTGAAGATGCGAGCCCCTTAGAGCCTGTCAAAGAGCTCTGGAATCAGCGGCAGGAGGTATTTGTTCTTGACAGTGATGGCATTCAAGCCTCTGTAATCTATGCAGGGTCGAAGGGTGCCCTCCTTCTTCTCACAAAGAAAAACCCAGAGCCAGCAGGGGACGTGGATTTTCGAATGAAGCCCCTAGCCAAGCTGTCCGTGATGTACTCAGACATGGCTTGTGACTCGGCTGGCGACAACAGGTAGATTCGACCCTTGGGTGGTGTAGCACTAGGAACCAGATCAATAGGGCAATCATATGGCCGATGAGGCGGGAGGACCTCTGCCTCCATTTTGTTGAAGACATCCACGTACTGCCAATAGGCAGTTGGTAAACCAGGAAGAACAGAAGCTGGTTGCGGGAACCGGGTGGCAGAACAGACTTCAGGCATTTCTCATGGCAGAGAGGGCCCCATCGCAGCACGTCCCCTGAGCGCCAGTCCAGGACAGGTTCATGAACCCGAAGCTAGGGAAGCCCGAGGAGCAGGGCATGGGAGAGACCAGGCATGACATAGAAGGCGATCTTTTCATGGTGTAGAGCCCCGATCTGCACCTCCACCTCCTCTGTGTCACATCGCCATTGGACTCGGTGGCTGGTGTTCCTGCCTCGGCCGCTGGGAGGAGCCGGATTCCTTCGGCTGGTGGCGCCGGTGATAGGAGGGCCTTGTCCTCATATGGAACTGCTCCCGTGACGTCTGCCTCTGTCGCTGAGCGCCGCTGTGTTTCCCCTCTGGGTGGTGTTGGTCGCAGAGGAAAGGGCCCTGCAGAGGTGTCCGTTAGGCGCAGCCTGCGTTCTTCTGTCAGAGGTGGCGTGGGTGGAGCCAGTCGTGCATCTCCATCTGGCCTGGATCTAGGGGCGGTCCGGATGAGGTCATCAGGTTGTGAGCTCCAGCCTATGGGAGGTAGCCGTGCCCTTCAAGTACATTGGAGCCTGGCTTGCAGGCCGCCAGATATAGTTTTGGTTCCCCAGTGATAGTGTGTATAGTTTCGTGTCTGACCTTGCCTGGATTTCTGACTCTGCCTCTGCCTATTGATTTTGTACCTCAGCTGCCCTCTTGGTTTTTGCCCTTGACATTTGCCTGGATTTTTGACTCTGCTACTGCCTGACGATTTTGTACCTTCGCTGCCCTCTCGGTTTTGACTCGGACTTCTGACTTCGTTTTTCGGGTCTTGATTTTCCCCTGGCGACCTCCCCGGCTCTGTTGCTCTTATAGGCAGCTACCCCCTGGGCTCCGCTATAATTCCAGATCCCTGTATAGGGGTTAAGGGTCTCGGGGTTTCTCGGGGTGCTGCCTACCAGCAGCTCGGCCTCACGGTGGATGGTCGTCACACTCTGTCACTTTGGTGATGATCTTCTGCAGCGGCCTGCCATCCACCGATGCAATCACACGAGGTGTCACCAGAGGTATTACAGAGATTCCAAGTCGAGTCACTGCCTCTTGCCGAATGAAATTTCCTGCAGCCCCAGAATCCACGTAGACTAACTCAGAAAAGTGTCTCTGCGGACGTATCACTTGCACGGGCAGGGTGAGGGGTTGAGAGGCTTCACTGTCGCCTAGGACGGTTTCTCTTACACGACCTAGGCGGAGGACTTCTCCAGGCCTTTCAGTATAATACCGGCACCAGATGGATCTCTTCTCCCTGGCGGTTTCACGGGACCGCTCTTGGAAACGCAAGTCGATGCGGGTGGCTAGTGAGATCAAGTCCTCCAGCTGGTCTGGGATATCCCGACCCGTGAGTTCGACCTTTATCCTGCCGGATAAGCCATGCCAGAAAGCTCCGGTCAGCGCTTCGTTATTCCATCTCACCTCGGAGGAGAGGATGCGGAAACGGATGGCATATTGCCCAACGGTGAGCGTCCCTTGACAGAGGTTGAAGAGTGACTCGGTAGCAGACACGACCTGACCGGGTTCATCGAAGACCATTCGGAATATCTCCAGAAAGGTTGACAAGTGGGAAACCGCTGGGTCATCACACTTCCATAGAGGGTTAACCCACGCCAGAGCCTCGCCCTCCAGCTGGGACACCACGAAAGCCACTTTGGCCCGATCGGTGGGGTACTGCTGTGGCAGCAGTTGAAAGTGTAAGCGACACTGGTTGAGGAAGCCGCGGCACATCCCGGGGTCTCCGCTGTATCTAGGTGGTCTCCCAAGGCGAGGCGGAGGGTTCGGGACGCCACCCGGGGAGCGGTCAAAGGATACAGCCTGGGTCGAGGCCATGAGGCCATTGATGCAGACTGCACGGAGTCCAGATGATCGTCCATTGAGGATATGTATGACAGCTTGCAAGACTGCATGTCTCGTTGTGCTGACAGCTCCTGCTGTAGGTTCGCAGGCTGAGTGGCAGGTGCCGGGTCGGATGTTTGCAGGGAGGCTAACCGGGTATCCATGGACCGAAGACAAGCCGCTATGCGGCTCCAACTCTCCTCAAGATAAGCCAGCTCCTTTTGCGCTGAGAACGAGGTCCATGGCCTGATTATTCTGTCACGCTTCGGGGGAAGGCACCCTAGAGTGGACCCACTGGGCCGTGGTACCGAACTCCCCTGGGTGAGCTGGTCCTAGTTTACCCAACCCCTATACAGGGATTGTCAGGGGCAAGCCCAGGGGGTCTAAATACCACAGCTGCTACTACCAGGGGGGTAGCTCGTAAGGTTAGCCTATGCTACAGCACAGCTAAGGATTTCGGGATAACAGGGTAGAAAGCTAGGAGAACAGGAGTGGTGCTACCGGGGAAGAGCACCGCAAGGGATCCAGGAAACAGAGTACAAGGAAGGCCTGACCAACAGTCAGCAAGGCAGAAGCAAACTGACTTAATAATCAGGCACCTCCCATCAGTGGAGGTGGCCTGATATACCAGAGGAAGAGCTGCTATTGGTCGAGGGGAGTGTCAGGTTGGACCGTGTTGGCCCCTGGAGTCACAGGAGAGGAGTGCACCTAGTGCGCAGCTGTTTGGTCACATGAATACGACCAGTCATGTGCTCATGTGTGAGCCCGGTGGTCAGCTGACAGGAAGGGAACCCGGCGATGGCTCCGAAACACAGTACGCTGGATGCCTGGTCGGCAGAGGATGCCGACCCAGGAGAGGTGAGCTGGAGAGACGGTGCCAGGGGACCTAAACAGCCCGCATGACCCAGAGCAGCATGACCCGAACACAGGGTCATGCCATGGAACAGCGGATGAGAAAGACTGCCGCAACGGGCTCTCCGATGCTGGTACCAGGACCCGGATTCCACCGACCCCATTTGGAAGCCTCAGGTCCCAGGGTAAGAACATCTTCATCTGTAGGTTCCCCACAAGGACAGGAAACCGACTGAGGGGACCGCTCCTTTTTATCTGTAGGTTTCCTGTCCTTGTGGGCGGATCCCTCTCTTGGTGGTGCTGTCATGGCGATAGGAAAACTTTTTTTATGCTATTCATTGATTTTATTAGGCCCCATAGGCACCTGAAGTCTGCACTGTGTGATTGCTTCTGATGTTCAACACATTGGCGCCCTCTAATCGTGTCACGGGGATGATCTGAACTTTTTTTTTCTGCATATTATTTAAAAACTTTTTTTCACTTTTCCTTTACATTACTTGCCCCTAGGGCGCCTCAGCACAGCAGTGTCTGATCGCTTCTGCTTTATAGAGCTGTACATCAGCACAGATCTATACTGAAGAAATGATCATCTCCTTTCAACACCAGCACTCAGGCAGAGTTCACAGGAAGTGTCATAACAGTGTCACGAGCCATCAGCGAATTCCTCGCTGTTCAGGCAAAACATCAGCACCTCGTAATTGCGTACCGGGATCACTGATGATGGTGGGAATAGCACGATCCCCACCACAGCGTTAGATTGTGATGTCAAAAGTTTGACAACACGATCTAACAGGTTAGTTACACGTTGGCTAATCAGATCAGCTGGTGTGATGGGAATGAGGGCGGTGACCTAGGATGTACTGTTACATCCTAAGTCATTAAGAGGTGTCGTTAGAGATGACTGTCAACCAGTAGTGGCTCAGTATTGGAGATGGCGGTCAGTCAGTGCCGGTTCAATATTGGGGATGGCTGACAGTCAGTGCCGGATCAGTATTGGAGATGGCGGTCAGTCAGTGCCGGCTCAGTATTGGAGATGGTTGTCAGTCAGTGCCGATTCAATATTGGGGATGGCTGTCAGTCAGTGTCAGCTCAGTATTACAGATGGCTGTCAGTCAGTGCCGACTCAGTATTACAGATGGCTGTCAGTCAGTGCCGACTCAGTATTACAGATGGCTGTCAGTCAGTGCTGACTCAGTATTACAGATGGCTGTCAGTCAGTGCCGACTCAGTATTAGAGATGGCTGCAAGTCAGTGCCGGCTCAGTATTAGAGATGGCTGTAAGTCACTGGTGGCTCAGTATTACAGATGGCTGTCAGTCAGTGCCGGCTCAGTATTACAGATGGCTGTCAGTCAGTGCCGGCTCAGTATTACAGATGGCTGTCAGTCAGTGCCGGCTCAGTATTACAGATGGCTGTCAGTCAGTGCCGGCTCAGTATTACAGATGGCTGTCAGTCAGTGCCGGCTCAGTGTTACAGATGGCTGTCAGTCAGTGCAGGCTCAGTATTACAGATGGCTGTCAGTCAGTGCTGACTCAGTATTACAGATGGCTGTAAGTCAGTGCCGACTCAGTATTAGAGATGGCTGCAAGTCAGTGCCGGCTCAGTATTACAGATGGCTGTCAGTCAGTGGTGGCTCAGTATTACAGATGGCTGTCAGTCAGTGCCGACTCAGTATTACAGATGGCTATCAGTCAGTGCTCAGTATTACAGATGGCTGTCAGTCAGTGCCGACTCAGTATTAGAGATGGCTGTAAGTCACTGGTGGCTCAGTATTACAGATGGCTGTCAGTCAGTGCCGACTCAGTATTAGAGATGGCTGTCAGTCAGTGCCGACTCAGTATTAGAGATGGCTGTAAGTCACTGGTGGCTCAGTATTAGAGATGGCTGTAAGTCACTGGTGGCTCAGTATTACAGATGGCTGTCAGTCAGTGCCGGCTCAGTATTACAGATGGCTGTCAGTCAGTGCCGGCTCAGTATTACAGATGGCTGTCAGTCAGTGCCGGCTCAGTATTACAGATGGCTGTCAGTCAGTGCAGGCTCAGTATTACAGATGGCTGTCAGTCAGTGCTGACTCAGTATTACAGATGGCTGTCAGTCAGTGCCGACTCAGTATTAGAGATGGCTGCAAGTCAGTGGCGGCTCAGTATTACAGATGGCTGTCAGTCAGTGGTGGCTCAGTATTACAGATGGCTGTCAGTCAATGCCGACTCAGTATTACAGATGGCTATCAGTCAGTGCTCAGTATTACAGATGGCTGTCAGTCAGTGCCGACTCCGTATTAGAGATGGCTGTAAGTCACTGGTGGCTCAGTATTACAGATGGCTGTCAGTCAGTGCCGTCTCAGTATTACAGATGGCTGTCAGTCAGTGGCGGCTCAGTATTACAGATGGCTGTCAGTCAGTGGCGGCTCAGTATTACAGATGGCTGTCAGTCAGTGGCGGCTCAGTATTACAGATGGCTGTCAGTCAGTGGCGGCTCAGTATTACAGATGGCTGTCAGTCAGTGGCGGCTCAGTATTACAGATGGCTGCAAGTCAGTGGCGGCTTAGTATTACAGATGGCTGTCAGTCAGTGGTGGCTGAGTATTACAGATGGCTGTCAGTCAATGCCGACTCAGTATTACAGATGGCTATCAGTCAGTGCTCAGTATTACAGATGGCTGTCAGTCAGTGCCGACTCAGTATTACAGATGGCTGTCAGTCAGTGGCGGCTCAGTATTACAGATGGCTGTCAGTCAGTGGCGGCTCAGTATTACAGATGGCTGTCAGTCAGTGGCGGCTCAGTATTACAGATGGCTGTCAGTCAGTGCTGACTCAGTATTACAGATGGCTGTCAGTCAGTGCAGGCTCAGTATTACAGATGGCTGTCAGTCAGTGCTGACTCAGTATTACAGATGGCTGTCAGTCAGTGCCGACTCAGTATTAGAGATGGCTGCAAGTCAGTGCCGGCTCAGTATTACAGATGGCTGTCAGTCAGTGGTGGCTCAGTATTACAGATGGCTGTCAGTCAGTGCCGACTCAGTATTACAGATGGCTATCAGTCAGTGCTCAGTATTACAGATGGCTGTCAGTCAGTGCCGACTCAGTATTAGAGATGGCTGTAAGTCACTGGTGGCTCAGTATTACAGATGGCTGTCAGTCAGTGCCGACTCAGTATTAGAGATGGCTGTCAGTCAGTGCCGACTCAGTATTAGAGATGGCTGTAAGTCACTGGTGGCTCAGTATTAGAAATGGCTGTAAGTCACTGGTGGCTCAGTATTACAGATGGCTGTCAGTCAGTGCCGGCTCAGTATTACAGATGGCTGTCAGTCGGTGCCGGCTCAGTATTACAGATGGCTGTCAGTCAGTGCCGGCTCAGTATTACAGATGGCTGTCAGTCAGTGCGGGCTCAGTATTACAGATGGCTGTCAGTCAGTGCTGACTCAGTATTACAGATGGCTGTCAGTCAGTGCCGACTCAGTATTAGAGATGGCTGCAAGTCAGTGGCGGCTCAGTATTACAGATGGCTGTCAGTCAGTGGTGGCTCAGTATTACAGATGGCTGTCAGTCAATGCCGGCTCAGTATTACAGATGGCTTCAGTCAGTGCTCAGTATTACAGATGGCTGTCAGTCAGTGCGCTCAGTATTAAGATGGCTGTAGTCATGGTGGCTCAGTATTACAGATGGCTGTCAGTCATGCCGACTCAGTATTAAGATGGCTTCAGTCAGTGCCGCTCAGTATTAAGATGGCTGTAGTCAGTGGGCTCAGTATTAGAGATGGCTGTAAGTCACTGGTGGCTCAGTATTACAGATGGCTGTCAGTCAGTGCCGCTCAGTATTACAGATGGCTGTCAGTCAGTGCGGCTCAGTATTACAGATGGCTGTCAGTCAGTGCGGCTCAGTATTACAGATGGCTGTCAGTCAGTGCGGCTCAGTATTACAGATGGCTGTCAGTCAGTGCGCTCAGTATTACAGATGGCTGTCAGTCAGTGCGCTCAGTATTAAGATGGCTGCAAGTCAGTGGCGGCTCAGTATTACAGATGGCTGTCAGTCAGTGGGGCTCAGTATTACAATGGCTTCAGTCATGCCCAGTATTACAGATGGCTGTCATCATGCGACTCAGTATTACAGATGGCTATCAGTCAGTGCTCAGTATTACAGATGGCTGTCAGTCAGTGCCGACTCAGTATTAGATGGCTGTAAGTCACTGGTGGCTCAGTATTACAGATGGCTGTCAGTCAGTGCGTCTCAGTATTACAGATGGCTGTCAGTCAGTGCGGCTCAGTATTACAGATGGCTGTCAGTCAGTGCGGCTCAGTATTACAGATGGCTGTCAGTCAGTGGCGGCTCAGTATTACAGATGCTGCAGTCAGTGGCGGCTCAGTATTACAGATGGCTGTCAGTCAGTGGCGGCTCAGTATTACAGATGGCTGTCAGTCAGTGGCGCTCAGTATTACAGATGGCTAGTCAGAAGTCAGTTGCAGTGCTCAGTATTACAGATGGCTGTCAGTCAGTGCCTGGACTCAGTATTAAGATGGCTGTAAGTCATGTGGCTCAGTATTACAGATGGCTGTCAGTCAGTGCCGACTCAGTATAGAGATGGCTGTCAGTCAGTGCCGACTCAGTATTAGAGATGGCTGTAAGTCACTGGTGGCTCAGTATTAGAGATGGCTGTAAGTCACTGTGCTCAGTATTACAGATGGCTGTCAGTCAGTGCCGGCTCAGTATTACAGATGGCTGTCAGTCAGTGCCGGCTCAGTATTACAGATGGCTGTCAGTCATGCGGCTCAGTATTACAGATGGCTGTCAGTCAGTGCAGGCTCAGTATTACAGATGGCTGTCAGTCAGTGCTGACTCAGTATACAGATGGCTGTCAGTCAGTGCCGACTCAGTATTAGAGATGGCTGCAAGTCAGTGGCGGCTCAGTATTACAGATGGCTGTCAGTCAGTGGTGGCTCAGTATTACAGATGGCTGTCAGTCAATGCCGGCTCAGTATTACAGATGGCTGTCAGTCAATGACGACTCAGTATTACAGATGGCTATCAGTCAGTGCTCAGTATTACAGATGGCTGTCAGTCAGTGCCGACTCAGTATTAGATTTTGGCTGTAGTCACTGGTGGCTCAGTATTATAGATGGCTGTCAGTCAGTGCCGTCTCAGTATTACAGATAGCTGTCAGTCAGTGGCGGCTCAGTATTACAGATGGCTGTCAGTCAGTGGCGGCTCAGTATTACAGATGGCTGTCAGTCAGTGGCGGCTCAGTATTACAGATGGCTGTCAGTCAGTGGCGGCTCAGTATTACAGATGGCTGTCAGTCAGTGGCGGCTCAGTATCACAGATGGCTGTCAGTCAGTGGCGGCTCAGTATTACAGATGGCTGTCAGTCAGTGGCGGCTCAGTATTACAGATGGCTGTCAGTCAGTGTTGGCTCAGTATTACAGATGGCTGTCAGTCAGTGGCGGCTCAGTATTACAAATGGCTGTCAGTCAGTGGTGGCTCAGTATACAATGAGCAGTTACTAATTCAGCGCCAGCGCCACCCCGATTACTGTGAGTCAGAGGATGTCAGGGGGTAATAGAGATCAACACTATTATCCCGCACAGTAACCCCATAACAGCAGGTTAATAGCGAATACTACCTGCCGTCAGTGCTGAGCCCGCTAAAATACCTATACCCTAAGAGCGATATCTGGGGTATAATGTCCTACAGCGCAGCCCTCCTCTCGCACTGTCCCGCCTACATGACAGTCATCGCTCGTAGACTGATGACGGCTGCTGTCAGTGAGACAACCGTTCTACACCTATGTCACGGAGCTGTCACATACGTCATCAGCGTGAGCCGGACGTCACATTGCGTGATCAGCGTGAGCCGGAAGTGCTGCGGACAGAGCGTCTCCTAGTTAATCTCACTGTGTGATGATCGCTCTGCGCTCCGCGCCCCCTGCTGATCGGAGTGTGGAATATCGGCTCTGTACCGGCAGAGGCGCGATCGGACAATGTTTGTACCAAGAGCAGTGAAAAGGCGACAGGAGACTGAGGGAGCCGGGGGGAAGAGGAGAGGGACGGTGGCTCTGAAGTCTCAGTCCTCAGTAACCAGTAGCGTTTCCTCTGTCCCAGCTCCAAACTCCCTATCTGCTGCAGTAACGTATGCGTCAGTATCTGGCTCTGATGTGGTGACACATGCATCATCTCCTGTATGTGCAACACATGGCTCTCCATCTGATGCTGCAGAACAAGCAACACCTCCTGTTCATGCAGCTCTGCAGTCCTTTCAGGCCACCTCTGCCACAACGCAGGCCTTCCCGGCCACCTCTGCCGCAGACGCAGGCCTTCCCGGCCACCTCTGCCGCAACGCAGGCCTTCCCGGCCACCTCTGCCGCAACACAGGCCTTCCCGGCCACCTCTGCCGCAACGCAGGCCTTCCCGGCAACCTCTGCCGCAACGCAGGCCTTCCCGGCCACCTCTGCCGCAACTCAGGCCTTCCCGGCAACCTCTGCCGCAACGCAGGCCTTCCCGGCCACCTCTTCTGCAACGCAGGCCTTCCCGGCCACCTCTCTGCAACGCAGGCCTTCCCGGCCACCTTCTGCCGCAACTCAGGCCTTCCCGGCCACTTCTGCCGCAACGCAGACCTTCCCGGCCACCTCTGCCGCAACTCAGGCCTTCCTGGCCACCTCTACCACGACTCAGGTCTTCCCGGCCACCTCTGCCGCAACGCAGACCTTCCCGGCCACCTCTGCAGCAACGCAGACCTTCCCGGCCACCTCTGCAGCAACTCAGGCCTTCCCTGCCACCTCTGCCGCAACGCAGGCCCTTCCTGGCCACCTCTGCCGCAACGCAGGCCTTCCCGCACACCTCTGCTGCAACGAAGGCTTTCCTGGCCAACTCTGACGCAACGCAGACCTACCTGGCCACCTCTACCACAACGCAGGCCTACCCGGCCATCTCTGCCACAACACAAGCCTTCCCGGCCACCTCTACCACGACTCAGGCCTTCCCGGCCACCTCTGCTGCAACGCAGGCCTTCCCGGCCACCTCTAGCACGACTCCGGTCTTTCCGGCCACCTCTGCTGCAATGCAGGCCTTCCCGGCCACCTCTACCACCACAAAAGCTACGCAGGCTACTGCAACCTCTCCTCCTTCTCTGGTCCCTCCATCTGTTCATTTTCCAGCTTTTACTTCTCTTCCTACGTCTTCACCATCTGCTCCTGATGCAGAGGATGAGCCCATCAAATCCTACAGCAAACATCAGCGCTGGCCACTCCCGGGAGAACCAGTCTGTGTTGTCTGCAGTAGATATGGAGAATATATCAGTGACCAGACTGAGCATGATATATGTAGTCTGGAATGTAAAGCCAAAGACATCCTACAATCTACAGGGAAGTGCTCTACTGAAGATACAACACGCGCTCAGCAATCGTCATCTGTATATAATACAATTACAGGACACTCCCCTGTAGAACAGTCACCTTTACCTCACCCAGATGACGCCATGACCACTGCGCATCCAGTGCCTCAGCCCATAGACGCAGAGTCTATACAGTCATCTAATGCACCCTACACCTATACGGAGCACACATTCATAGCACAGCTGGGGCAGGAGCAGATCAACAATTTAAGACAGCAGCTTGGCCTGTCTGTACATGGAGCAGCAGTAAGCAGGCCAATAATAGAGTTTGAGCATTGTAACTTTCCTCCCATACTTTGTACAAACTTGAAGCGTGCTGGATATGAAGCCCCTACTCCCATCCAGATGCAGATGATACCTGTTGGACTGTTGGGACGGGATATACTGGCCAGTGCGGACACAGGATCTGGGAAGACAGCTGCTTTCCTGCTTCCAGCTGTGGTCAGAAGTCTAGAGCAGGTATTCTGTGTAAATAATGTAGACATGTGTCAATGTTGTATGGAGACTGATTTTGGATTTTTCCAGATCATCTGGTATAATTGGTCTACAAAAAAACCTAATGGCCACTTTACACGTCCCGATATCATCGTCCAACTTCGACAAAAAGTCACGTGGTTCGTGCGTTGGCCCCGATACCGTTCGTGCGTTGTGTGGTGTAAATGTACAATGCAACGCAAGAATGATACCAAAACGATATCGGGGAAGAAATGAGCAGGCTCTCCAACTGCCCGATATTGCATGGACGATCTGGCAGGATCGTGCTGTGTGACAGCCCAACACCGACTTGGAGAGCAACTTCCCCTATTCACTCCCATGTTAAATGGTCGTTCCCTTCGTCGCTCGTACAAAGGGGGCGTAGACATCGCAGTTGTGTTGCCTGCTGATATCGCCCTGTGTAACATCTCCTGTGCGATCTTGGATTACAGCCAAAAAAGTGCGCGCTCCCGTGCGTTGTATACAATATCGAAACGATGTTGGGACGTGTAAAGTGGCCAGAAGAGATGTCCAGTTTTGATCCAATTTGCTAATTAAACTCTGTCATTCAAGTGAAGAGATCTGAGAGAACAAATGAATGGGCTGTAGGATGACATCTGTGTGAGATCTTTGTTTTACCCTACAAGGATGGGAGCTGCTTTGAAGTGTATTTTTTTTTTCTTGCAAACAAAACCAATGCCAAACTGATGGTAAAAACATTCCCAAACTAAAAATGGATGACATTTGGAATGAGGCTTAAAGTATAACCGCTGATTCAATTGTTATTTAATAATAATAACGTGGAGCAAGTGATAATAAACTTTTAATTATACTTCATAAGTGGAATCTGGAAGAAAACCTTTCAAAAACCTTCCAGAAGATGTCCCTACAAGGCTGTTTCTAAACCTGACATATGCTGGTTGTCGGGGAGATCCGTCTTCAGTTGACACATTTGTCAGCAGAAAATAACCTGCTCTTTAAATTAGTTTTTTCTTTTTTTCCATTTATTTAGGTTTTTGCTATCTCATCTGAGAGCAGCATAATGTAGGGATAGAGATCCGATTCCAGCGATGTATTACTTAGTTTAATGGATGCAGCAGCTGTGACACAGAGTTTTTAGAAGTAGCAAAGCTCAAATACTAAACCCACTCACAGCACAGCTTTCTGTGTACAATGTTTATTGACCGTGATCTATACTCAGTGCTGGGGTTGGACCAGGAGGCATATGCCGTGTAGTCCAGGCAGTGTAATCTCCTGCTGATAAACTGATCCTTGTATCGAAAGAGCGGCACACAGCTTAATAAGTGACACATCTCTGAAATCAGTATCTCAAACCCTACATTATACTGCCATCGGATTACACAGCAAAAAGCTGCTGACAGATTTCCTTTTAAGGGAACCTGTCGCCATGAGAATGGAGTGCAATCTGCAGACACCATGTTATAGAGCAGGAGGAGCTGAGTAAATCGATATATAGTTTTGTGAGGAAAGATGCTGTATAATCTGTGTTTTAATCTTTTAAACCTTTGCTGTTTCTTGGTTTTTCAGTCCAGTGGGCGGATCTATCAGTGATTGACAGCGCTTTCTTTGTTTAGGTGTACATGCAGAGGTAGCTGTCAATCACTTAGCTCCGCCCATGACCCAAAATCCTAGAAAGAGCAGAAGTCTAAAAGATTAAAATACAGATTATACTGATTCTTTTGTCACAAAATTCTGTATCACTATACTCTGCTCCCCCTGCTCTATGACATGGACCTTGTTTGTATGAAAGATTTTTACAATCTGACCAGGCAGCTATTGATATTCATCATTTCACAATGCTGGACCCCATTTATTATAACTGTTCCCCATGTTTATTGGAGTCTGAAGCTGGAATTTTGCAATAGCTGGGGAGCAACTAATGTAGAGTATAGGAAGGGCGTGTCTATACCAGAAGACGTGTCATCCACCTCTGTTCTCATTCCTCTTTAGAAGGACGCCCCCGCTGCATTAATCCTTACACCCACACGAGAGCTGGCGGTGCAGATAGAGAAGCAGGCCCAGGAGCTGATGTTTAAACTCCCCCAAATGAAGACTGCTCTGCTGGTCGGGGGGATGCCGCTGCCACCCCAACTGCACCGACTGAGGCAAAATGTGCAGGTAACACAACACTTCTCAATGTTATCACGAACAGTCTAAGTAATAAACACTTGTAATTGTATCATTTCTTTGAGTCAGGTTTCCTAGTTCTTTTTTTTTTAGAAATGATTCTAATAGATCTGGCAAAAAAAAAGGTCCTGAATATTTGGCAGAAGCCTATTCCGAGTCCTACACAATTGAAGCTGATCTGCAGTACCCGGCAGCAGACACTACACATTGTATGGAGCCGAGCTGTTCTGTGGTTACATCCAGATGTCAGCAGTTAATAACAGCTGATCAGGGGGAGGCCAAATATCTAGGACCTTTCCTAATCATAGATCATAAATATCCTAGGGCCAGATATCTCCTTAGATGCTGCCAGAACCCATAGAAAAAACGTATGTGTTCTGCTTCCCAGACAGTAATGGACAGCCCTCCCTTCTTACACAGTCATAGAACAAACCCTGTGACAGCAGGGAGAACAGAACGATCAGCCTGGGAACATATAGGCTGCATTTCTAGAACAATCATGAATGAAACCTGACAGTAGAGAGAAGTGTGTAATATATACTGTCCAGGTTCACTGAATCTGTTTGTTAATTTATCTGACTGGTGTTGATAATATTCTCCTTTTTTCAGGTTATTATTGCAACTCCTGGAAGACTCTTAGAAATCATTAGTAAGAATTCTGTAAATCTTGGAGAACTAAGGATCCTAATCTTGGATGAGGTAAGTGAGTATAAAAGGGTTGAACTAATCTTTTCCTCAGGAGGAAACATCACTGCTTTATCACTAGAGGACTAATAAACCTGCTGCTATATAGTCCTCCATATTCATTAACTCTATGTAACCTCACTCTCACCACTGATTATCATCTTACTGCCTATGCACAGTGTGCACAGAAAGCTGCCATTCAGTGGTGTGGGCTGGGTTATACAGCGCTCAGCATTCAGAGAACTAAAAGATCTGCTGCAGAGAAAACAGAAATTTTATCAAAACTGCAACAAGCAGCCCAGTAAGTGACACATCGCTGGAATCAGGGTCTCTGCTTTTTTAGATGTGTTAGTAAAAACTTGATTATGCAAATGGTGTCCGTGGAGCCTCGATTAAGAGTCTCGAACACGGGACTAGCCAGATATCCCTCCAGGGAAGGACCTAGCCCTGGGGTGGAATCCTTGCGGAGATCACCATAACCACCATCCCTGGAGGGATATCTGGCTAGTCCCATGTTTGAGACTCTTAATCGAGGCTCCACGGACTCCATTTGCATATTCAAATTCCAGGGGGTAAGGCATCATGGATTTCACTGTGTTTGAGCACTTTAGCCGGCTGCCCGCAGTGTTTTCCTTGACTGGTCTCCCTGAGATCAGTGAGTACTTTGTGATGTCAGTAAAAACTGATGACAGATTCTCTTTGGCCGGTTTCACACTGTGGTCAGGTCCGGTCCAGGGCTGTCGGGGATGAACCTGACAGCCCCAGACTGGATCAGCACACAGAACTGGAGGGCTAATTTGCCCTCCGGTCCGGTGTGCAGCCGCAAACAGCTGCCGCCGCTGATAGGTCAGGACCACGGCTAGCTCGTGAGCCGCGGTCTTGACCTATCAGCGCCGGCGGCTGCACACTGGACCGGAGGGCAAATTAGCCCTCCAGTTCTGTGTGCTGATTCAGTCTGGGGCTGTCAGGTTCATCCCTGACAGCCCCGACCTGACCGCAGTGTGGAGGCGGCCTTTAACGGAGCACTGCAGTAATTTCTTTATTGCCGTGTCTGTTACTAATCAGTAGTGTGTGGGCAGTGAGGGTGTAAAAACACTTTAAGACCACGTGTACATGTTGAGTATTTGGTGATATTTTTCTCAGTATTTGTAAGTCAAAGTCAGAAGTGGAACAATCAGAGGAAAAGAATAATAGAAAGATGTAACCACATCTGGATTCATCACCCACTCCTGGTTTACATATGCTGAGGAAAAAACTCATTAAATACTCTTTGCTGCATTATTTCTGTATTATTTCGAGTCCTTGTGTGAAATGTAAAATATTTTATCCACCAAACATCAGTAAACTGCGCACCCGCTAAGGGACAGCATCATGTGCTAAACAAAAGATCCCAAGGGAATGTTCACTCATAATGGATTTCATGCTAATTTGGGCCCAGATTATGCTCCAGAATCCACATCTCAGGCGTGTGCATGTGGTATCAGTAACCTTCACATGCATTGAGCATTCCATGCAGGGTTCTGGCTGCACAGCGGGAACATTCTGCTGTAGAAATAGGCAGCATATCACTTGTTTCTGTTGAAAATGCAAAGGACTCGCTTTAGTGGATGACAGTAGGGACAATTAGCTTCACACTTGGGGTGTGGCCTCAGAACGCATCTGTAACATGTTAGGAAGATGAGAATGTGCACTTATTGATGAGCTTGTCCTACAGCATAAAGAATCAGGATTACTGGAAGACATTTGCATTTTTCAGGCAGACACGATGCTAAAGATGGGGTTTCAACAACAAGTGCTTGAGATTTTGGAGAATACCCCTCCGGATCGTCAGACCATGCTGGTTTCTGCCACCATTCCTGACAGTATTGAGAGATTTGCCCAGCAGCTGCTCAGGGATCCGGTGAGGATAACTGTTGGTGAGAAGAACCAGCCGTGCTCTAATGTGCGTCAGATTGTCCTCTGGGTGGAAGAGCCCTCCAAGAAAAAGAAGCTGTTCGAAGTGCTGAATGTGAGCATTTAATACCATGTCTTTAGCTGTGCTACATCACTTCTACATTTATTTATTGTCTGGTCATTTCTTGGTTCAGGTAAACAAAAGCTGCCTGGTTAAGAATGATGGTAATTACCCAGCTTCTGAAGAAACAGATATTCATTATATAACAAGATTAGTAAAAGGAGCCTTTACTTGAATGACTTTATATAAGCCATTTCAGGTCCTGTTCATCACTTTCAGCCTGTTATTATTTCTTGGGTATAATCATCTCAAATCCCCTCCCCCCTGGGATGCTCAATTCTCTTAGCTGTGTCCTTTAATTACACTATTCACTTTATATCTCAATAGATGGTGCAAGGCAAAGGCAATGGAGCCATCAATAATAAATAGACCCCTGTGTGTTCCTCCCTCCCCCTCCCCCTGCATTCAATTACATCAGTTATATGATAGGTCACCATATTCTAATGCAGCATATAAATGAGAGCTGTTTAAAGGGAACCTGACATGTCTCCAAGCCTTATTAACTTGCAGATATGGGGTTAATGTCAGGATAATAGATCTCAAAATCTGTCCGGCCTCCCCACTGAAAAGTGCGCCCACCAGGAAAAAATAATTGTATCCCCCCGGAGACTGCTGGCTTTCAGTCACTGCTCAGTACATAGTGAATGGCGGTTATAAGCCGGCCTGACACTGACTGACAGTCGGCTCATCAGTGCAGAGTTAGTGATTACTCAATATGTTGTCAACCCTCAGATTAACCCCACAACTGCTGGTTAATAGAGTTTGGGGACATAACAATTTCCCTTTAAGGCAATATAGCTCCATTAAAAAATGTTAAAAATGCATGCATTTGTATAACTTTTTTCCTTTTGGCAATTTTTATTACATTCAGTTATAATCCTATTTCCTCCTGCATTATATCAAACCTTTCTCTCAAAAGGACTCAAAGCTTTTCCAGCCCCCGGTTCTGGTGTTTGTGGACTGTCGTCTGGGTGCAGATCTGCTCAGTGAAGCCATCCGGAAGATTACTGAATTAGAGTGTGTTGCAATTCACTCTGAAAAGTCCCAGACAGAGAGGACCAAGATACTACAGGTAATATGAGATTACTATGGATACTTTTGTACAAGTCAAGCGCTGACTAGAGGAAGGCAGCATAGGAGAGTAATGCCTATTATTATTATTGTGTCCTCTTCTTCTAGGGGCTACTGGAGGGACAGTATGATGTTGTCGTTAGCACCGGTGTCCTGGGCAGGGGTCTGGATTTAGTGCATGTGAAATTGGTTGTGAATTTTGACATGCCATCAAGCATGGATGAGTATGTGCACCAGGTGAGGAGGTTTGATATAATATCGTGGTATTCATATGAATGGTACATTAACATTTAAATTAAGGTTAATAAGTTATCAGTACATTACAGGGAGTTGGTAAAGGCTGTCTGCAGTGTGCACTACCATATGTTCAGAGAATGTTTCAGGTCTGCCCCCTATAATGTATGTAATGTGTAATTTGTCAATCCACCATTGCCTCCCATTATTAAAAAAATGTATACTTGAGAAACAGGGAACCATGGCGGTTCCATTCCTAACGATCAGAAATTTGTCTTCTATTCTGTGGACAGTTGGGTGATGGCTTTTAAATGTTGGGAAAAAACCTTTAGGCCATTATCAGCAATTTTCTAATATGGTTTGTATATATTACCCTGGCTTGCTCTCTGTACAAGCAGGAGACCAACAACATAACGTAATCCAGCTCTATTAAAAATAAAAAGTGTTGTAACATGTTAGGCCACATGTACTCGCTCAGTATTTGGTGAGTGTTTTACCTTAGTTTTGTATCCAAAACCAGGAGTGGAATAATCAGAGGTGAAGTATAATAGAAACACGTCACCACTTCTGTATTTATCACCCACTCTTGGTTTTGGCTATGAATACTGAAGTAAAATTCACCAAATACTCAGTGTGCACATGGCCTTAGGCTGGAGTCACACAAGCCCATGATTCATGCGAGGATGCATCCCACTGCCTGGACCGGCTGTGACTCTCCTGACCTGAGCGTGACAGATGCATAGGAATACATGAAGCTGACAGCTCGGCTCAGGAGTGACACCGGCCGGTCCAGGCATTTTCAGGTGATCTTCACGTGAGTCATACGGCTGTGTGACATAAGCCTAATAGTCTTAAATGTTATTCAGTTCTGTTCTATACTTTGTCTCTATTTGTATACGTTGATTGGGTGTTCTAGGTGTGTGACATTACATCACTGTTGTAGCAATGTCACTGTGACCTCCTGTGGACGTTGGTGACGCTGGAGCAGACTTTTGACAATCGGTTTCCTGGGCTTTCATTTTCA
Source organism: Allobates femoralis (assembly GCA_033576535.1). Classification (NCBI taxonomy): domain Eukaryota; kingdom Metazoa; phylum Chordata; class Amphibia; order Anura; family Aromobatidae; genus Allobates; species Allobates femoralis. Next base: position 206,267,035 of record JARQOC010000007.1, on the reverse strand, counting down.
GGACATTCTTTTCATTTATTAAGCTCTGACTTTTCTTATGGTTTTGTTTGACTTGGCCAATTTAAAAGGCAAAAAGATTTTCGTGTATGTCCCAAAGAACATATTATAAATGAAAATATTATTAACTTATTAAGATAAGGGGATTCTGACACAGTGAAGTCACATTGGTCATGTGTTAGACAACATGTTGACATGACGTCACTGTGCACGGTCTTGTGAAGACGTTGGGGGCTAGATCTCAATCTTGTGCGCTGTCCAAAAAAAGCGTATTGGAAATATATTGGCAAGAGTTTGTTTTTTTCCATCATGCCAGCAGATTTTTGTTCAGTATCACAGAATATAAGAAGGCTTTAGTGTTAAACATTGAGCAGAAATGTGATAAATTAACAGATCTTGTGTTTCTACCAGATTGGAAGAGCAGGCAGGCTGGGTCACCGAGGAACTGCACTCACATTTATCAATATTAACAACAAGAACCTCTTCTGGGATCTGGTGAAGAGAGTGCAGCCGACAGGATCCCTGCTCCCCCCACAGCTGCTGAACTCCCCGTATGTGCAGGAGCAGAAGCGACTGGAGCAGAGGAGGCATCACCAGGACAAGGTGGTGACCGGAGACCAAATACTGGATCTCATCCGAAAACATGACAAGAAGAAAGCGCACAAGTGACCACACTACCCAGAACTGTGTCATCGCCGGAACAGGGATTATTTTTCTATTCTTAATTTTGGGAAATATTTTCTCTCTCAGGAATTAAACATTCTCTCGTTATTGAGAGTTATTGACTGATGAAGCCCTAGAATTTTGTTATTGGCTTATGTGAAAAGTTGTTTATTTATAAAAATGATACGGCAGCTCTAATGGTTGGCACTTTGTATTCATAAATCGCAAACATTCAAGTGTTGGAAATGAAATGGCGTCTGTCACCCAAAACAATTTAAGCACATAGTCCTGTAGAGGATTTAGCCCTTAACTGTTGCTGTATTATAAACTGTCCCTCTATTGTGCAAAGAACACTTTATTCCTATATGCTAATTGCTTGGTGCAGAGTCGTTAGTCAGTCATTGAGCGGTGACTGTAGCCACTTCAGCTGCTCCTCTACGACTGAAAGCAGGCGGATCCCAGGAGAAGTAATGTTTGTCTTCTCCTATGTGCTTCACATTTAGTACTGCGCCCAGGCACCTTCATAATGCTATTAACCTACAGATTAACCCTATTTCTGCAGATAAATATGGTTTTGAGACCTGAAAAGTTCTTTTTAAGGGATTTACCATGTTAGATAAATGTCAGCTGAACCTGGTTTTGTCTGATTACTAATTATGGAGACCATCTCACTCCACTGGATTTTAGCATGCCTCATGCTTTGTAGTTGTGGAAGATAAGCTTGGTGCCTAAGGTTGGCTTCACACTGCAGTTTTTTCACTGATCAGTGTCCATCCAGTTTGTGTGCCAAAACCAGGAGTGTGACCCGATGATGCTCTGTGACATCATCACAGGTCCTGTAAGCACACAGACCTTGCTGGGAGGCAGCGTTGGATAGCGGATAGGTGAGTATAACTAAGGCCAGGCAGGGGTGAGAACGGAGGGGGCCGGGGGGGTTTCCGGTGGCGCTTGTACCGATGGCGGGAGTGGGGCTTTGGAAGCCCCGCTCCCAGCAACGGGTGGCCATATTGGAGCACCCAGATGGGTGTACAGGCAACTTCAGCCAAGATGTGACATACCATACCGTTACATCCTGACGGAAGTTGCCTTAGGGTTTTATTATAATAGATTTATATAGCCCTCACATAGTCACCTATTTACAGTGTGAACCTTCACGTAGCCCCTATATGCAGTGTGAGCCCCCACATAGGTTCCCTATATTTAATGAGCTCTCATATATACTGGCACACATCTCACACAGAAAAGAAAAAATATACATATATACTCACTTCTCTATTGTTTTCCCAGTTCTCTGCTGTATTCTCCAGTGTAGACTCAGCGGATGCGATAAAGTAAAGTCATCGCGTCCTCTGTCTAAGTTGCACACAGTGATTGATGGAAGGAGATGTCAGCTCTGTCCTCCACTAATGTATTCACTGCGATCTGCATCCTGAGGATGATGCAGATAGCAGTTATATCAAGAGAAATGTGGCAGGTGGGGCAAGGCATGTTGCAGCCAACTGGTTTCAGCCCTCTGACTGTCTCGGTCTGCAGGCTGGACTGAAACACCCAGAGGGCCGTATGTGGCCCATGGGCCACACTCTGCCTAGGTCTGGTCTATAAGATAGGTGAGAACCTGTTATAACAAGTCCTTCCATAAAGATTGTTTTTACTAAATGTATGTATATGTATTGTTTTATGTATGTATTAATATTGTCACCGATTACCACCTTCTGGTCCTCTTCTAAGTGACACCACTGCTCTGCAGGCTCTCTGGGTCACACAGCACTCTATGTGACCCAGAAATGGCTTTTATAATGTAAGTCTATGAAATGTCAGAACAAGGTTCCATCAACCTATATTGTAATAGATTATCAGTGCATGTCCTCATTAATATATATCACCAGGAGTCCATACATTCTGATGTCCTCACTAATAATAGAACCAGGAGCCCATATATTCTGATGTCCTCACTAATATATACCACCAGGGGCCCATACATACTGATGTCCTCACTAACTTGAGAAAATCCTTGCAGCACACAGCTACTACCAATGATGCATAAGTGCTAACAAGCCATATATGTTTGAGGAAAAAGTTAAAAACTTACGTTTTTTCAAAAAACTCATAATCTTATCTTTTAATTCTGGAGTTCTTAGTACATACATTGGCCAATTGTTATATGGAGTTGCAGGCTCCTTTGCTGCAATGTGCACCCTCATTAAACCTACAGGTGATCGAGGGTATAGATGGTGCCTGCCCACTGAAGAGTGGAGGTTGGACAAGGAGGGCAGGGATGTCAGATAGGGCTCATCATGCCAGGAGTCACTTTGTCGTAGTTGATGAGCAAGCAGACATTGGCCAATGTATGTACTAAGAACTCCAGAATTAAAAGATAAGATTATGAGTTTTTTGAAAAAACGTAAGTTTTTAACTTTTTCCTCAAACATATATGGCTTGTTAGCACTTATGCATCATTGGTAGTAGCTGTGTGCTGCAAGGATTTTTCTCAAGTTGTTTGATTCTGCATCCTTGCTTGCACCAGTTCACACTGGTCTGCTGAGTGCTGTGCAGCTTTTCTGATTAGATGTCCTCACTAATATATAGAACCAGGAGCCCATACATTCTGATGTCCTCACTAATATATAGAACCAGGAGCCCATATATTCTGATGTCCTCACTAATATATACCACCAGGGACCCATACATACTAATGTCCTCACTAATATATAGAACCAGGAGCCCATACATTCTGATGTCCTCATTAATATATACTACCAGGGGCCCATACATTTTAATGCCCTCACTAATATATACCACCAGGGGCCCATACATTCTGATGTCCTCACTGATATATACCACCAGGGGCCCATACATTCTGATGTCCTCACTAATATATACCACCAGGGGCCCATACACTCTGATGTCCTCACTAATATATACCACCAGTGGCCCATACATTCTGATGTCCTCACTAATATATACCACCAGGAGCCCATACATTCTGATGTCCTCACTAATATATACCACCAGGGGCCCATACATTCTGATGTTCTTACTAATATATAGAACCAGGAGCCCATACATTCTGATGTCCTCACTAATGTATAGAACCAGGAGCCCATACATTCTTTTGTCCTCACTGATATATAGCACCAGGGGCCCATACATTCTGATGCCCTCACTAATATATATCACCAGGAGCCCATATATTCTCATGTCCTCACTGATCTAGACCTAATATGGGCCCACACATTCTGATGTCCTCACTGATATATACCACCAGGGGCCCATACATTCTGATGTCCTCACTGATGTATACCACCAGGTGCCCATAAATTCTGATGTCCTCACTGATATAGACCTAATATGGGCCCATACATTCTGATGTCCTCACTGATATATACCACAAGGAGCCCATAAATTCTGATGTCCTCATTGATGTATACCACCAAGAGCCCATACATTCTGATGTCCTCACTGATTATACCTGCCATGGGCCCATACATTATGATGTCCTCACTGACATATACCTACCAGAGGCCCATACATTCTGATGTCCTCACTAATATATACCACCAGGAGCCCATACATTCTGATGTCCTCACTAATATATACCACCAGGGGCCCATACATTCTGATGTCTCCACTGATATATCCCACCAGGGCCCACACATTCTGATGTCCTCAGTGATATATACCACCAGGGGCCCATACATTCTGATGTCCTAATCTTATATAGACGTAATATGAGCCCATACATTCTGATGTCCTCACTGATCTAGACCCTAATATGAGCCCATACATTCTATCATCTTCATCAGTAATCCAGCTACATTGTATCTTCTGTAGTCAGGGCCTGGCAGCCCATACATTGTAGCCTCAGCCAGGGCTGGTTTTAGACAAAGTGGGGCCCCGGGCAAAAGTTAAAAATGGGGCCCCAACTGCTAGTAAATTGAACCATCACACATAAACATTTAAGGTATATTTACAGGAGCCGATTCCAGACCTTTAAAGAGGACCTGTCATCCCCCCCTCCTGGAATTCAATCTAATAGCGGCACTGAATGCAGCATGTATGCTGTATTTAGGCAAGGGGTCCTCCATGTGTCTGCGTGGTTTGTACCCCTAAATATAACCTTTTGAAAACTCAGTAAAAAGTCAAGAGGGCATTACCAGTGCTAGCAGTCAGCTTGCTTCCCAAGGGCCATTCCCGCCCCCTGCGTCTCAGTTCCACCCCCTGCTCTCTGTCCTCGCCGCCTTCTTGATAGTTTGTCATCCATCCTCGCCTGCGCCTCCTTGTGCTACTTCACGCAGGCGCAGAGCAAGGTATTTTCTCTGTGTGTATCCTGCGTGCCTGTCCCACCTCCCACCCTGATGTCATCTCTTGTGCCTGCCCTGCTCCGTGTTATGCTGTATACACGAAGCAGGGTGGGCACAAGCGCTGACGTCAGGGCGGGAGGCGGGACAGGAGTGCGGGACCGACACTAACAAGACCTCCCTCTGCGCCTGCTTGAAGTAACACAAGGAGGCGCAGGCGAAGATGGATGAAAACCATCAAGGAGGCGGCGAGGACAGAGAGGAGGGTGGAACAGAGACGCAGGGGGTGGGAATGGACCCCAGGAAGCAAGCTGACTGCTGGCATTGGTAATGCCCTCTTGACTTTTTACGGTTATATTTAGGGGTACAAACCTCACAGACACATGGGGGACCCCTTGCCTAAATGCAGCATACATGCTGCATTCAGTACTGCTATTAGATAAAATTCCAGGAGGGGGGTGACAGGTCCTCTTTAAACAAACGCCATTGACTATAGTGACGTCATCCAGCGTTTGTGTATCAGCTCCTCACACAGGCTGACAAAGAATAAAGGGGGATCACTAATAGATCATTGGTAATAGAACAATCACTAAGGGCCCCTTTACACGCGGCTACATTTCTTGGGTGGCTACAGGTAACTTACTGGTTGCAGTGAAATCATGGAGACAAGGTTCTATCTTGTTGCTGTGTACAAATGGAATAATCTCTCCATGATTTCACTGCAACAGTAAGTTACCTGTAGCCACCCAAGAAATGTAGCCGCGTGTAAAGGGGCCCTAAGGGCCACTTTACACACACCAACTTATCTGTCCAACTTCTGAACAACTTACTGGTTGCAATGAAATCATGGACACATTGCTCCATTTTGTGGCTGTGTACAAATGGTACAATGTCTCCATGATTTCACTGCAACCAGTAAGTTGTTCAGAAGTTGGGCAGATAAGTTGGTGTGTGTAAAGTGGCCATAATAGATTATTGTGGATAGAATGATCACTGATAGATCATTCTGTCCCCATACAGATCGTGTTATCAACAGCACTTCTCCTGTTTACACCAGGTGATGTGCTGCTGAGAACAATGGTCCTGATTCATTAAGACACGTGGTGTATGGTCAGTCTAAGGCGGCCGTCACACGCATCAATTTCTTGAACGATATTGCTTAAGCGATCTGCTGTTTGATCGCTTAAGCGATATCGTTTGTGCGTCGCTGCGTGTTATCAAGCGATTTTACAATGTAAAATCGCTTGATTGTTTGTTCGCAGATTTGTGAGCCGGAGCGCATATCAAGCGATAATTGCTTGATCAATCTGCATCATCGTGGTGTGTGACACCACGATGAACGATCTCCCAGCGGCAGAGCCTATGCTGGGAGATGGTATCTATGGTAAACGTCGGGTTACTAAGCGCCGCGCGGCGCCTAGTAACCCGATGTGTACCATAGTTACCAGCGTTCTCGCTGGTCCACATCGCTGGTGAGTCTGTGTGACAGCTCACCAGCGATGTGAACGATATTGTTAGCGATCGCGCGTGCATGTGATCGCTAACAATATCGCTCTCAAAATTGATGCGTGTGACGTGGCCTTAGGCTGGCTTCACACTGCAGTTTTTCACTGATCAGTGTCCATCAGTGTTTGGGTGCCAAAACCAGGAGGGGAACCAGGAGAGGAACTTGCAGAGAAAAACTATCATTGAAAGATTGACACCTGTTCTGAGTTTTGGAGACAATCCTGGTTTTGGCACACAAATGGTGGGTTTACACGTTTCAATATCGTTGCGATATCGCAACTCAATGGCGCGGGAGCGCGCATTTAGTGCACGTTTCTCCCGCATCGCATCGGAGGTTTACACGCTGCGATATCGGAATACAACGTCCGTGCGATGTCTACGCCCCCCAACCCAGGATTGAACATTTAACATGGGAGTGACTGGGTGACGTTTCAAATCGTATCGTAGTTGTGCGTTTACACAGCACGATCCGGCTCCGATCTCCCTTCAATATCGGGGCATTTAATAGCACGCTCATTCAATCCCCGATATCGCATTGACATCGTTCCTGCATCGTATTGGACGTTCACACCATACAACGCAGGAACGATATCGGCTCCAACGATCGAACCACGTGACTTTTCATTGAAATCGTACTACGATATCGCAACGTGTAAACCCGCCAAAACACTGATGGACACTGATCAGTGAAAAACTGCAGTGTGAAGCCAACCTTAATAAATGAAGTCGCTTCAGTAATATTCACCCACTTCATTAATAGGCGCACACCACTTCATGAATTAGGAAATGTAAAAGTCCCGTGAGCATCCAACACAAATGTACACACGTATATACACAGATCATACACATTATATAGAATACAAATTATTCTATATAATGTGTATGATCTGTGCACATACATGTGTATGTCTATGTTGGATGATCACGGGACTTGGATGGATCAGGTTCTGCACAGCCCAGAGAAGGACTATGGAGGGATCAGGCTCTGCACAGCACAGAGCTGGACTATGGAGGGATCAGGATCTGCACAGCACAGAGCCGGACTATGGACGGATCAGGATCTGTACAGCGCAGAGCAGGACTATGGAGGGATCAGGATCTGCACAGCACAGAGTTGGACTATGGACGGATCAGGATCTGTACAGCGTAGAGCAGGACTATGGAGGGATCAGGATCTGCACAGCACAGAGCCGGACTATGGACGGATCAGGATCTGTACAGCGCAGAGGAGGACTATGGAAGGATCAGGATCTGCACAGCACAGAGTCGGACTATGGACGGATCAGGATCTTCACAGCGCAGAGCAGGACTATGGAGGGATCAGGATCTGCACAGCGCAGAGCAGGACTATGGAGGGATCAGGATCTGCACAGCGCAGAGCAGGACTATGGAGGGATCAGGCTTTGCACAGCGCAGAGCAGGACTATGGAGGGATCAGGATCTGCACAGTGCAGAGCAGGAGTATGTATGGAGGGATCAGGATCTGCACAGCGCAGAACTATGGAGGGATCAGGCTCTGCACAGCGCAGAGCAGGACTATGGAGGGATCAGGATCTGCACAGCGCAGAGCAGGACTATGGAGGGATCAGGATCTGCACAGCGCAGAACTATGGAGGGATCAGGATCTGCACAGCGCAGAGCAGGACTATGGAGGGATCAGGCTCTGCACAGCACAGAGCTGGACTATGGAGGGATCAGGATCTGCCCAGCGCAGAGCAGGACTATGAAGGGATCAGGATCTGCACAGCGCAGAGCAGGACTATGGAGGGATCAGGATCTGCCCAGCGCAGAGCAGGACTATGGAGGGATCAGGCACTGCACAGCGCAGAGCAGGACTATGGAGAGATCAAAATCTGCACAGCGCAGAGCCGGACTATGGACGGATCAGGCCCAACATCTGTGGAAATATGACACTTTCCTTAGTCACTACTACTGCCAACATGCTCATTAGAGAAATACTAAAAAAGCCCCTTTCACATCAGTGGTAAACACTGATCGCGGCAGTTGCGGTGAAAAAAATGCAAGTGCCGCGATTACCGCATAACAGCCGCGATCTTGCGGCAAGCCCCATACAATGTCTATGGGGCTTGCGGTAAGTGTGTGGCAGGTGCGGTTTCGGCACTTGCCGCAGGTGCAGCCGCGAAAAAAACACGGTATGCCGCGTTTTTTTCGTGGCTACACCTGCCGCAGGTGCCGATACCGCACTTGCCACACACTTACCGCAAGCCCCATAGACATTGTATGGGGCTTGCTGCAAGATTGTGGCCGTTATGCGGTAATCGCGGCACTTGCGTTTTTTTCACCGCAACTGCCGCGATCAGTGTTTACCGCTGATGTGAAAGGGGCCTTACATAGTTTTCGGCAAAGCGGCTGTGTCTTTCTATGGGGCCACAGGTGTCTCCTAGGCTGTCCTGCTGCAACTCCTGTAGCTCCAGGGCACAGAGTAAGTACACTATCATCTCCCGACAGCCAATCACAGATATGCTTATAAAGAGGTCTGTGATTGGCTGACAGGAGAGGAGGCACACATGTCCCTGTGTGCAGTGATATGGCAGGAGCAGGGGGGCACTGCACAGCCCCCCCCCCCCCCTTATAGTGGATATGAGAGGGTTAATTATCCTGCACCCTCTCCCTCCCAGCCCCTTCCCTGTTCTCATACCCTCCGTGGATCTTGAGCATGTCACAGTGTGAGCTGTCAGTGACCCCCTCCCCTCTGCACTATGTAGACACAGCAGTAACTGGTGAGGAAAGACATGATCGTGCTGCACATTGTCCTCTCAGCGCTGACTGTGCCGCCGGTTCTTTCAGCAGTTATTTGGGGTCCCACTCTGGCAGCTGCACCTGCGATATGACCGCCCCTGGCTGGGGGCCCTTAGAGGGTGGGGGCCCTGGGCAAATGTCCAGTCTGCTCCCCCTTTCCAAAGCCGGCCCTGGCCTCAGCCTGCGCGCTATGCTCAGGTCGGAATCCAGTAATAAAGATGGCCGACGTGGCCTCAACTTCCTAATGCGAAACGTGTGACGTCACGAGCAGACGTGCAGTCATCCGCCAATCACAATGAACCGAGGGGAATTCGAAATGACTCTGTGATGAACGGAAGTAGCGAGAAGAAAGCAAAGCTGAGACCGACAGCGGAGGTGACGGCCCGGGGCTTCTCCAGGTAATCCGCACGGGGCGGCGGGGGGTGCAGCCTGCCTATACGGCGGTGACAGCGGCCCCTTCACTGCTCACCAGTGCCGGAAATGCGGGAGGCTGTCCGGATCTTACAGCAGGGATTGTTATAGAATAGTCATTATCTGACAGTCATGTGACTGCTGCAGCCAATCACTGGCACTGTCAGTCGTGTGGTCAGTGACTGCCTGCAGTGGTCTCCTCCATGAACGTCATATCATTGCTATCATCTACTATATAATTGTCTAAGGGCCCTTTCACATCAGCGTTTTTTTAAATTTGCGGCAGATGCGGTGAAAAAAACCGCATCTGCCGCAACTGCCGCATAACGGTTCCACTTGCGGCACGGTTGCGGTTTTTTCCATAGGAAGTATAGGGGGACTTGCGGCAGATGCGGCAAGTGCGGTATTGCACTTGCGGCAGGTGCGGCAGAGAAAAAAACCGCGGCTTACTGTCACAGAAATCGCACGCCAGACAGGCAGGAGGCGGCCACCAATGAGCGCACATTATGCATATAGGCGCGCAAATTTAAAGTTCGAATTTCGCGCCAATTTGCAGCCCGGCGACAGCGGCGCCTTAGCATGTGTATGGCCGACAGTGGCCGCAGTGCGCGCGAGCCAGCCGGGAGATGACCGGCGTCAGCTGGTCATCTCCTGGCTGGCTCGCTGCTGACCGGAGCTCAGCCGCGGCTACCTGCGACACAGAGGTCCATGGCGAGTCAGCTGGGAGATGACCGGCGTCAGCCAGTCTTTCCCCAGCTGGCGAGCCGCTGACCTCTGTGCCGCAGTAGCCGCGGCTGAGCGCGCGCGCGAGAGAGAAAGAGAGCGCGCGCGAGAGAAAGAGAGCGCGCGCGAGAGAAAGAGAGCGCGCGCGAGAGAAAGAGAGCGCGCGCGAGAGAAAGAGAGCGCGCGCGAGAGAAAGAGAGCGCGCGCGAGAGAAAGAGAGCGCGCGCGAGAGAAAGAGAGAGCGCGCGCGAGAGAAAGAGAGAGCGCGCGCGAGAGAAAGAGAGCGCGCGCGAGAGAAAGAGAGAGCGCGCGCGAGAGAAAGAGAGCGCGCGCGAGAGAAAGAGAGCGCGCGCGAGAGAAAAAGAAAGAGAGAAAGAGAGATGGAGGAGGCTGAGGGGATGGAGGAGGCTGAGGGGATGGAGGAGGCTGTGAGGATGGAGGAGGCTGTGAGGATGGAGGAGGCTGTGAGGATGGAGGAGGCTGAAGGGATGGAGGAGGCTGAAGGGATGGAGGAGGCTGAAGGGATGGAGGAGGCTGAGGGGATGGAGGAGGCTGAGGGGATGGAGGAGGCTGAGGGGATGGAGGAGGCTGAGGGGATGGAGGAGGCTCTCCCTTGCGCGCGCTTGCTCTCCCTTGCGCGCGCTTGCTCTCCCTTGCGCGCGCTTGCTCTGCCTTGCGCGCGCTTGCTCTGCCTTGCGCGCGCTTGCTCTCCCTTGCGCTCACTCTCTCTCTTGCGCTCGCTCTCTCTCTTGCGCTCGCTCTCTTGCGCTTGCTCTCTCTTGCGCTCTCTCTCTCTTGCGCTCTCTTTTGTGCTTTCTCTTGTGCTCGCTCTCCCTTGGGCGCGCTCTCCCTTGCGCTCGCTCTCCCTTGCGTTCGCGCGCTCTCCCTTGCGTTCGCGCGCTCTCCCTTGTGTTCGCGCGCTCTCCCTTGCGTTCGCGCGCTCTCCCTTGCGTTCACTCTCTCTCTCTTGTGCTCGCTCTCCCTTGCGCTCGCTCGCTCTCTCTTGCGCTCGCTCTCTCTTGCGCTTGCTCTCTCTCTTGCGCTTGCTCTCTCTTGCGCTTGCTCTCTCTTGCGCTTGCTCTCTCTTGCGCTTGCTCTCTCTTGCGCTTGCTCTCTCTTGCGCTCTCTTTTGTGCTTTCTCTTGTGCTCGCTCTCCCTTGGGCGCGCTCTCCCTTGCGCTCGCTCTCCCTTGCGTTCGCGCGCTCTCCCTTGTGTTCGCGCGCTCTCCCTTGTGTTCGCGCGCTCTCCCTTGTGTTCGCGCGCTCTCCCTTGTGTTCGCGCGCTCTCCCTTGCGCTCGCTCTCTCTTGCGCTCGCTCTCTCTTGCGCTCGCTCTCTCTTGCGCTCGCTCTCTCTTGCGCTCGCTCTCTCTTGCGCTCGCTCTCTCTTGCGCTCTCTCTTGCGCTCTCTCTTGCTCTCTCTCTTGCTCTCGCTCTCTCTTGCGCTCGCTCTCTCTTGCGCTTTCTCGCTCTCCCTTGCCCTCGCTCTCCCTTGCCCTCGCTCTCCCTTGCGCTCGCCTCTCCCTTGCGCTCGCTCTCTCCCTTGCGCTCGCTCTCTCTCTTGCGCTCGCTCTCTCTCTTGCGCTCGCTCTCTCTCTTGCGCTCGCTCTCTCTTGCGCTCGCTCTCTCTTGCGCTCGCTCTCTCTTGCGCTCGCTCTCTCTCTTGCGCTCGCTCTCTCTTGCGCTCGCTCTCCCTTGCGCTCGCTCTCTCCTTGCGCTCGCTCTCTCTTGCGCTCGCGCTCTCCCTTGCGCTCCTCTCTCTCCTTGCGCTCGCTCTCCCTTGCGCTCGCGCTCTCCCTTGCGCTCCTCTCTTGCGCTCGCTCTCTCCTTGCTCGCTCTCCTTGCGCTCGCTCTCTCTTGCGCTCGCTCGCTCCTCTCTTGCGCTCGCTCTTCCGCGCTCCTCTCTCTTGCGCTCGCTCTCTCTTGCGCGCTCGCTTCGTCTCTCTTGCGCTCGCTCTCTCTTGCGCTCGCTCTCTCTCTTCGCGCTCGCTCGCTGCTCTCTCTGCGCTCGCTCTGCTCCTTCGCGCTCGCTCTCTCTCTCTTGCGCTGCTCGCTCTCTCGCGCTCCTCTCGCCTCGCTCTCTCTGCGCTCGCTCTCTCTTGCGCTCGCTCTCTCTTGCGCTCCCCCTCTCTCTTGGCCTCCTTGCGCTCGCCTCTCTCTCTTGCTGCTCGCTCGCCTCTCTCTCTTGCGCTCGCCTCTCTCTTGCGCTCGCTCTCCCTCTCTCTTGCGCTCGCTCCGCCTCCTCTCTTGCTCTCGCTCCCGCTCGCCTCTTCTCTTGCGCTCTCGCTCCTCCCCTCTCTCTTGCTCTCGCTCGCCCTCTCTCTTGCTCTCGCTCGCCCCTCTCTTCCTTGCTCTCGCCTCGCCCTCTCTCTTGCCTCGCCTCTCTTGCGCTCGCTCGCCTTCGCTTTCTCTATCTCTCGCTTTCGCTCGCTTTCTCTTGCTTTCTCTTTCTCCACCAGCCTCATTAGGTCTAAGGCATTGATTTAAATAGGATGGTTCACTACTTATTTTTATTCATTTAATATCTGATAGATGGGGTTCTGACACATTATCTACTCTAATTGGCATCTGCAATCTCAAGTATTTTGCCCATTAGAACCCCAGTGATATCAGTTGATCGTTCCTGTACTAAACCATAAAACATAATGACATATAACTTTCTTTCAGGATCATGACCACCCAGTTCATACAATGGATTAGTCTTCGGAGCTAATGAGGAAGCTTTCACCTTCTCGAAGATGTGATTAATCTTTTGTGATAACAATTTTTTTCTTTCTAAGTGGCGTTAAAACTTTAAAGAAATGTCACATAAAGTTTGCCACCCTGCTAATAGCAAAGAAATAAACAGAACATATGTAATTTCTGCATGTAACAATGTCCGATCTCCTGGAAACCTAAAGCTTCAGCGCAGGGAGACTGTGGTGAAGAGTTCTCCTCTAGTGGAGCTACCGTGTCAGGACAAGGACGTCTGTCAGCTTGATGAACCGGAAAAGCGTCTGACTTTACAGAGGCGGCCGGGAACTGGATCCATTGGAAAGGATGATGTGGAAAAAAATGGAAAGTCAACTGACAAGTCCAAGCGAACACCAACGATGATGCGCACCAATGATTCCCCCAGTCACAATGAATTAAAGACTAAACTTGCCAATATAAATGGAAAACCACTCCATCCAAAAACTCTTTTCACTGGTCTTAGACCTGCAAATCCCCACATAAACGGATCATCAGACCAAGCAAAGTTTCAAAGCTTGAAGAACACAAAGGGAAATGATTCTGACAAAAATGTATGTGGTTTTGGCCAAGATGCCACTAAAACACCAGGGGCAAAAAATGGAAGTCTGGAGAACCAAAAGCCACCCAAAAGTGGGACTTGTGGTGTAATGAGATCAGCTTCGACTCGCGAAATAAAACGTCCAGCACTCATTCCAAAACGTCCAGTAGGAACATTACCAGCTGTCAACAAAAAGGTGTCTTCTATGATTCCTCAAGGTGAAAAGACTCGGGAAGCAAGCTTTCCATCTGAGGTGTCACATGGAAGAGAGGAGACTAGTCATCATGCCACCACAGTGGATGATTGCCACAAGGCAGAGAACTGTGCAGTGACTGTAGCTGTGAGAGTCAGGCCATTTAGTACCAGGTAAGTGGATCACCCACCTCACAATGTGAGCAGCACACAAGCTGCATTGGAAATGTGAAGGCCACTTTACACACACAGATATCTGTGACCAACTTCTGAACAGATCTCTGGTTGCAGTGAAATCATGGACACATTGTTACATTTGTACACAGCCACAAAATGGAGCAATGTGTCCATGATTTCACTGCAACCAGAGACCTGTTCAGAAGTTGGTCACAGATATCTGTGTGTGTAACGTGGCCTTAAAAGGTTTGTCTGGTGGAGATAGGATATGTGATAAGTTGTTCATCAGTCGGGGTCCAACTGCAGGAGCCAGCACCAATAAGTAGAATGGGCAAAGTTCTATTTCCATAAGAATGGAGAAGCACAAGCTCAACCTGTGCACCAGTTCATCTCACATGGGGCTGCTGAGCTCTGTGCTTGGTTTTTTTCCAGATGCTACATAGGGAATGAATAAAGTAGTGATCCGGCATCTAACCTGCTGCACCAACTTGCAACAGGGATTAAAGTTTCCTAATCTGCCAATCTGCAGGTCCCAGCTCAAGGACACTGATCAGTAAGTGAGTAATAGATGATAACCTGTTTTACTAGGATCACCTTTTTTTTTTATATATAATGACCACCTTCCATTTCTGCATGTGAGATCCATTTTATATATTTTTCATTTTTAATAGTCATGAAATGAAAATGAATGTTCTATAATATCATTATCTTATTTCCATTGTGAATCGCTTATCTAATGGCAGTAAAATCAAAAACTGATGCAAATGAGTTTCAATCAATTTTTCTGTCTATCGCTCTCAGGGTGCAAAAAAATGCAGAAATTGCTAAAAAATAAATATAAAGAACACAATTGCAGGGGAAACATGTCTTCTCACTTCACTATGGCAAACTCTGATCACACCTTGTTATATGAACATTTCAGGCGTATGTTGAAGGAGGAATCTGTTACCAGGTATTTGCTATGTAAGCTGAGGACAGCATGCTGTAGGGGTTAAAGGGCAAAAATGAACTATGTCTCACTTATCAGTCTGTGTGCTATTGTTTACGTTAATTAAAGGTTTTATCACCTGGTGATTACCATTACTGGACTACAGTGTCATGTGCACGGCAGTCAAACACACTCCTCCTCTGATTGACCCCTCACTGTCAATGTACAATCTCTATAAGGAGCCTGGTGTGGGCTGGGGCTGCTCTCCCAGCTCTGCTACTTGGCTAAAACTAAATGCTTTGATTGTGACAGAATGGCTGCTCCCGGTAAGTTTCTCAGTTGCAGAATTTCTTTGCCTACAACTTTCTGTTCTCAGATGAGGTAGCAAAAACCTGCTGACAGATTCCCTTTAAATATAACTATAGGCCTCATACACTTGTCAGAGGTGACCTTTTGGTCTCCATTGGGGTTGTATGATCTATTTAGATAAGAGATCAGGTGCAGTATCTAGCAGTGGCCTTTACAATGCACAGCACTGCTGCATTCTGCTCCATACATCACTTATATTGGGCAATCAGCAGAGCAGAATTCAGCTGATCAGAGGAGGAGCCGGGTGTCTGACCCCTCAATGATCACATATTGAATACTCATCCTACGGATAAGTCAGCCATTGATTTCCCATCAGCAATCCCTTTAATTGCTTTATAAAGTTCTACATATGTCTAAAATACTTTGTGAAGCATTTACTATGCTTTCATCTGAAGCCCTGAATAATAGGATTCAGGCATATCTGCTGATTGATCTATTACTATCTGCCTTTATCAAGTGAAAACAACAAAAGTAGTCGGCCTCATTTTTGTTAGTCTTCTGAAAAGTGCTGTAAAATGCTTGATGTCTTAAGGCCGCTTCAAACTGTGGTGTGATCTGGTCTGGGGCTGTCCGGGATGACCCAGACAGACGCGGACCGGATCAGCACACAGGACTGGGGGGCTAATATGCCCTCCAGACCGGTGTGCAGCGCACGCAGTTCCCGCTGCTGATAAGTCACTGCGTGCGCTGCACACCGGACCGGAGGGCATATTAGCCCCCCAGTCCTGTGTGCTGATCCGGTCCGCGTCTGTCTGGGTCATCCCCGACAGCCCCGGACCGGATCACGCCGCAGTTTGAAGCGGCCTTTACCCTCCCATCCATCGTGTATCAGCTCTTTACCATTTTCACAATTCCGGTCTGCTGTCAGTGAATGAGGTCTGGGGTTTCCAGTGTCATCTACTTTCCCAGGCCTGTTTTCTGCTATTAGGAAACACCTTTAATAAATGGAGGTTCCCTGTTCAGGACTCCCCTCCCTAGAGTAGAGTGTAACCATATAGTATCTCTCTCAACCACCCTCCCCCATTTTGATGATTACTGAAGGTGCCGCTGATCGGACCACCATCATCAGATACTTATCGCTTGGAGTGTGGATAGGTGATGAGTTTGGACATGTGGACAGCCCCTTTCAGGTTACTCTGCCATCTTGTAAAGTGATATGTAAGTGACTGTAATCTCCTATAATGTGGATTCCTTTTCCAGGGAACTGAATGAGAAGACCACCCAGGTTGTCTTCATGAATGGGCAGGAAACCAACATACAATGTCCAGACTCCAAGCAAAACCACAGTTTTCTGTATGATTTTTCCTTTTCATCTTTTGAAAAATCTGATCCCAATTATGCAAGTCAAGAACAAGTGTATCAGAAGCTGGCCGCTCCCTTGTTAGACTGGTCGCTGCTGGGATACAACACCTGCTTGTTCGCCTATGGTCAGACCGGATCTGGAAAGTCTTATACGTATGTAGTATGTGTGCGTCATGGGGCAGGTTTATCATTGTGCTACTGCGGAACTACATGGGTCCAACAATTCTCTCTAAATTCACCTGTCTCACATAATGTTTATTTTTTATGTGATTTTACAGCATTTTTTTCAAATTAAAGATAGTAACATAAAGTAATTTATTTTAATGGCATAGAAAATGTCTATAATGTAATTTATCTTGTTAGTCTAATTAAAGGGAACCTGTCACCTGGATCTAAGCCCCTACACTATCACTACCTGTCCCTGCACCTTCCTAGCTGCTCCCTATCTATCCCTCTCTGAGCTAAATCCGCCCTATAAAACAGCAGAAAAATAACTTATAACTTACAGAAGTCCCTGAGGCTGGGGACTGAGAAGGCGGCGCCAGGCTCCCTTCAGCCCCTCCTCCATGCAGCAGCACACGCCCCACTGGGCGGCGTTATTCTTTCTTCATCGCCGCCTCCTCCATTTGGAATCTCCCGCCTGCTTTACACCTATCATGCTGTGGTGATGCGACCTCAATGTGTCCCCTGACTGAGACACAGCATATGGGAGATTGTATCTTCTGCTCAGTAGCAGCACACACAGGGTGAGCTGCTACTGGAGCTAAGTGCTGATTGAAATCACTGACGCCCAGGTGTGCGGGTGAATAGGAGATATGTGCTGCCCTGGGCTGTGGGGAGGGGGTGGAGTGTGTCAGGACAGCAGCAGGAGCTGCTGGGATTGTATGAGGTTCTACTCGGCTGTGCCCCGGTGTAAGAGGCCAGACTAACCCCCCCGACCAGAATATACTCGGGGTTAAAGTGGCCTAGGCCAGATTATACCCCTCCGTATACCACAGCAACTGTAGATCAGGGCTCCAAGCAACACATGGGGGCCCGAGGCAGCACAAAGTGGCCCCAGGCAGCAGAAAGTGGCCCTACGCAACATACAGGGGCCCCAGGCAGTGCTAGGGCCCCAGGCAGTGCACAGGGCCCCAGGCAGCACAAAGTGGCCCCAAGCAGCACACAGGGGCCCCAGGCAGTACTAGGGGCCACAAGCTACACACAGGATCCCAGGCTACACACAGGGGCCCCATGCAGCATACAAGGACCCCAGGCAGTGCACGGGGCCCCAGGGAGTGCACGGGGCCCCAGGCAGTGCACGGGGCCCCAGGCAGTGCACAGGCCCCAGGCAGCACAAAGTGGCCCCAGGCAGCACAAAGTGGCCCCAGGCAACATACAGGGGCCTCAGGCAGTACCAGGGGCCCCAGGCAGCACAAAGTGGCCCCAGGCAATATACAGGGGCCCCAGGCAGTGGGCCACCTGGGGCCACTTTGTGCTGCCTGGGGCCCCTGTGTGCTGCCTCTGGCCCCCATGCGCTGCCTGGGACCCCTTTATACTGCCTGGGGCCCTTGTATGCTGCATGGGGCCCCTGTATGTAGCCTGGGACCCTGTGTGTAGCCTGGGGCCCCTGTATGTTGCCTGGGGCCCCTGTATGTTGCCTGGGGCCACTTTGTGCTGCCTGGGGCCACTTTGTGCTGCCTGGGGCCCCGTGCACTGCCTGGGGCCCCGTGCACTCCCTGGGGCCCCGTGCACTGCCTGGGGTCCTTGTATGCTGCATGGGGCCCCTGTGTGTAGCCTGGGATCCTGTGTGTAGCTTGTGGCCCCTAGTACTGCCTGGGGCCCCTGTGTGCTGCTTGGGGCCACTTTGTGCTGCCTGGGGCCCTGTGCACTGCCTGGGGCCCCTAGCACTGCCTGGGGCCCCTGTATGTTGCATAGGGCCACTTTCTGCTGCCTGGGGCCACTTTGTGCTGCCTCGGGCCCCCATGTGTTGCTTGGAGCCCTGATCTACAGCTGCTGTGGTATACGGAGGGGTATAATCTGGCCTAGGCCACTTTAACCCCGAGTATATTCTGGTCGGGGGGGTTAGTCTGGCCTGTTACACCGGGGCACAGCCGAGTAGAACCTCATACAATCCCAGCAGCTCCTGCTGCTGTCCTGACACACTCCACCCCCTCCCCACAGCCCAGGGCAGCACATATCATCTCCTATTCACCCGCACACCTGGGGGTCAGTGATTTCAATCAGCACTTAGCTCCAGTAGCAGCTCACCCTGTGTGTGCTGCTACCGAGCAGAAGATACAATCTCCCATATGCTGTGTCTCAGTCAGGGGACACATCGAGGTGGCATCACCACAACATGATAGGTGTAAAGCAGGTGGGAGATTCCAAATGGAGGAGGCGGCGAGGAAGAAAGAATAATGCCGCCCAGTGGGGCGTGTGCTGCTACATGGAGGAGGGGCTGAATGGAGCCTGGCGCCGCCTTCTCAGTCCCCAGCCTCAGGGACTTCTGTAAGTTAAGTTATTTTTCTGCAGTTTTATAGGGTGGATTTAGCTCAGAGAGGGATAGATAGGGAGCAGCTAGGAAGGTGCAGGGACAGGTAGTGTTAGTGTAGGGGCTTAGATCCAGGTGACAGGTTCCCTTTAACTATAGTTATCAGGGCCAGGTATCAAATGGTCAGGAAAAAGTATGTATTTTTCCGAGCTACAGATGGCCGGGTGATTATTCTCTGTAACTGGGAATACTCTGATAAAAGACAAATGTCACCACCAAGCCCGGCCTGGCATTACATAGAGGAGCTTGTCATGTGACATGATAGCCAGGGATGAAGGAGGCAGTGACCCCGTGGGCATCAGAGGTCGAGGAGGCAGACATGTCGCCGGCAGATGGGTTAACACAATTTAGTCAAAATATGCTCTAAACATCTATATTTTTTAAGTATAGTCTATGGCACTAATGTGGTTCAAAGGTAATCTGTTCAGTAATTGCCTAAAACTTAGCATTTACAAACTGCTTTTGCAGCTGATAGGCGATTCATGCAGCTTAAACCACAGGCACCATTAATCACAGCTAGGTATATTATTCTCTGAAACACTCTGATTCATATACGGCACACAGAGGCAGTGGGGGATGGAATGGCCACCGTCAATCAAGCTCTCACACGGGGGACCCCTTCCCTGAATGCAGCAGACATGCTGCATACAGTGCTGCACTTAGATTGCCATGCAGCAGGGGGGTGGCAGGTCCTCTTTAACCCCTTCATGACCTATGATGCACATGTGCTTCATAGACCGTCTCCCGTACTTAGATGCGAGCTCACGCGGCGAGCTCGCATCATCCCCTGCACATCTCATCTGATGTCATCACCTGAGATGTGTATCTAACAGTGGTGATCAGATCCGCGATCTGATCACCGCTTTTAAACCTTTTGGATCGCGCTATTAGTGACTGACAGGACGACCCATATCCTCCGTGGAGGGGATCGCACTGATCCCCGTTGTGATCGGAGCTCCTGCAAAGCGATCACGGGATCTCGATCTGTCACCTGCACAGCCCGGTGTCCTTTAATGACCCCGGATGCTGTCTGGGATCACTTCCTGTGGATGGGTGACGGTGACCGGCATTCACAGACAGTGATCACTTTCCCTATAAACTAAAGTGCTGCAGATCAGACTGTATGTGGCTGAGGCCCTCTAGTGGCCAGTGTAAAGTAAAGAGAAAATAATAAAAAGTTTTTAAAAATAGAAAAAAAAAAATTCAAATTACCCTGTTACTGCATTCAAGATTAAACTATTAAAAAATTTGAAAAAAAAAATACTTATTTGGTATTGCCGCATTCAGAAATGTCCGATCCATCAAAATATAAAATCAATTAGGCTGCCTTCTAACTTGCGTTTGTGTCTGCATGCGGAGAGCATGCAGACGCAAACGCAGCCCATACTAATGTGAACGCAGCGGAGAATCTCCGCATGTGTTCACATTACTATGGTGTCCGGGCAGCCAATCAGCTGTCTCTGGAGGCGGCCGGGAGGAGGAGATCAGCGGTAGAGATCTCCTCCTCCCGACACAGCTGATCTCCGCTGGTGTCAGCGGGGAGAAACAGCTGATCTGACAGCTGTTTGAATCTCCCGCGCTGACACCGAAAAGGGTGATATCAGTGCGGGAGATAAAAAACAGCTGATCGCTGCTTCAAACTTCCCGCGCCGACATTACCTATTCGGTGTCAGGGCGGGAGATTTAAACAGCTGTCAGATCATCTGTATCTCCCCGCTGACACCGGCGGGAGATCAGCTGTGGCTCTGCATGATCTCCCGGTGGCCACCGGTGATCACCGGCGGCCACCAGGAGAGATTTCAATGAGATCCGCAGCGTTCTCCTGCGCTGTCATTCGGAGGACACTGGATCCATTGAGATCCATGCATTTTTTGTGCGCATGCGGGCGTTTGCGGCTAAAGCAAGCGCCGCGAACGCACAAAAAAATGCATGCTGCGTTTGGAGTGCCATCGGAGAGCGCATAAATTATGCGCATCCGAACGCAAATGCTGCCAAACACAGCCATACGCAGGCACATGTGTTCCCATGTTAAACATAGGAACGCATTTGCGCAAGCGTTTGGCTGCGTTTGGTGCGCTGCGCTCCAAACGCAAGTGTGAAGGCAGCATTAATCAGATTTGTAAACTGCAAATCGGAAAAAAAAAGTTAAAATGCCAGAATTAAGTTTTTTTTTTTCTCCGCAACATTGCAATAAAATGCAACAACGGGCGATCAAAACTACAAATCTACCTAAAAATTGTATCATTAGAAAGGTCAGCTCAAGCCGCAAAAAATAAGCTGTGACACAGCCCCATATCCCGAAAAATGAGGACGCTACGGGGCATGGAACGTGGAGCAAAAGCGCAATTCTTTTTCTTTAATAACTTCAGATTTTTCTGTCACCACATATATAACAGTAAAGGCATACATGTTTGGTGTCTACGGACTTGTACCGACCTGAGGTATCACACCGTCACGTGAGTGGTACCATATTATGAACATGGTGAATAAAATACATAACCCCCCCCCCCCGCATAATTGCACTGTTTTTGCACTTTCACCGTACGTTGATTTTTTTTCTTCCCCATTTTTCTGTACACTATATGGTAAAATAAATGATTTCATCTGAAAGTACAACTCATTTCGCAAAAAACAAGCCGTCATATGTCTATATTGACAGAAAAATAAAAAAGTTATGGCTTTTGGAAGAAGGGGAGGAAAAACAAGAAATGGAAAATCGCCTAGAAGTAAAGAGGTTAAACATAGACCCCATAACTTCATCAGGAGTGTCTGTTGTGGGAGTTGGGGCTTCAAAATTGTCGTTCTTCTGAACACGTGTGAATGACAATATCTTCATAAACTGTCTGTTTTCTTTAAAACTTATTGTCATGAATGGTTGATAATAATTTTTAGTGACTTTTTAAGCACTATTCAGATCATAACTACTGTAGAACAATTTTTAAGTAGACTTGCTGGACTCTTTCTTCAGACTGACGATTCTTCTTTTTCCAGTATGATGGGCTTTGGGGAAGAACTAGGAATTATACCAAGGTTTTGTGAACACCTATTTTCCCAGATTCAGGCTGTAATGCAGAAGGTACAGACATTTATTTATATTAATCCCTTTACTAACATTATGATAAATTGTATAACAGTCGTACTATAACACTGCTTGACGTCCAGTTTTAGGATTCTTTTTCTATCCCTTGTTGTGCTTTTTTGTCTTCTCACTAAATACTTTTGCATTCTCTGGCATAGGTTTTACAATAATGATTAATCTGTATCTGCAAGGATCTGACTTCGTGCATGGAGAGATGACATTGTACCATCCAGCGTGCAGGTCCTCTTCTCCATGCAGGATGTCAGATCGAGCAGGGCCATATCTTTTGAGGTATAGTACAGGGACTTTAAAGGTTATTCCCCAAATTACAAATGTGTCTCCGGTATCTGTACATACAGATATATACCATGTGTTCCAATTAAACCTACTGTTAAGGCTATCGGTCGAGCATGCTCAGATGCACCTAATAACACTGTTTAAAAACAAAAAAATATCTGCCAGCCATGTACTGTGTAGCACAGTTCTGCTATTCTGTTAGGGTGAACAGTTTTGAATTGTTCACTAGTTGCTTACTCCTGGCCTAACAGATATGGATCAAGTGCGTGCACGAAATAATATCAGACACACAGTCGGATATAAGCTCTCCCTGATCAAGCTATGGCACAGCTCCAAGTGGTTTATTTAACCTGAACATAGACCTATATAAAGTCACTAAGGGGCTCGGTCAGCCCTACAGTGAGAATACTCGGATGTATTCATTGGTTAGTGGGTTGGACCATGGGTTGATATCTCCTATTTCTTGAGGTTAATTAAGTAATGGATCCTATGGCTTCCTCAACGATGCCATGTTGAAGATTCCATTGATACCAGCGGCATTTGCACCTAATGACATTGTCTTATTCATGAAAAACAGATGCACCTATGACCCTGTCTAATAAAACATCTCCTAGTCACTGTCACTGCACATACCTTACCTTGACAGCCGTGTTCTCGTAAAACTAAGCCATTCTACACTCAGCTCTGCAATGGATGATGCTGACAAAAAGATCATGCTCTGAGGATCTCCGTGACCCACAAATGAAATAAGTTAAATGGTAATGAAAATGGGTTAAATAGTGGATCACAGCCACTACATTCACAAATCAAAACTATCCATGGTCACCTTGTCCATCAAGATAAAAATACCTATGTTGAGATCTATATATCTCTTATCAGAAATCACACATGACGGCAGAGGGAGGGACCTGCAGCACTGAGGAGAAGCAGTGTGCTGCCAGGAAATGTTGTTTTACCAGGTAAGAATAGGACTGCCCATTCCACTGCATGAAACTGCATACACCTATGCAGTTTCAGGAGATAAAAACAAAGGCACAATAAAATTGCCATGTTGGCCTTGTTTTGTATACAATCAGGTAGTTCTTAATATGTGTTAAAATATTGCCATTGTGGGAATAACCCTTTTAATAATTTTGTGCTTTGTGAACAGGTCTCCTTCCATTTGGAGATGAGCTACTTTGAAGTGTACAATGAGAAGATACACGATCTCCTGGTTTTTAAGGCAGAAAATGGAGAGCGAAAACAACCAGTAAGTAAATCTGCAAGTGTTTAATTTCCTCATCAGCTGTATGACTACTTCTTTGGATTGTGTATGGGGAGAGCATAAAAATGTTTGCAAGGTGGTGTTCAACCATATAAACCATATGGCCTCAAAGCATGTTCACTTTTATGGGTTATAAGAATACTAGTGTAGCGGTCATGGGGCCATGGTACTCGGCTCAACAGTTCAGGGGATATCGCGGTGGCTTTTCCTGGAAGTCGTGGCCGCAACCAGTCGTTAATAGGGGAATATTTAAGGGGGAAAATAAAGTTTTCATGACTCCATCTGTGGTGTCTGGTCAGGGATGACCAGCACTGCTTGTATAGGTCCCCAACGGGTAAATGTGGCAGCTTTGATGCGGGCCCCTGGGGTATAGAATGGTGAAATGTGATGATGGGAGTTGTAGTTGTTGATGGTGCAAGGGTGCAGAAGGATGCAGTAAAGAAGCAAGGAGATGAATGAATCCAGTCTTTACTGATGTTTGATGGTAGTTGAATCCAGGAGTACTGGTCACCAGGTCCAGGGTCCAGTCATCCTGGAAGCAGCTGATGTCCACTCCACCAGGTGGGATTAGTACGTCTTCTGCACTGTATGCTTAGAGTCTCAGATGCATGTGAGCTGATCTGTGCCTCTCTCTGTATTCCTTTCTCTGTAGTCTCCCAACCAGCAAGCAGTGCGAGCCTAGAAAGGGTGGTGTCCTGTTCTTCACAGCTCCAGGCTTTTGTTACTACTGTGCTCTTAGGTCCACACCTGTGACCAGCCGATTTATAATCTTCTGGTCTTCAGACTTTGCTCCAGGGCTTGCAGTCCCTGAATAGCCCAGGACTCTGGTGTCCTCTTCTCCGCACGAATCTGGGGTGAGCCTCAGCAGCTCGAAACCCCAGAGCTCTCCACTCCTCATGCGTGCTCTCCCTTCCTTTCCTCACACTACTCTCTTGCTCTGTCCCCTCCTCCCAGCCACAAGAGTCAGTCACCCTAAAAACTAGGTGCTCGTGCTTCCCCTTCTGCTCAGGGATCAGACGTGTTGTGTGGATACGTGTTTACTTGATGTAGGGAGCTCCATTTACT
This sequence comes from Allobates femoralis, assembly GCA_033576535.1. Classification (NCBI taxonomy): domain Eukaryota; kingdom Metazoa; phylum Chordata; class Amphibia; order Anura; family Aromobatidae; genus Allobates; species Allobates femoralis. The sequence goes on along the minus strand of JARQOC010000007.1, from coordinate 206,242,203 downwards.
TTCAGGCATGATGCCACCACCGGTTAGGGAGGCGATAACATTGTGGCAACTGGACTGTAGGGGCGCCACACTAGCGTACTAAAAGATTGTATACTACTCTGACAACCCCTTCTCAATTATTAGATTTTCAAATAATAACTACTCACTACCGGTGTTGGTGCTGTTCCAGCGATGTTGACGCCTGCTCTTCCGGGGCTTGTGTGATTTGGCTGCACACATTGTGTAACATACCAATCAGTCGCTTCATTTTTGCCTCCTAAAATGTAACTGACATTCGGAAGGAGTCACTGGAGGTCAGAGCAGCAGCACCTCACACTTCTTCCAGTTGTCAGTATTGTCTGAAGGAAATAAGAGTAAAGCTGCTGCTGAGATGCTGCACCAATGTCACCTGAGCACTGGGAGAGCAGACACCAACAGTGCTGGCACGGCACCCGCACCGGAGGTGAGTAACGCTCTCCTTATTGTATATGGCGGAAATATAATAATGTTAATTATTTTTATCTCTCAGTCTATGAATTTTATAAACTCCCCTGATGATTTGTCTATACTATTCTCCCTGATATTCTAGATCTATTAACAGGTGACATAGCTCTAGGAGTGCACACTCCATTTTTCACTCAGACAACCCACATCAGAGGGTCGATTCCTAACATGCCCTTCATTCTCCTTTTATCCTCTTCTTTCTTTTCCTTTCTCTTTTTCCTAGTATTTGTTGATTGAGCAGAATGGCAAGCTCCACATCTTTCCCTAGATTTACAAAAAATTCACACAAGGTCGAGTCCTTATACTTCCTTTTCTCTTAGCCTCTAATTTGGGAACCAGGACCGTGGGTGTTATGCTGCTGTCCACTAGGAGGCGACACTAAGTATACTTCTGAAACAAAAAAACAACAGTGCGGCTCCTCCCCTGCAGTATATACACCCGGGCTGGCCCCAGCCTCACCAGTTTTTGCTTAGTGTCATTAGGAGGTAGATGCGGTCCATAGACCACAATTCTAGTAGATAGATTTTTATTTATTTTTTTTATCACCTTTTTACTGAAGACATCATGGAGTGACGGTACCCTCGCGTATCGATTTCCAAAAACCATCAACAGACAGGAACGCAGGGTGTTACCTCCACGTACCCCCTTCTGCCACGAAGGATAAGATGCAAGGCGACGGTTCCATCGCGTTCCGATCTCCTCCGCACCTCTATGGTGTGCACTGGGGCTGATCACGTGATCGGCCCCATAATGCATCGCGCCGGATGTGACGGATGTGCATGATAGGCTTCCAGAGGGCGGGAGATTCCAAATAGGCCCCAAATATAACATGAGGTAAGAATCATGCCGCCTAGCGGGGTGTGCGCTACAGCATCGAGGAGTGCTGCATGGATCCTGGTGCCGTATTTTCAGTCCCTAAGCCTCAGGAACTTCTGTAAGTTACAAGTTATTTTTCAGATCTTTTATAGGGCGGATTTAGCTCAGATAGGGATAGATAGGGAGCAACTAGTAAGGCGCAGGGACAAGTAGTGATAGTGTATGGGCTTAATTGTAGGTGACAAGTTCCCTTTAAACCTGCCCAAGTCCTCTCCGGTCCCGAGCCAGACCATCACCTTTTTAGGAATGGTCTTCAAACCTCCCGAGGGCTAGTACTGCTTCCGCAAGAAAAGGCCCTCGCCTTGCGTCAGGGTGTCTGGACACTTCTCCATCTCCGGCCACATTCCCTTCGCTTTGGCATGAGGGTACTGGGGAAGATGGTAGCAGCAATGGAGGCGGTTCCGTTTGCTCAGCTCCATCTCAGACCACTACAGCTCGCACTCCTTTCTCACTGAGACAGGAATCCGTCTACCCTAGACAGAACCTTGCGTCTGTCTCCAGCTGTGAAGCAATCTCTTCATTGGTGGCTACGCCCTGCGTCTCTTCAGACAGGGAGGTCCTTCCTACCTATACACTGGAACGTTCTTGCCACCGACGCAAGTCTAACAGGTTGGGGTGAAATCACACGACTCATGGCAGGTGGTCCACCCAAGAGACCACTCTCCCCATCAATTTGTTGGAGATCCGTGCCATCCTTCTAGCCCTGCAAGATTTTCACCGTCTGCTGGCAGGTCCCAGCATATGAGTCCAATCAGACAATGCCACGGCAGTGGCATATGTCAACCACCAAGGCAAGAGGGCGATGCACGAAGTTCGGCCAATACTCCAATGGGCAGAATCCACGAAGTCCGTGATTCCAGCAGTTCACATACCCGGAGTGGACAATTGAGCTGCAGGCTTCCTCAGTCGCCAATGCATAGCCTCAGGAGAATGAGCCTGCATCCAGAGGTTTTTCAACAAACATGTCTCAGGTGGGGAACACCGGAGGTGGACCTGATGGCCTCACGGCTGAATAACAAGGTGCCCAGATTCATGACCAGATGCCACGACCCACAAGCAGAGGAAGCAGATGGACTGGTACAGCCTTGGACCCATTTTTGTCTCTGTTACATCTTCCCTCCACTGCCCCTAATACCCAGGGTGGTGAAGAAGGTCAAGTCAGAGGGTGTTGCAGTAATTCTTATCACACCAGACTGGCCGCGTCGCGCATGGTACGCCGACCTGGTTTGTCTGCTCGCCGACTCCCCCTGGCTTCTACCAGACCGTCCGGATCTTCTGTTCCAGGGTCTGATCCACCACCAGAGCTCATCGGCCCTGAGTTTGACAGGGTGGCCATTGAAACCAGGGTTTTAACCCAGGCTGGTTTCTCCCCGGATGTCATTAACGCCATGCTTAGGGCAAGGAAGCAGTCTTCTGCCCGCATTTACCATTGCACCTGGAAGGTTTTTTTTTTCTCTTGGTGTACTTCCCAAAACTGGCCGCCCCCACGTTTATCTCTGCCGGCTATTTTAGGTTTTCTCCAGTCTGGTCTTGTTTCCGGTCTCTCCTTAGGATCTCTGAAAGGACAAGTCTCAGCCTTGTCTGTTCTCTTTAAACGGAAATTGGCAAATAAATCGCAGGTCAGAACCTTCCTTCAGGGTGTCGCTGGCCTTGTTCCCCCCTACAGAAGGCCCTTAGAGACATGGGATCTAAATCTGGTTCTGGACGCCCTACAGAGGCTTCCCTTTGAGCCCCTCAGAGACGTTCCTCTTCGTATGTTGTCCCAGAAAGTAGTGTTCCTTGTTGCGATCACATCTATCCGTAGCGTGTCAGAGCTTGCAGCTCTATCTTGCAAGCCTCCTTTTCTCTCTTTCCACCAGGACAAGGTGGTTCTCCGCCCGATTCCATCCTTCCTTCCCAAGGTGGTGTCCTCTTTCCACATAAATGAGGACATAACTCTGCCTTCTTTTTGTCCGGTGCCGGCTCATCATGTGGAAAGGGCACTACATGCGCTGGATCTGGTTCGGGCTCTTCGCTTTTACATTTCTCGACCGGCGACTTTTCGGAAGGCGGACTCTCTGTTCGGCCTTCCGGAGGGTCACCGTAAAGGGCTGCCTGCATTCAAGGCTACTCTTGCCAGATTGATCAGGACAACGATCATAGAAGCCTACCAACTCAGGAATCAATCCATCCATGGTTTGCGTGCGCATTCTACTTGTGCGGTACGGGCTTCCTGGGCCATTCGGCACCAGGCTTCTGCCGAACAAGTGTGCAAGGCGGCCACCTGGTCCAGCCTTCACATATTTACTAAACATTACAGGGTACATGTCCAGTCCTCAGCAGGCATGTTGATGCACACACAGGGCTAGGGTACTCGGCTTTCAGGCGGTTTCAGTCTCTTGGGGTGTCAGGGGTGGGTTGCCCAAGGCCGTGGCCCTGGTGGTCAATTAAATGAGAGGTTATTTACAGGGATTATATACAAAGTTTGTTGTTGTGATGCCACCTGCAGTGTCTGGTGATGCTCGCCAGCGCCGCTACAGTCCTCCGGTGGTCGATGGTATTGCGGCTTGGATGGATTAGTCCCCTGTAGGCGGGACTGGACCGCCGGGGCAGCGATGCTGTAAGAAAACAGTTTATAAAGGAAAGGATGCAGCAGAGTCGGGGCTTCACTTCACCGGGTACTTTTACTGAAAATGTATCAAGTCATACAGTTCAGCAGTGCAGTAGATGGTATAATGGCAAATGCTACAGATGCTGCAACTGGAATTTCTGGCCATCAGATGGATCCCTCCTTGTGTACCTTTCTTGTTCCTTTCTTTCCTTGCCTCCCAGTGGCGATGAAGTCTGACTTTTAAAGATGATCTGACCTCCTGCTGCTTCTTTCAGTCTCCTCTCCCTTGTACCCGTTGGGTGAACCTTTTACTTGTACTTCGCAGGATCCAACTGCAGAACTGATTCCCCTCTTTTGGGCTCTTTGGGAGTCGGGGCCGTATCTATAATGTCCCCGTTCGTCGGATTTTCTGTGAGCCGTATAGAAACTCACAGTTGTGGGCTCTGGTACCCGGTTGTTTCCTTTTGGGGCAAACTCTTCTGTTACTCAATCCCCTTCTTAGAGTGAACTTGCGACTGAGTTAACGTCTCTCTCTTTCTTTCTGGGATCTGTTCTTTAGCTTTTTCTGGGCCCCTCAGTCGAGGAGGCCCTCCTTGATCCCTCCAGGCCGACTGCCTGTATCCCTCCCTCTTTCTCTGTCCTGTCGACTCTCCAACTCCTCTCTAGTTCCCCCTAGAGGCCACTATATATCCTCCCGGGGTCCCTCCCACCTACTAATCTAGTGTGTGGGTGTTAACTCTAGGGTTCCCCCTAGTGAGCATAGTTCCAATTGCAGTGGGGTGACTACACCGCTTTTCTGGGTGCAGTACCCCTTTTGTGGCACATACATGGTGGGGCGCCACAGTGTTCTGCAGGCGGCGGTTGCCCACGTGTAGATTGGCGTGATTAATCTGTGTCCCCACCCAGGAACTGCTTTTGGATGTCCCACGGTCCTGTGTCCCCAATGAGGCGAAGGAGAAAAGGAGAATTTTGTGTACTCGCCATAAATTCCTTTTCTCTTCGCCTCTAATGGGGGGACACAGCACCCTCCCTGTTGCCTATTTCAGGCTGTTATCTTGTTACCTCAGTTCAGAGTTTCTTGCAATTCTAGTTAACTGATGTTTAATTCTCCGTATGTGCTGTTTGATTCTCCTACTGCTTTAGTCACAAAACCTGGTGAGCCTGGGGCCAGCCAGGGTGTATATACTGCAGGGGAGGAGCCGTACTGTTGTTTTTTGTTTCAGAAGTATACTTCGTGTCGCCTCATAGAAAGGTACAGGGGGAAAATGCTGGATGCAAGAGGCCCTGAGCTGCAGGGCTCTGCCAGCCCCATGAGAGCGTCCTCAACCCAAATTCCCTATGTGGAGAGGGGAGATGGGGAGGGAAGAAAGTAACAACATGCTAGTTCTCAGCCAGGAGAAGCCACACCGGGTCCCTTACGGTGGTGGGCTGGGAGGATTATTATCTATCAGACTCTATCCATACTCTAGTCATGAGACAAGAACCTTCGGTCATTCAACAGGAGGTTTTCATCTGCGATGTTCAGACAAGCGATTTCTTCAATGGTGGCTCCGGACACTCTCACCAAGGACGGTCGCTCCTTCCACAATGCTAGAAAGTTATAACCACCGACAGGAGTCTGACAGAATGGGGTAAGGGGTACCTCCATCACAGTGCACAGGGCACATGGTTGTGCTTGGATTCAAGGATCACCATCAAGCTGCTGGAAATTCGGACGATATTCCTAGCACTGAAGTCCTTCAGCCACCTCCTGGCAGGTGGCCATGTCAGAATACAGTTAGACAATGCCACGGCTGTGGCATATGTCAATCACCAGGGCGGTACCCGCAGTCTCCAGGCAATGGAAGAAGTTCACCACATACTTCACTGGGAGGAATCCATAGACTCTGTACTGTCCGCCGTGCACATACCATGTGTGGACAATTGGAAAGTGTTTTTCCTCAGCCGCTAAGGGATGGACGCAGGACAGTAGTCCCTGCAACCGTACGTCTTCCGGTGAACCCCGTACGTGGGCCTCATAGCATTATGCCTCAATGCCAAGGTCCTAGCCTTCAGGGCCTGGTTCCAGGACCCACAGTCCTTAGTCCCAGCTGCACTAGTCCAGGATTGGACCCGATTCCATTTACCCTACATGGTTCCCCCACTACCACTAATCCCTAAGATAGTGAGGAGGATCAAACATGAATATCACCAGATCGTCCTTGTGACTCCAGACTGGGCCAGACATGCTGGGTATTCCTATCTCTTCCAACTCAGAGCAGAGATACCATGGCGACTACCAGACCGTCCAGCCTACTCTCTCAAGGCCTGTTCTACCATCAGAATTCCTCAACTCTGTATTTGACGGCATGGCCCTTGAGATCTGGATCCTAAGCCAAGCTAGTTTTTTTTCCAGGATGTTGTAGCCACCATAATCAGAGCGCGGAACCCAGCCTCAGCAAAGATATGCGAGCATGCATGGAAAATCTTTTTGCTTGGTGCTCCTCTAGAAGTCATTCACCTTGGCCCTATTCTCTGCCAAAAATTCTCAGTTTTCCTCCAATCAGGCCTAGACTCAGGCCTGTCCTTAGGCTCTCTCAATGGGCTGATTTTAAGTCCTTTCCATCCTCTTCCAGAAACGCCTTGATACCAGACCTCAGGTCACAACCTTCCTTCAAGAGGTCTGCCATCTCTTTCCTTCATACAAGAGGCCACTTTTTTGAGCCTAAAGGAAAATTTCTAAAGGAAATTCCCCCTTAGCATTCTCACTCAGAACGTGATGTTTTTGGTGGCAATAACTTCTCTCCGCTGAGTATCGGAACTTGCAGCGCTCTCATGTAATCCACCTTTTCTGTTTTTTCTCCAAGACAAGGTTGTACTACGGCCGGTCCCATCCTTTCTCCCAAAGGTGGTGTCATCCTTCCACCTGAATTAGAACATCTCTCTGCTATTGCTGTGCCCGGCTCCGGTCTATCGGGCCAGGGAAGCTCTACATATGCTGGACCTCGTCAGAGTCCAACGCATCTATGTATCCAAGACAGCACCCTCTAGGAGGTCGAATTCTCTCTCCCTCGTCCAGAGGGTAGAAGTAAAGGTATGCCACCCTCGAGAGCTACTCTAGTCAGATGGTTTCAAGCAACCATCCAAGAGGTTTATGTCATCAAACACTCGACTCTTCCAGCTGGTATCGAGGCACATTCTAAGAAGACTGTGGAGGCCTCCTGGGCCATCCAGCACCAGACCTCAGCGCAACAAGTGTGTAAGGCAGCCACATGTTCCATCCTGCACACATTTACAAAGCACTATAGTTTCACACTCAATCCTCGGCAGATGCAGGTCTGGGTAGACGTGTCCTCCAGGTGACAGGAGTCCACCTGAAGTACACAGTTCTTCACTGACTTTGGTCAGTCTTCATGGTTCCATTGCTTTTCCCACCCAGGGACTGCTTTGGGACGTCCCACGGTCCTGTGTCCCCCAATGAGGCAAAGGAGAAAAGGAGAATTTTGTGTACTCACCGTAAATTCCTTTTCTCTTAGCCTCTAATTGGGGGGCACAGCACCCACCCTGTTACCCGTTTCGGGCTGTTACTAGGTTCTCATCTTACTCCTGAGAGGTTATATAGTTGCCTGTTTATTTTACAGGCCTGCTTATACTGTTATTACGTAGTTGCCTGTTCGGTTACAGGTTTTACCTTACTGTTATGTGGCTGCCTGTTTACTTAACAGGCCGTATTTTACTGTGATTCTTGTCATTCTTCTGTTAATTCTCCCACTGCTTTAGCACAAAACTGGAGAAGCACTTCCTGCTCCAGGGGTGTATACTGCAGAGGAGGAGCCACTTAACTCTTTTGCAGATTCTGCTTAGTGTCGCCTCCTAGTGGACAGCCGCATAACACCCACGGTCCTGTGTCCCCCAATTAGAGGCTAAGAGAAAAGGAATTTACGGTGAGTACACAAAATTCTCCTTTTTTGAGACCTGCCATGTGCCCAAACAGTGTTTTTTCTGATCATCATAATGGGAGACCCAGACAATGGGGTTTAGGGCACTGCCCTCCGGAGGCCACACTAGGTACTACAAGTTTGTAGACACCACCCCCTCCGCTTATAAACCCCTACCGCAGGGAACATCCTCAGTTTTAAACTTAGTGTGCTCGGAGGTATCACACGCTTTGCTTGCACTTCACTGCATTCTCACATCTTACGTGATGGCGTATGAAGACAAGGTAAAATGGTCCCGGTCGGGGACCTCCGGCAGTCTCCCTGCTCACCCTCGGGAACACGCAGGTTGAGGTACCGGAGGGCCTAGAGCCTGGACACTGCGTGTCCTCCCGGTACGCTGTCGCGCTCCTTCCCATCCCTCCTTGGGGGCTCTGGAAAGTGGGAGACTGGAGCCTCGCACAGCTCCGCTCCGTCCGAGGCCTCCCTAAATGGTGCTTACAGACCGGACTGGAGCCAGCCCAGTCCGAGGCCTCCCTAAATGGTGCTTACAGACCGGACTGGTGCTGCACCCCCGTCCGAGGCCTCCCTAAATGGTGCTTACAGACCGGACCGGCACTGAGATGCCTTGTGTGTCTCCGGTGTGCCTGGGGGTGGTGTCTGACATCTTATGTGTTCTGACACTCAGACCGCGCGCAACCCTCGGGTCCGCGGTTCTGGCGGTGTACCCTGTGCTGGGATCACCCTGGCTGACCGCCCTGTGTGACACAGGGGCTGCGGCTGTAGGCTTCAGACTTTTGTCTGCAGCCTTAGTATTGTGTTGTGTTTGTCACGATACTTCCCGCGCTGCGGGCTCCGGCGCCTACATTATGAGGCTGCCTGAGGAGAGAAGCAGCCCAGGTGGTGACGTCATCGATGGGCGTGCGTGTGGGCTTCCCACGTGTTTTCGGCGCCGCCCACAGTTTCTCTGCCGGCGGCCATCTTTCCCCTCTCGTCCCGGCTGGGATCTGATTGAAGTGCACTGTTGCACTCCAGGGGAGACCGGAAGCCCTCGCGGAGGCCACACACGCACACCGCTTCCTCCCACCGCGTTACTGCGGTCGGTAAGCCGCCGGTTGTACCGGTTTTTGTTCTAGATTGGCTTATTTCCTATGCTGTGGGTATGTCCTCAGCTAGGAAGAGCGCTGCTAAAGCGGCCATTGCCACCGCTGCCTGTGCTACATGCAACGGGACACTGGTTGAGGGGTCCTGCAATAACTGCGGACGCCCAGAGGCCCGGACTGATACTGCTGAGACAGTAGCTCCGGTGCTGTACCCTGAGGTTCAGGTGATCCCAGGGCCATGGGAAACACAGAATAAGATTAATGAATCTTTGTTATCCCAGCTGTCCTCCATGTCGCAATCCCTGGAGGCACTTAATAGGAGACTGGAAAGCCCAGCTACTCCTTCCAGTTACCCCCGGGTGTCTCCTTCCTCGACTGTGAGACCCCTTAAGCGGACTCGACGTGATGATTCACCCGAGCTCCAGGCTCTCTCTGAGGAGGAGCGTCTCTCTGATGGTGATGAGGATGATGGGGGTTCAATGCTCGGGTCTATGTCAGAACCACCAGACGGGGTGGAGGATCTGGTGTCCTCCATCAACGAGACTTTGCGTCTCGTGACACCCCCTGAAGAGGTGACAGTTCACCCGAAGGAGGTCTATCAATGGCTGCGGCCGGAGGCTAGACCAAGTGGTTCCTTTATGGACCACACTAACTTTGGAAGGGTGATTAGAGCACCCAGGGTTCATCCTGGGCGGCGTTATGTCCGCAAATCTAAGGACAATCGCTTCCCCTTCTCTCAGGAGGTGCTTCAGGAGTGGTCGCAGTCCCCGAAGGTGGACGCTTCCATGACCAGGATTGCTGCACGCTCCCTTTTCTCTGCCTCTGATAGCTCCTCGTTGAAGGATGCGACTGATAGACAGGTCGAGCAACTCGCCAAGTCTTCTTATGAGGCTGTGGGGTCTTCATTTGCCCCTAATTTTGCCACGGTCTGGACTCTGCAGGCGATCACCACCTGCTTGGATGGTATCACTGATCTGGCAGGGTCCAGTCCAGAGGTCCTGGCGCTTACCGATAGGGCAAGGGCCTATGCGGATTACGCCAGGACGGCAACATTGGAAACTGCCACCCCGCTCTGCCGTGGCTTCGGCCAACGCTATAGCGATCCGCAGGTTGTTGTGGCTGCGTCTTTGGGACTCAGATGCCACGTCTAAGAAGATTTTGCAAAATCTTCCGTTCTCTGGTGATGGGCTTTTTGGTACCGAGCTGGACAAGCTGATAAAGGATTCTGCGGAGTCAAAGATCCCACAGAATAAACCTAAGCCACGTTTTTCCGTAAAAAGGAACCCTAAACAGTGGTCCTTTCGTTCCAGCGCGCAGCCATCAGCATCGTCTGCTCGCGCGGACAAAGGGGGCAAGCCCTCTACTCAGTGGCGCCCCAAGGGTTGCCAAAAGAAGCCGGCAGGGGCAACCGCTGTCACCCCCAAACCCGCTTCCGCATGACTCGCTCTCTCGTCCTGCCTCCCCACAGGTGGGGTGCCGCCTGTCTCATTTTCAGGACAGATGGCTACTCCACGTCCAAGACCAGTGGGTCAGAGACGTAGTCTCGCGAGGCTACAGGATAGAGCTGACGTCGCAGCCGGCACACCGATTCCATCGGTCTGTCCCATCCCCGGAAAAGGCTCAGGCTTTTCACCTGGTGTTGGAGGGACTCCGCAGAGACGGAGTAGTGGTCCCAGTGCCTTCTGGGGAGAGGTTCCGGGGTTTTTACTCCAACCTCTTTATCGTCCCAAAGAAGGATGGCTCTTTCCGCCCGGTTCTGGACCTCAAGTTGTTCAACCGTCACGTGTTGGTTCGGAAGTTCCGCATGGAATCCCTGCGCTCCGTGATCGCGGCTGTGTCGCAGGGAGACTTCCTGGCGTCCATAGATATCCGAGACGCGTACCTTCACGTGCCCATTGCACCAGCTCATCAGCGCTGGTTGAGCTTTGCAGTGGGGGACGAACATTACCAGTTTGTGGCGCTGCCTTTCGGACTGGCCTCGGCACCGCGGGTGTTCACGAAGGTGATGGCCTCCATGATGGCCCTCCTACATGTGCAGGGACATGCCGTCATACCCTATTTAGACGACCTGCTGGTCAGGGCGCCATCGGAAATCCTTTGTCAGAAGAGCCTGGATGTGACCATGCAGTCTCTGGAACAGTTTGGATGGCTTCTCAATATTCAGAAGTCAACCCTGGTTCCGACCCAGTCATTGACTTACCTGGGCATGAACTTTCGCACAGACTCAGCTCTGGTGTCTCTGCCGCAAGCCAAACAGCTAGCCATACAATCGGGGGTGCGCGATCTCCTCATGTCACCACATTCATCTCTGCGGGTGTTGATGAAGCTGGTGGGGCGCATGGTGGCTGCAATAGAGGCGGTGCCTTTTGCACAGTTTCGCCTCCGTCCTCTCCAGTTGGAAGTCCTCAGCAGATGGGACAAGAGGACGTCCTCTCTGGATCAGTTGGTGGTCCTTTCCCAACTGACCAGGGACTCCCTGCAGTGGTGGCTCCGGCCAGGTCACCTGTCACGGGGCCGGTCTTTCCTCAAACCGTCATGGTTAGTGGTGACCACCGACGCCAGCCTGAAGGGCTGGGGAGCGGTGTTCCTACACCACAGGGCTCAAGGCCTCTGGACTCAGTCGGAGTCAGCGTTGCAAATCAACGTGCTGGAGATCAAGGCGATCTACCTGGCACTCCTGGCTTTTCAGTTGTTCCTCTCAGGACACCCCATTCGGGTTCAATCCGACAACGCGACGGCCGTCGCCTATATAAACCATCAGGGAGGAACCAGGAGTGCGCAGGCCCTAGCCGAAGTCCACCGCATTCTATCCTGGGTGGAGGACAACGACTGCCTGATCTCCGCAGTTCACATCCCAGGGGTCGAAAACTGGGAGGCCGACTATCTGAGCCGGCAGGGGATGGACGCCGGAGAGTGGTCCCTTCATCCAGACGTCTTCCGGGACATCTGCAGCAGATGGGGCTTTCCGGACGTGGATCTGATGGCCTCGCGGCTGAATCATCAGGTGCCGCAATACATGGCGAGATCATGGGATCCTCAGTCTCTGGGGGCAGACGCCCTGATCCTGAGTTGGTCCAGCTTCCATCTACCATATGTGTTCCCTCCTCTAGCTCTGATTCCCAGGGTTCTGTGGAAAATCAGGTCGGAATGCAGGGTAGCCATTCTGGTGGCTCCAGATTGGCCCAGGAGGTCCTGGTATCCGGACCTGTGGCAACTGTCAGGCGGACACCGGTGGGCTCTTCTAGAACGCGCAGATCTTCTCGCGCAAGGGCCATTCTTCCATCTCAATTCCAGGGCCCTCAGATTGACTGCATGGCTCTTGAGGCCTGGCTGCTGACATCCAGAGGCTTCTCTTCTACAGTGGTTGCCACTATGAATCGGGCTAGGAAGCCTGTTTCGCGGAGGATAATACCACAGGACGTGGAAAATCTTTTTCTCCTGGTGTGCCTCTGGTGGACGGTCTCCGTGGCCCTTGTCCATCCCGACCTTGTTGGCTTTCCTACAATCGGGTTTGGAATTGGGCTTATCCCTCAGCTCCCTGAAGGGTCAAGTATCAGCTCTTTCAGTGCTGTTTGACAGGCGTTTGGCGCTCCTTCCTAAGGTCCGTCAGTTTCTGCAAGGGGTGTCTCGGGTGGTTCTGCCATATAGGCGACCGCTGGACCCTTGGGACCTTAACATGGTTCTGACGACTCTGCAGAAACCGCCGTTCGAGCCTCTGAGGGAAGTCCCCCTTTCTCGTCTGTCCCAGAAAGTAGTCTTTCTGGTGGCAATTACATCTCTGAGAAGGGTTTCTGAGTTGGCTGCACTGTCGTGCAAGTCACCCTTTCTGGTGGTTCACCAGGACAAGGTGGTGTTGCGCCCGCGGGCAGAATTTTTGCCAAAAGTGGTTTCCACTTTCCACTTGAACCAGGAGATTGTACTCCCATCATTTTGTCCCGCTCCTGTTCATCAGATTGAGCGTGACCTCCACACTCTGGATCTCGTGAGGGCTGTACGCATTTATGTGTCCAGGACTGCCTCCTTCCGGAGTTCGGACTCGTTGTTCATCCTTACGGCGGGTCGCTGTAAGGGGTCCGCGGCATCAAAATCGACCAAGGCACCCATTCAAGAGGCTTACCGTTCTTCAGGCATGCCTCTCCCGGTGGGCTTGAAGGCGCACTCGACCAGAGCAGTCGGTGCTTCCTGGGCTTTGCGACATCGCGCTTCAGCTCTGCAGGTGTGTCAGGCGGCCACATGGTCCAGCCTGCACACTTTCTCTAAGCACTATATGGTGCATGCCCATGCCTCTGCGGATGCAGGTTTGGGCAGGCGGGTCCTCCAGGCGGCGGTTGCCCACATTTGAGGGGGACCGTGTATTTCAACGTCTTTGAGGAACTCTTCCCGCCCTGGGGTTTGCTTTAGGACATCCCCATTGTCTGGGTCTCCCATTATGATGATCAGAAAAAAGAGAATTTTGTTTACGTACCGTAAATTCTTTTTTCTTGAATCATCAATGGGAGACCCAGCACCCACCCAGTTGTTCCGTTGCATGTTGTTGCATTTGCTCTGTTCCCTGTTGGGGCAGTTTTTTATTCCGGGTTGTTGGACCGTCTGTGTACGGTTTCTTTCCCGATGTTTCGGGTGTGGTTTCTTTGTCTCCTCGCAGCTTATGGACCAAACTGAGGATGTTCCCTGCGGTAGGGGTTTATAAGCGGAGGGGGCGGTGTCTACAAACTTGTAGTACCTAGTGTGGCCTCCGGAGGGCAGTGCCCTAAACCCCATTGTCTGGGTCTCCCATTGATGATTCAAGAAAAAAGAATTTACGGTACGTAAACAAAATTCTCTTTTTTCACCACATTTGTAACATTGACGTACTCGTGAGAAATTGCAAAACTAATTTTGCTGTCCATTTTCTTCTGTAACTATTATGAAAATAAATTTGGCGCTAAAGGAATGTTTTTGTGGAGAAAAAAGATTTTCATTTTTTTCCTTCTAAATTGCTTTAATTTCTCCAAAGCACCTAAAGTGTTAATAAACTTCTTGAATGTGGTTTTGAGGAGTCTGAGGGGTGCAGTTTTTAGAATGGTGCCATATTGGGTTATTTTCTGTAACATAAGCCCTTCACTTTAAACTTGACGTGGTCCCTAAAAATATGAGTTTTGGAAATTTTGTTGGGAATTTGAAAAATGCAGATTTAAATTTTTCACCAGGGCTGTGGAGTCAGTCGGTATAAAATGGACCAACTCCTGAAATATATAATAAATGGAAGACCGTAATTCAATGCAGAATGTGCGGAATATAATTTTCTAACTAAATAGCTTTATTTTGTATCATAATAATGATTAAAAGCCTGATGATTAAAAGTATACAAATGGGAAAGATATTGCAGCTTCACCACAATTACTCCCAGGACTCCCAGGCAGCTGGAACGATGGTTGGCTTCCTTCCAACAATGACAGATTAAGGAGATCTCCAGCGCCACTTCTGGATCCAAATTTCCTTTATTCATAGCAACATAAAAACATTACAAATATGCCCTCTCAGGGGTAACGCTAGACATGTTTCGAGGCAGTCTCCCTTAGTTATTAGCTAACGACTAAGGGGCGCTGCCTCGAAATGCGTCAAGCATTACCCCTGAGAGGGCATATTTGTAATGTTTTTATGTTGCTATGAATAAAGGAAATTTGCATCCGAAAGTGAAGCTGGAGATCTCCTTAATCTGATGATTAAAAGCCTGATGTTCACATTGTACTACAGTAAATCACTTAAACATGAGCCTCCGCACCTTGGAGGAGTCTGAGTCGGACTCAAGGAAATAGTGGAGTCGGAGGTTTGGCTTACTGACTCCACAGCCCTGGATTTAACCCTTCTAACTTCCTAACAAATAAAATTATTTAAAAATGGTGCTGATGTAAAGAGGATAAGTGGAAAATGTTATTTATTAACTATTTTTGCAATATAACTTTGGTTTAAAAACCTATAAATTCAAAATTTGAAAATTGTGAAATATTGAAATTCTTTGTAATTTTAAACCTTTTCATAAATAAACGCATCAAATTGACCAAGAAGTACAACGTTTTGTGAAAGAAGCATTCTCAGAATCACTGGAATATACTGGAGCGTTCCAGAGTTATCACATAGGGTACCTTTACAAGCGGCTACATTTCTAGGGTGGCTACAGGTAACTTACTGGTTGCAGTGAAATCATGGAAAGATTATTCCATTTGTACACAGCAACAAGATAGAACCTTGTCTCCATGATTTCACTGCAACCAGTAAGTTACCTGTAGCCACCCTAGAAATGTAGCCGCGTGTAAAGGTACCCATAAAGTGACATGGGTCAGAATTGAATAAAGATGTTAACCAATGTCTCCTCCTGACAGCTCCGTGTCCGAGAACATCCCCTGTTGGGTCCATATGTGGAAGACCTGTCCACGTAAGTAGTAGCACCAGTCTTGTTCTTTTGTAGCATGAATTGTAATTATGGTAATAAGATGACATTTTCTATTGAAATATATGCAATGCTTAGTTTATATGAGTACACCCCTTTTTAAAAAGACAGATTTTAATCAATCTCTTACTGAATACAAGAACGATTTCCAACATTTTGATAAAACTGAGTATCATAGAAGGAAAGTAACGTTAATCGTAAATTTACAACATTTTCTGTCTTAATAAAATTAGTTGATGTAATTAATTTATTCTGTATGATCTTTATGATTTATAGAAGACAGCACCAAGTATTGTAGGCATTGAAGTTGGCGAAATACAATGAGGTTATAACATTTAAAAATAAATATAAATACCGTATATACTCGTGTATAAGCCGACCCGTGTATAAGCCGACCCCCCTACTTTTGCCCCCAAAATCTGGGAAAACCTATTGACTCGTGTATAAGCCGAGGGTGGACCCCAGCACAGGTATACAGCCCCCAGCAGTGTGGTATACAGCAGCCTCCCCAGTGGTATATACAGCCCCAGTGGTAGAATCCATCAGCCCCAGAAGTATATACAGCCCCAGTGGTAGTATCCAGCAGCCCCAGAGGTATATACAGCCCCAGTGGTAGTATACAGTAGCCATAGAGGTATATACAGCCCCAGTGGTAGTATCCAGTAGCCCCAGAGGTATATACAGCCCCAGTGGTAGTATACAGTAGCCATAGAGGTATATACAGCCCCAGTGGTAGTATCCAGCAGCCCCAGAAGTATATACAGCAGCCCCAGAGGTATGGCTTATATTGGCAGCCAGCCTACTTACATACACATACCCATACATACACACATTTACACACACACACACACACATATATACACATACACACACACATACACACACACACACACACACACACACACAGCTTCCTACCTTGTCCCCCGTTCTGCAGTGCTTTCCGGTGTCCTCCGTGCTCCGTTCCCGGTCTGCTGGGCCTTGTGGTTCCTCCTGGTTCCTCTTCCTTCGGTTCCATCATGGGGACTGCCATCTTGTTTCTTCTCTCCGCCCCCGGCCAGTGATGTCAGAGCAGGCCGCAATGTGATTGGCTAGCACCCGTGACATGTGATCACGGGTGCTAGCCAATCACAGCGCGGCCTGCTCTGACATCACTGGCCGGGGGCGGAGAGAAGAAGCAAGATGGCAGCCCCCATGATGGAACCGAAGGAAGAGGAACCAGGAGGAACCACAAGGCCCAGCAGACCGGGAACGAAGCACGGAAGACACCGGAACGCACTGCAGAACGGGGGACAAGGTAAGAAATACTGCGCAGCGCCCCCCCACCCCCCGCGCCCCCTCCCACCATAGGATTACCGTATTGACCCGTGTATAAGCCGAGGGGGGACTTTTCAGCCCATTTTTTGGGCTGAAAAACTCTGCTTATACACGAGTATATACGGTAATAGACGACCAGGCAGTACTTCCAAAATAAAGCAAGAAGCGGACTTTAATTATCCATGTGTACTGTATGTGCATATATATTATATATATGTGTGAGTATATATTATATCTTATTTAGTACATATACTTTACTGGTTTACTCGTAAGAACTTTTAGTTTGACAAAAATGGTTTAAAAGTAATAATGCATCAGCCGTTAGAAGTTCTGGCGGTTGCTGGGTGTAAACACTGAATAGGAGCTGTGCTTAGTATGTAGGGACCTCTGCCAGGTGCTGAATAGGAGCTGTGCTTAGTATGTAGGGGCCTCTGCTGAGTACTGCATAGGAGCTGTGCTTAGTATGTAGGGGCCTCTGCTGGGTACTGAATAGGAGTTGTGCTTAGTATGTAGGGGCCTCTGCTGGGTACTGCATAGGAGCTGTGCTTAGTATGTAGGGGCCTCTGCTGGGTACTGCATAGGAGCTGTGCTTAGTATGTAGGGGCCTCTGCTGGGTACTGAATAGGAGCTGTGCTTAGTATGTAGGGGCCTCTGCTGGGTACTGCATAGGAGCTGTGCTTAGTATTAGGGGCCTCTGCTGGGTACTGCATAGGAGCAGTGCTTAGTATGTAGGGGCCTCTGCTGGGTACTGCATAGGAGCTGTGCTTAGTATGTAGGGGCCTCTGCGGGTACTGAATAGGAGCTGTGCTTAGTATGTAGGGGCCTCTGCGGGTACTGAATAGGAGCAGTGCTTAGTATGTAGGGGCCTCTGCTGGGTACTGCATAGGACTGTGTTAGTATGTAGGGGCCTCTGCTGGGTACTGATAGAGCTGTGCTTAGTATGTAGGGGCCTCTGCTGGGTACTGAATAAGGAGCTGTCCTTAGTATGTAGGGGCCTCTGCTGGGTACTGAATAGGAGCTGTGCTTAGTATGTAGGGGCCTCTGCTGGGTACTGACATAGGAGTCTTACTTGTATGTAGGGGCCTCTGCTGGGTACTGCATAGGAGCTGTGCTTAGTATGTAGGGGCCTCTGTGGGTACTGCATAGGAGCTGTGCTTAGTATGTAGGGGCCTCTGCTGGGTACTGAATAGGAGCTGTGCTTAGTATGTAGGGGCCTCTGCTGGGTACTGAATAGGAGCTGTCTTAGTATGTAGGGGCCTCTGCCGGGTACTGAATAGGAGCTGTGCTTAGTATGTAGGGGCCTCTGCTGGGTACTGAATAGAGCTGTCTTAGTATGTAGGGGCCTCTGCTGGGTACTGAATAGGAGCTGTGCTTAGTATGTAGGGGCCTCTGCTGGGTACTGAATAGGAGCTGTGCTTAGTATGTAGGGGCCTCTGCTGGGTACTGAATAGGGCTGTGCTTAGCTATGTAGGGGCCTCTGCTGGGTACTGAATAGGAGCTGTGCTTGTATGTAGGGGCCTCTGCTGGGTACTTGAATAGGAGCTGTGCTTAGTATGTAGGGGCCTCTGCTGGGTACTGAATAGGAGCTGTGTGCCGCACTCCGCAGATGCCTCTGCACATTAGAGGACGCTGCACTTTGTGTTTATGTCCGACCAATGCCAGAGCTTGTAACAGCTGATTGTGGGTGCAGGGAAATCGGTCCCACACTGATCTCATATTACTGACCTATCCCATAGACAAGTCATCAATATGAAGGGACAGACACCTCTAAATGTTACTGTCCAGGATTGGAAAAACCATTCTGTTGTCTTTTAGCGCTCTCCCTGATGTTTTTGAAAATAAATCTGAATGTATTTCTAATTCTGGACAACTTGTTATCAAGTCATTATTTATTAGCAAAAATTTACCCTCATATGTCTGCATGAAAGTTGATTAGTCTTACACTAGTAGTATGGCTGCAGAAGCTGGAGCAAGCGTCCATATTACCTAACATCGGGGCACGTGGTCCGACAACCCTGCAGTCCTATATCAGAACCCAGTCACAGGCCACCCTGCCAGCTTTCTGTATGTGGAACCTAACACTACATGGTTTAGCCACAATTGTAATGTCCTATGATCACAATCATTGTTTTCTTCACCCTTAGATGCCGACGTTAATTTTTATTTATTTATTTTTTTAAAGAAATGTTGTATCTCTTTTCAAGACATTCAGGTATGTAATTCAGCCTTCCCTGTATTCGGCTTGTTGAAAGTTTTAGCCCGAGGCCAATCTTTTTTTCTCCTAACTTCCAATCTAATGTATCTATAATCTAAGCTATTTTCTAATATACTTGCTTTATTAATTCCCTACTGTTCCCTCTCTACACTGTCTAACATCCATTGTGTTTTTTTTTCTCACTTCTTGCCTGATGACGTATGTGTGAGTGTCTAGTGCATTCTGGGATACTGACACCGAGCGTCATCGAGCAGGGGGAGAACCACAGGAACTGCCTCAGTCCCTGAAACAAAGTGTCATTGTGATGCTGGTGTCAGTGTTGAGTCCCTGAGTGTCACCATCCCCCCTGCAGTACGCTGTCTCAGCTCCCCCATGCAGTGTCCCCCTCCCAACCCCTCTAACTAATGTCGGGCTTATACATGGTGGTAATCCAATATCAGAGAAGTGTCTGTCAGCGGTGTTGTGCAGGAGATGAGTGTCACCCCACAGGTGACGTCACTGGTCTCTGCCGGGCGGCTCATGCACAGTCCTATAGACGAGAGCTTCCACTGATGTCAAAAACACAGATATTTGGTATTGCCGTTCTGTAGTAGAGAAGTTCAGGGTTGATTTTCCTCAGCCCTTTTGTGGTCCCTAAGAAGAATTTGTGCAGATGCTTTGGTCTAGTTTTAAAACCTGTTATTAATTTTGTTAGGGGAGCTATGAGAAAACGATCACTTGGTTCAGTCAGCGTTTTGTGCATCACGTATTAATCACTTATTGTGTTAGTATATATATACACACACACAACAGTTGTGGCCAAAAGTATTGACACCCCTGCAATTCTGTCAGATAATACTCAGTTCTTCCTGAAAATGATTGCAATCACAAATTCTTTGGTATTATTATCTTCATTTAATTTGTCTTCAATGAAAAATCACAAAAAAAATTGTCCTGAAGCCAAATTGGATATAATTCCACACCAAACATAAAAAAGGGGTGGACAAAAGTATTGGCACTGTTAGAAAAATCATGTGATGCTTCTCTAATTTGTGTAATTGACAGCACCTGTAACTTACCTGTGGCATCTAACAGGTGTTGGCAATAACTAAATCACACTTGCAGCCAGTTGACATGGATTAAAGTTGACTCAACCTCTGTCCTGTGTCCTTGTGTGTACCACATTGAGCATGGAGAAAAGAAAGAAGTCCAAAGAACTGTCTGAGGACTTGAGAAACCAAATTGTGAGGAAGCATGAGCGATCTCAAGGCTACAAGTCCATCTCCGAAGACCTGAATGTACCTGTGCCTACCGTGCGCAGTGTCATCAAGAAGTTTAAAGCCCATGGCACTGTGGCTAACCTCCCTAGATGTGGACAGAAAAGAAAAATTGACGAGAGATTTCAACGCAAGATTGTGCGGATGGTGGATAAAGAACCTCGACTAACATCCAAACAAGTTCAAGCTGCCCTGCAGTCCGAAGGTACATCAGTGTCAACCCGTACTATCTGTCGGCGTCTGAATGAAAAGGGACTGTATGGTAGGATACCCAGGAAGACCCCACTTCTTACCCCGAGACATAAAAAAGCCAGGCTGGAGTTTGCCAAAACTTACCTGAGAAAGCCTAAAACGTTTTGGAAGAATGTTCTCTGGTCAGATGAGACAAAAGTAGAGCTTTTTAGGCAAAGGCATCAACATAGAGTTTACAGGAGAAAAAGAGAGGCATTCAAAGAAAAGAACAACGGTCCCTACAGTCAAACATGGCGAGGTTCCCTGATGTTTTGGGGTTGCTTTGCTGCCTCTGGCACTGGACTGCTTGACCGTGTGCATGGCATTATGAAGTCTGAAGACTACCAACAAATTTTGCAGCATAATGTAGGGCCCAGTGTGAGAAAGTTGGATCTCCCTCAGAGGTCATGGGTCTTCCAGCAGCACTTCAAAAAGCACTAGAAAATGGTTTGAGAGAAAGCACTGGAGACTTCTAAGGTGGCCAGCAATGAGTCCAGACCTGAATCCCATAGAACACCTGTGGAGAGATCTAAAAATGGCAGTTTGGAGAAGGCACCCTTCAAATATCAGGGACCTGGAGCAGTTTGCCAAAGAAGAATGGTCTAAAATTCCAGCAGAGCATTGTAAGAAACTCATTGATGGTTACCAGAAGCGGTTGATCGCAGTTATTTTGGCTAAAGGTTGTGCAACCAAGTATTAGGCTGAGGATGCCAATCCTTTTTTGACCCATTTTTGGAGTTTTGTGTGAAATGATCAATGTTTTCCTTTTTGTTTCATTCTCTTTTGTGTTTTTTTCATTGAAGACAAATTAAATGAAGATAATAATACCAAAGAATTTGCGATTGCAATCATTTTCAGGAAGAAACTGACAATTATCTGACAGAATTGCAGGGTGTCAATACTTTTGGCCACAACTGTGTGTGGGTGTGTGTGTGTATGTATATATATATATATAATTAGTAATATTGCAATACTCGCACTAGTCACTAGGGGAATTTAGGCTTCTTCATTATGTCCTTTTAACCCCTTCATGGTATTTGACGTAACTGTATGTCACGATCAGGAAGGGGTTCCCGAAAGATAATGCGACATGATCACTGCTGGGAGCTCGGCACTAGTGATTTCTGAGCTTCGGGTGTCCCTCCCTAAATTCAGGAAAGTCTTTATGGTGACACCAAAGCAGGTAAAAAATGTTTTATTGAACAAGATAATGTAATGATTCCACACATTCATCCCTCTTGGAAGTGATTGAATCATGAGATTGTATACTCACTTACTGATCACTTATCTCACCTGTCTGAGGGAGAGGTTTCACCATAAAGACTTTCCTGCTTGTAGATCTACAATAATCTTTATAAATAAAGATGATCATTATTAATGTTGGTTGTGACCAATTCACACAACCATGAGTAAGGTTTTGTCGAAACGCATTAGTCTGCTGTCAGATCATGTCATGTTACTATTTATTTTTAATGATACAATAAATTAGAGGAGAACTTTTTCCATCACTAGAATTTTTCTCTTTGGATTTCCAAACATTAGTTTCTCCATCGCCTCATTGGGGGACACAGGATACCAATAGGATACAGTGCCCACCAATGAAGGCTCAGAGAAAAGGGTTTTTCGGTGAATACACAAAAATCTCCTTTTTCCACCACATAGGGGTATCGGTGTACTCAGGAGAATTTGCATATATCTAAGGTATTTTTCTCTCCTGTTACCTTTGTGAAAATGAAAAATTTGTGGATGAAGAAACATTTTTTTTTAATACATTTCGGTGAACCCTTAAGGGCCCGTCACATGGGTCGACATCGCCGCCAATTACATAGGCGACGTAGGGGCATGGCCTATCGGTGGTGACATCGCCCCTACGTCGCCTCATGTCATGGGGCGATGTCGGCGCCGCCGGGAGGTCGCCTGGTTTCAGAGCACTGCTCTGAAACCAGGCGACCGATCTGGGGCGATGTGTCCACATCGCCTCATGTAAACGGTCCGCCGGCGACCTGTCAGGCGATGGGAGCCATAGGCTCCATTGTCCTGCATCGCCGCTGGGGTTTTGAGATACCCATCAGATCGCCCGCACGACGCTGTAGGTGTCGCCCCATGTAAATGGGGATGGTGACGCTGGCGGGGCGCCAAAAACGTGCGCGTCGCCACCGTCCTCTACAGCGCCGTCGCCAGGTGTGACGGTACCTTTTAGGGATTAAGATGCTCCTCACACCTCTAGATACATTGTTTTAGGGGTCTAGTTTCCAAAATGGGGTCACTTGTGGGGGGGGGGGGTTCCACTATTGGGCACATCAGGGCCTCTGCAAACACAACATGGTGTCGACTAACGAGTCCAGACAATTTTGTGTTCCTAAAGTCAAAGGGCGCTCCTTCCATTTGAGCTGTACCATGCGCCCAAACGGTCACTTTCCATAACATTTGGGGTATTGGTTTACTCTGGGAAGAATTGTTCAACAAATTGTACAGTCCATTTTCTCCTGTTACCCTTGTGAAAACATAAAATTTGGGGCTAAAGCAATATTTTTGTGGGAAAAAGTAACATTTTAAAATTTTCCTTCCACTTTTCTTTTTGCTTTGAAGCACCTGAAGGGTTAATAAACTGATTGAATGTGGTTTTGAGCAATCTGAGGGGTGCCGTTTTCAGAATGGTGTCTCTTTGGTGTATTTTCTATCACATAGACCCCTCAGAGTCCCTGATATGTGATGTGGTCCCTAAAAAAAATGGTTTTGTACATTTAGTTGGAAAACTAAAAAATTGCTCATAAACTTTTAACCCTTCTACCTGCCTACCCAAAAAGAATGTTTCAAAAATGGCCCTGACATAAAGTAGACATGTGGGAAATGTTACTTAACTATTTTGAGGTTTAACGGCATAAAAATTCAAAGCTTGAAAATTGCAACATTTTCCAAAGTTTAGTGAAATTTTCATACATAAATGAAAATTATATTGACCAAAATGACTAACTATGAAGTACAACGTGTCATGAAAAATTATTCTCAGAATTACAAAAAGTGACTGGTCAGAATGGTAAAACGTGGCCTGGTCAGGAAGGTGAAAAAAGACCTGTATCTGTGTATGTCCTCAAACATTAGCAGTCTACAAAGCTCCTGTATGACAACTGCATGATTTCTCATTTTTATTTTTTAATACCGATGGAGATTTCCAAAGAGAGACACTTAATTATAATTTTTTTTTAACATTACAAATAATTTTTTTTTTTTTTTTACATTGCATTTTGTAATTTTATTTTTAAAGTATAATTTCAAAGAATAATTCTGCACCTTCTTAGCAGTGTGGAGATCTCCCCTCCTTATCCCAGTATATCCAGCCTAGTAGTAATTCTTCAGGTTTCTCTTCAGCTTGGCAACTGCTTTTCAAATCCATACAGCGGTGCAATCCACAGCCATCTTGTAGAGAAGACCATAGCATTTTCACCAGCATGTTCTGGGGGTCTCTTCTCCTGGGGGCATCCCTATCTTTAAGCCTCACACTTACCACTTTCTCATGCTATTTCAGTCACTGGGTCCAGTCTCTGGACCTACTGGACCATTTATTCTTCTAACAGTACATCATGCCCCTCGGGGGCTCTTCTCTCTGATCCATTTCAAACCCCCACCCCCCAATGCTAGTCATTATTCATTAGACTCCCCTGTTTTGGGGCGAGTATTCACATCCAGTCTAATAATGATTCTGCACTCCCTTACATGAACTATCAAGGTGACCCCCAACGTTGCACCCAGGAGTTACAACTCCATTTGATGCCAGCTTCCTGTCCGCAAATGTTCTCAACAGCGGATGACCAGACTTCAATTCTCTGGGACTTCTTTATCCTAATATCCACCTTTGATCACCAGCCCCTTTGTTCATTTTGTCCTCCCTTATCTATCTTGTTAATAGAATTGATATTTGTTTCCAATTTAATTTTTGATCATTTTAACTATGTAATTTTTTCTTTGTGTTTCAGAGTTGGCTAGAGCTGGGAAATAAGCAGAGGGCGACTGCTGCAACTGGGATGAATGATAAAAGTTCCAGATCGCACTCTGTGTTTACTCTCATTATGACCCAGACCAAGGTAATGACAGCTATAACTTAGCTATAAGTGCCTGCATACTTACGCCGCCGCCATCTTTGTACCTCACAGGGGAGACAAACAGCACAATACAGGGAGAGACTGCACAAGGGAAGAGACAACACAGTAGAGACAGAGTGCACAGGGGGGCGACAGCACAAGGGAAGAGAGAGTTCACAGGGTTTATGCATAACACAGGTAGGAGAGCGCTCAGGGGAAATACAGCTCAAAGGAGAAACAACATGAGGGGAAAAAAGCATACAGGGTGAGAGACAGGTCAAAAGAAAGCGCATAGAGGGGAGAAGATAGCATGGGGGAAGGAGAGAGGATGGGGGAGAGTGCACAGTAAGGAAAGATAGCTACTCCCCCAACGCCAAAGAGTTCGCCCCCATCATGACATCACCACCCTTGCGTTACAATGGCATTGGGCCCCCATCTAGTAGAATATAATAATAGTGTATCCAGTGTCTATCATGTTACATTTTATCAAGAGTATTCATGAATAACCTACTGTTAGCGATAAAGGGGTCACATTTTCAGGAGGGGACAGGTAAAACTTTATGAATAAAGGCTTGTATGTAAGTGTAATGGAACTATTGGAGGAACAGAGCAGAAAACTGGCCATAAAAGGTAAAGAAAAGCTTCACCCTTTGTACCTTGAGTTTATTTTCAAGCTGTCCATTGTCCTGATCCAGAATTTATAGAAGAACAGTTGGTTTTAAAGCTTAACCATCATTTTAAATTTTATCTAATAAATGAATAGTACACATGAAAATAAACAACGTTGTAATATAGGCATCTGATTCCAATATTTTGCAGCATCAGTTTGGATCCTTTCTCCTCCTCCAGTCACCTTTCTCCCCTCCTCTCTCTGTCTCCCCTTTGTCCCCCCTCTGTCTCCCCTCCTTTGTCCCCCCTCTGTCTCCCCTCCTTTGTCCCCCCTCTGTCTCCCCTCCTTTGTCCCCCTCTGTCTCCCCTCCTTTGTCCCCCCTCTGTCTCCCCTCCTTTGTCCCCCCTCTGTCTCCCCTCCTTTGTCCCCCCTCTGTCTCCCCTCCTTTGTCCCCCCTCTGTCTCCCCTCCTTTGTCCCCCCTCTGTCTCCCCTCCTTTGTCCCCCCTCTGTCTCCCCTCCTTTGTCCCCCCTCTGTCTCCCCTCCTTTGTCCCCCCTCTGTCTCCCCTCCTTTGTCCCCCCTCTGTCTCCCCTCCTTTGTCCCCCCTCTGTCTCCCCTCCTTTGTCCCCCCTCCTTTGTCCCCCCTCTGTCTCCCCTCCTTTGTCCCCCCTCTGTCTCCCCTCCTTTGTCCCCCCTCTGTCTCCCCTCCTTTGTCCCCCCTCTGTCCTCCCCTCTGTCTCCCCTCCTTTGTCCCCCTCCTTTGTCCCCCTCCTTTGTCCCCCTCCTTTGTCCCCCTCCTTTGTCCCCCTCCTTTGTCCCCCTCCTTTGTCCCCCTCCTTTGTCCCCCTCCTTTGTCCCCCTCCTTTGTCCCCCTCCTTTGTCCCCTCCTTTGTCCCCCTCCTTTGTCCCCCTCCTTTGTCCCCCTCCTTTGTCCCCCTCCTTTGTCCCCCTCCTTTGTCCCCCTTTTCCATACCTTAAAAAATAAAAAATGAGTAAAAATTGGAAGCAGCACTAGGAATAGTTCACTTTGGGTGCAAAAGTCCAGCAGTGTTCAGCTGTATACAGTTACCAAAAATCGGACAGCACTCCTTGTTGCAAACCATGTTTTCTTTTTCGCTCCATTGGGAGACCCAGACATTGGGTGTATAGCTTCCGCCTCCGGAGGACACACAAAGTACTACACTTAAAGCAAAAAGTGTAGCCCCTCCCATACTGCCTATACACCCCCTCTAGGAGAAATCCCATCAGTTCTTAGCTTTGTTTTGAAGGAGGCACACTCTGCACTCATCCACTCTCACTTTAGTCATACCCACTCTCCCTGGAGAGTGTCGGATGGAAGCAAAGTGGATCCCTATGGATCCCCAGCATGTCTCCTTCCCCACCCTCGGGCAGGGGCAGTTGAGGTACCTATTGTTGGTACAACGGGCTGGAGCCCTCATGCTGTTTTCCTTTTCCACCCCTTAGGGGCTCTGGAAAAGTGGGATCGTCGCGGGCTTCCATGTACTTTGGAGCTCGAACTCCATCCACAGCCCCTGTGGGACCTGTTGGCCGGAGTTGTGTGGCCCCCAGGGATCGGCCCCTGCTCCGTATGAGGTACTCTGTGGGGGGTCGCGCTGCTGCTGCAGTCCGGTTTCACACCTACAACTCTGGGGGTAATCGCTGGGTTTATCTGGACACTTGTGACACAGTCTGTCCGTTCCCTACCGTACCGCGGGTTATCCGGTGTTCCTCTGGTTCACCGCGGTCTCCCGCTCCGGGGCGACTGCGAAATTTAGGCCCCGGCTTGGCCGTGGCCTATTTTTTGTCCGGGGGCCTAGGCTCTGGGGGAGGCGGTTTCGGCCGCCATTGTAGGCAGGCTTGGGGCTCGGCCACTCTCCTCTCTCGGGTGGCCCGCCTTCCGCCCTATGTGTTTGCCCTCCGGAATCCCGCGCTCCACTGACCACGCCCCCTCTGTGGGCTCCGGCGGCCATCTTATGCACTGCTGAGGCTGCAGTTTTTGCTCCTAGACCCTGCTGCTTCTAGTAGGGAGCGCGGTATCCGGAGGACACACAACCCTCTCATAGAGGCCGGTAAGCCAACCACTGGTTCTCCGGTGGTGGACCCCATCCCTCTGTTTCCCCCTCTGGGTGTTTCCCTTGGAGGTTCATCACTTGAGGCGACATGTCTTCCACCAGGAGCAAAGCCCCAAAGGTGCAGACATTTTATTCTTCTTGCACTGCTTGCAAGATTTTACTGCCTGCTGGTTCTGTCTTCCCTCACTGCTCTGCCTGCACTTCTCATGAGGCACCGGCTGAGGTAGAACATGGGGCTCCCCTCAGCTCTGCTACTTCGGAGCCTTTCCCTGGCCCTGAGGACTCGGCAAGGCCGCCTCCTTGGACTGAGGCTTTTACTAAGTCCTTCTCGGACTCCTTTGCCCAGTCTATGACAGTTCTGACCAGGGTTCTGCATGAGATCCTACAGGCCAGTCACCGGGAAAGTGCCCCCGGTCCCTCTGTCTCCCGCCGCAGGCGCTACAGTGAGTCATCCCCTTCTAGAGGAATGGACTCTGGGGACAATACTGGAGTCTCTGACCCAGCTCCCTCTCCACGGCCCCCAAACGGCCACGCAGAGTAGCCTCTCCTGCCTCCTCTCATAACACTGGGTCTTACGCTGAGGGATCTCGGTTTGACGTAGATGAGGATCGGCAGAATTCTGTGAGACCTCCGGACGAGGCCTCCGAAGAAGATCTCTTAGCGGACGATTTAGTATCCTCCATTAACACCGTGTTGGACCTGACTGCTCCCCCTCCCACGGTGGAGACTTCGCTCTCGGAGGAACTGTATCAGTTTCTTCCTCTGTCCAGGTCTCGAGGTTCGTTTTTTGATCATTCTAACTTCCGATCAACTGTACAGACGCCTAGGGCTTGCCCTGATAAGCGTTTCACTAGGAAACAGAAGGATTCTCGTTATCCGTTCCCTCCCGCTGTCGTTAAAGGTTGGTCGGTCTCACCTAGGGTGGACCCACCGGTCTCTAGACTGTCTGCCAATACTGTAATGTCGGTTGCAGATGGCTCCTCCTTAAAAGACTCCACCGACCGACAGATCAAACTTTTGCAGAAGTCAATTTACGAAGCTACAGGAGCTTCGTTTGCCCCTGCTTTCGCAGCGGTGTGGGCTCTGCAAGCAGTTTCGGCCTGCTTAGCAGAGCTCAATGTTGTAGCTCAGGATATTCCCGAGGTGGCTACTCTAACATCACAAGCCACCGCATTCACTGACTACGCCAGGTCGGCGGTCATGGAATCTGCCAGCCGTACCGCAGTGGCGTCGGCTAATTCGCTAGCAGCCCGCAGAATGTTGTGGCTGCGAGATTGGAAGGCTGATGCCACTTCCAAGAAATTCCTCCAGGGACTTCCATTCGAGGGGAACAGACTTTTTGGAGAACAATTGGACAACATCATAAAGGAATCCACAGGTGGAAAGTCCACCTCTTTGCCCCAATCAAAGGGGCAGAAGTCTGGCCAGCATCAGATGCACGTCAAATTTCGGGCCTTTCGCCCCTCTTCAAAGCCCTCCTCCTCCTCGGCCTCCTGTTCAGACAAGGATCAGAAGGCAAGCCGGACTTGGAGGACTAAGTCACAACAGAAGAAGCCTGCCGGCGCCTCGGCCGCCAAGGCTTCCTCCGCATGACTCTCCGCCTCTCCCAGCAGCATCCTCGGTCTGTGGCAGGCTCTCCCAATTTGGAGACATCTGGCGCAGCCATATCCAAGACCGATGGGTAGTAGATGTCATTTCCCACGGATACAGGATAGAGCTAACCTCGCGTCCTCCGACTCGCTTCTGTCTCTCTTCGCCCCCGCCGGCAAGGGCATCAGCCTTTCGTCAGCCGCTGGACGCCTTGAGACAGAACGGGGTCGTGATTCAGGTTCCCCCTGGGGAACGCTTCCAGGGGTTCTATTCGAACCTCTTCACGGTCCCCAAGAAGGACGGTTCGGTAAGACCAGTTTTGGATCTCAAGCTACTCAACCGGCACGTGAGAGTAAGGACTTTCAGGATGGAGTCTCTGCGGTCCGTGATCACTTCACTATCTCAGTGGGACTTCCTAGCATCGGTGGATGTCAAGGATGCCTATCTACACGTCCCCATTGCCCCTGCACATCAGCGTTGGCTGAGGTTCGCAGTGGGGGAGGAGCACTTTCAATTTGTGGCGCTGCCCTTCGGCCTAGCCTCTGCACCGAGTTTCTTCACCAAGGTGATGGCAGCAATGGTGGCCGTCCTGCATTCCCAGGGCCACGCAGTAACCCATACTTGGACGACCTGTTGGTCAGAGCTCCCTCTGCGGATCAGTGTCAACGGAGTTTATCAATAACTCTCGACACTCTGCAGCGATTCGGGTGGCTGATCAACGTACCGAAGTCTTTCCTCCTTCCTGCTCAGACAATAACGTATCTGGGCATGGAGTTTCACACCGCTCCGGCTCGGGTCATTCTGCCTCTAAACAAGCAGGTGTCGATTCAGGAAGAAGTCCAGTTCCTTATGCAATCAGGTTCGGCTCCCATCTGATGCACGTGCTGGGAAAGATGGTGGCGGCCATAGAAGCAGTACCCTTTGCGCAGTTTCACCTGCGTCCGCTGCAATTGCAGATCCTGCACGGATGGGACAAGACTCCTTCATCTCTCGACAGGCACATCTCTCTGTCACCATCAACGAAGGAATCTCTCCATTGGTGGCTGCTTCCCATGTCTCTGTCACGAGGCAGATGCTTTCTGCCCCCCTCTTGGTTAGTAGTGTCCATGGACGCCAGTCTCTTAGGTTGGGGTGCCGTGTTTCTCCACCACAGGGCTCAGGGCACCTGGGAGGAGCAGGAATCCACCCTACAGATCAATGTCCTGGAGATTCGAGCCATTTACTTGGCGTTACTGGCGTTTCAGAGATTCCTGGCGGGAAGTCAGATTCGGATACAGTCCGACAACGCGACTGCTGTCGCTTACATCAACCACCAGGGAGGAACTCGAAGCTCTCAAGCTTGGTCGGAAGTCCAGCGTATCTTTCAGTGGGTCAATGACAACGACTCGTCCATCTCGGCGGTCCACATCCCCGGGGTGGACAACTGGGAGGCCGACTACCTAAGTTGACAAGGTATGGACGCGGGCGAATGGGCCCTCCACCCAGACGTCTTTCAGCACATCTGCGACAGATGGGGAACTCCGGACGTGGACTTGATGGCCTCTCGGTTTGAACCACAAGGTGCCTGTCTTCATGTCTCGCTCCCGGGATCGCCAGGCCGTGGGGGCGGACGCTCTGGTCCAGGACTGGTCCCAATTTCGCCTTCCTTATGTCTTCCCTCCCTTGCCTCTGTTGCCCAGAGTCCTACGGAAACTCAGGGCAGAATGTCGGCAAGCCCTACTCATCGCCCCAGACTGGCCCAGGAGGGCCTGGTATCCGGACCTGTTACAGCTCACTGCGGGAGATCCGTGGAATCTCCCGACACGGCCATACCTCCTGTCGCAAGGTCCGTTCTTCCACCACAATTCCGCGGCCCTCAGCCTGACTTTGTGGCCCTTGAAGACTGGTTGCTGACGTCTTGCGGCTTTTCTTCTGAAGTCGCCGCCACCATGAGACAAGCCAGGAAAGTTCTCCTTGGCCCTTCTCTCTGCCGACCCTTCTTGCCTTCCTGCAATGAGGATTAGATAAGGATTTGGCCCTCAGCTCCCTCAAGGGGCAAATCTCCGCACTTTCTGTGCTTTTCTAACAAACGTCTGGCTAACCTTCCTCAGGTGAAGACGTTTGTGCAAGGGGCAAGTCACATCGTGTCTCCCTACAGACGTCCTTTGGACCCCTGGGACCTTAACCTGGTCCTTGCGGCGTTACAAAAGCCGCCTTTCTCCTTCGCCTCATTGGGGGACACAGGACCGTGGGTGTTATGCTGCTGTCCACTAGGAGGTGACACTAAGTATACTTCTAAAAAACAAGAAAACAGTGTGGCTCCTCCCCTGCAGTATATACACCCTGGCTGGCTCCAGCCTCACCAGTTTTTGCTTAGTGTCTCATTAGGAGGTAGATGCGGTCCAAGGACCACAATACTAGTACATAATTAGGTTTTTTTTTCCTTAGATTTTTAGATCTTTTCTCTTTTTACAAGCATACTGGAGGGCGACGGTATCTCTGCATACCGATCTCCCAAAACCAACAACAGACGGGAACGCGGGGTGTTACCTCCACGTACCCCCTTCTGCTTCGGTGGACAGGAAGCAAGGCGACGGTTCCTCAGCGTTCCGATTTCCTTGTGTTCCGTTTTTTCGCCTGCGTTATTCCCTACTTCTCCCTACCCCCTGCGGGACCCAGGGTGACATGCACAGCAACCTCCCAGGATCTCTGGAGCAGATCCTGCCGGACAGGGACGCCAGGCTGACACTCTCCTCATACTCCTGGGATTATGAGTCGAGCATCCAAGATGCCCTCCCCATTCCCTGCCAGGGGTTTTGGGTTGAGGTGCCTCCATAAGGTAAGCAGGGCTCCTGAGGGACCCTGCATGCATTTGTGATCTCCCCTCTGGGCTGCAGGTTTTCTCCCTAGCCCCTGATGGGCTTCAGCTTTCCCCCTTAGCCCCCATAGCCCGGCTTCTGGACTTTATTGTAGCCCCTGGAGGGCTACAACCTTTACCTTTGGCTCCCCTGCCCTGGGGAACGGGGCTGAGTCCTCCACTGCAGGGATTCAGGGGGCCGAGGGCGCTCGCGGCGGGCCTTCCCGCACTTCCGCGCCGATGCGCGCTCGTTTTCGGCCTCCGGGGCCTAATTGAGCCCCCGGCTTGCGGCCTACCCCGAAGCCCGCCCCTGTTGCCGCCCCTCGTCGCCGCCTCCGGGTGACGTCATGCGGCCGGGAATTAGAGATCCCGGCCTTATCACTGTGGGCGGATCTTTGCTCCCTGGCGCGTCTCGCTCATCGCGAGACCTCCTGCGCGCCTTTTTCTCTGGGAGAAGACGCCCGGGCCGCCATCTTCTGTGCCCAGCTGCACGTGGGACGCCTTCCTCAGGGGGACACCGGACCTGGCCTGACCTGCAGTCCATTGGAAGTGGTAAGGGGCACAGCATTCGCTGGTGCCCTCAGTCTGCTTGGGTTTTTAGCTGTGCACTCCCCCCTTTCAGTGTATTGCACTTGCTGCTTCTTTCCTCAGCAGCATACATAGTGTCTCCTAGGCTGCAGCTCTCCATAACTATGCAGAACTCCAAGGGTAACAAAAAGGGCTCTAAGATGGCTACCTTCTATGCCGCTTGCACAACCTGCAAGAACCATCTGCCCAGCGGTCAGACGACCCCTCTCTGCCAGGCCTGTGACCCATCTAATACAGAGCCGGTCAGTACAGCTGCCCCTGCTCCTGAGGTTTCCTCGGAGCCCAGCGCCTCTGCCGCCACTGGTAGCTCCTGTGCTACCCCTGAATGGGTGCTTTTCTTGTCTCAGTCCTTAACTCAATCCATGTCTCAATCCATGGAAAGATTAACTTCGACCCTGATGCAGGCGTTGCATAACCAACCCTCGGCGGACACCCCTGAGACCCCTGAACCCGAACAGCATGTCGCTCAGAGCCACGTTTCTGACCCCAGGGATCAGACACAGGAATCTTCTTCCCACCGGGCCCCTCTTAAGAGACGGGACCCCCCTCCCTCCCCTTCAGGGAGCTCCCAGGGTTCCCCGTCCCATGACCAGGGACCAGGGTCCCCTTCGTCTCAGGGTCCATACGATTCTGACCCAGAGCAGGAAATGTCGCTGGACTTGGACAATCCTGACACTCAGTCTATGATTCAGGACCTGATTACGGCCGTCAATCAGACCTGTAAAGTTGACAGCCCCACTTTAGAAACTCCAGGGTCCGCAATATCATTTAAACGAACAAAGCGCCCACACAAGTTTTTCACGGACCACCATGAGTTCCAGGAACTCATGACCAAGTACAGGACTCGCCCGGATAAACGTTTTGGTAACCGAAGGGCCATGGAATCTCGCTATCCCTTCCCCCCTACTGTAAGCCAGGGCTGGGCTGAGTCCCCACAGGTTGACCCGCCAATCTCCCGGCTGGCCACGCGCACTCTCCTCTCCCTTCCAGACGGATCATCTATCAAGGATCCTACTGACCGTCAGGTTGAGCAACTAGCTCGGTCTATTTTTGAGGCCTCTGGCTCGGCATTGTCCCCTATTTTTGCCTCAGTCTGGGTAGCCAAGGCGGTTACCACCTGGGCGTCCTCTCTCCGTGATAATTCTCAATCTCTGGAAGAGTCAGAGATGGCTGCCCAGATCTCCGTCGCGGCTGAATATATCCTTCAGGCTTCCCTGGATGCTGCTGCCTGCTCAGCTATTGCAGCAGCTAACGCAATCACCATCCGCAGAGCGCTCTGGCTGCGTGAATGGAAGGCAGACTCGGCCTCCAAGAAATCCCTGACCAGCCTGCCGTATATTAGCGGACGACTGTTTGGGGAAAAGCTTGACAAGCTGATTTCGGATGCCACTGGAGGGAAGAGCACTTCCCTCCCGCAACACAAGCCAAAACGTCCCCTGTTCAGGCGTCAGCAGACTCGGTTTAGGTCCTTTCGCAACTCATTTGGATGGTCGACCTCCCGCCCCTCACAGGCTAATACCAGATTCCCACGGCGAGATAGAAACTCTCAGGCTCCCCAGAGAACCTCGACTTCCTGGCAGGCACGCTCCAGACAGTCAAAGGCCAAGGGATCACGGTCCCAACCATTCTCTTCTTCCTGACTCTTTTCCCCTCCCGGACGATCCCTCCCGAGTAGGCGGCCGCCTCTCTTTTTTTCGGGACATCTGGCTCGCAGTCGTAGACGACAAGTGGGTCAGGGAGGTGATTTCGTCCGGATATTCCATAGAATTCCACACCCGACCGACCAAACGTTTCTTCCTGTCTTCCCCCCCCAAGGTCTCCAAAGAAGGCTCGCGCTTTCTTCAGGGCCGTCGATTCTCTTCGGCAGGCAGGAGTCATTGTGCCAGTGCCTCCAAACGAAAGGTACACAGGGTTCTACTCGAACCTCTTTGTGGTGCCCAAAAAGGACGGGTCGGTGCGGCCGATCCTCGACCTCAAGTTTCTCAACAAATTTATCAAACTGCGTCATTTCCGCATGGAGTCGTTGCGATCCATCATCACCTCAATGGACAAAGGGGAATTTCTCGCGTCTATAGACATCAGGGATGCGTATCTCCACATACCAATCTCTCATGCCCATCAGCGATTCCTACGCTTCGCAGTGGGTCAGGACCATTTTCAGTTCGTCGCCCTGCCGTTCGGCCTCGCCACTGCTCCAAGGGTTTTTACGAAGGTCATGGCCGCGGTCATGAAGCTACTTCATTCCAGAGGAATCGTGGTCTTGCCCTATCTGGACGACCTTCTTATCAAGGCACCATCATTCCCCGACTGCGACGACAGTGTAAAGATCACCATGGACACACTCGTCCGTCTAGGCTGGTTGTTAAACCTTTCCAAGTCCTCTCCAATCCCGAGCCAGACCGTCACTTTTTTGGGAATGGACTTCGACACTCGTCGAGGGCTCGTTCTGCTTCCGCGCGAGAAGGCGGTCGCCATACGTCGAGGCGTTCGTACTCTTCTCCTTCCAAGACCTCACTCCCTTCGCTCAGGAATGCGAGTCCTGGGAAAGATGGTAGCGGCTATGGAGGGGTGCCGTTCGCTCAATTGCATCTCGGACCACTCCAACTCGCTCTCCTGTCTCGTTGGGACAGGAATCCGGCTACTCTAGACAGGACCATGCGACTGACCGCAGCAGTGAAACAGTCTCTTCTTTGGTGGCTCCGTCCTGCCTCTCTCCAGGTGGGAAGGTCCTTCCTGCCGGCACACTGGAACGTTCTGACCACCGATGCCAGCCTAACGGGCTGGGGAGCGGTTCTCAGTCACCACACGGCTCAAGGCAGGTGGTCCCGCCAAGAGACCACCCTTCCCATCAACCTACTGGAGATTCGTGCCATCTTCCTGGCTCTGCGGGATTTTCATCATTTGCTAGCAGGGCGTCACGTACGAGTCCAGTCGGACAACGCCACGGCGGTGGCATATGTGAACCACCAGGGCGGCACGCGCAGTGCAACGGCAATGCGCGAGGTTCGCCCGATACTGGAATGGGCAGAATCCACGAGATCGGTGATATCAGCCGTCCACATTCCCGGGGTGGACAATTGGGCGGCAGACTTCCTCAGTCGCCAAGGCATCGCCTCGGGAGAATGGAGCCTACACCCCGACGTCTTCCAACAAATATGCATCAAGTGGGGGACGCCGGACGTGGACCTGATGGCCTCACGGCTGAACCGCAAGGTGTCCAGGTTTATGGCCCGATGCCACGATCCTCAAGCTCTGGGAGCAGACGCTCTGGTCCAGCCCTGGACTCAATTTCGTCTTTGTTACATCTTCCCTCCGCTTCCCCTCATACCCAGGGTGGTGAAGAAGATCAAAGCGGAGGGTGTGCCAGTCATTCTCGTCGCTCCAGACTGGCCGCGCCGCGCATGGTACGCCGATCTGGTCCGTCTTCTCGGCGACTCCCCCTGGCGTCTCCCAGATCGGCCAGATCTACTTTCACAGGGTCCTCTCCTCCACCAGAAATCCTCGGCCCTGAGTTTGACGCGTGGCCGTTGAGACCTGGGTGTTAACCCAGGCAGGTTTGTCTCCGGATGTCATTACAACCATGCTTAATGCAAGGAAGCCTTCTTCGGCTCGCATTTACCATCGCACTTGGAAGGCCTTCTTCTCCTGGTGTAACTCTCAGAACCGTCCGCACCTGCAATTCTCGTTGCCAGCCATTTTAGGGTTTCTTCAGACTGGTCTTGACTCCGGTCTTTCCCTAGGTTCTTTGAAGGGACAAGTTTCTGCCTTGTCTGTTCTTTTTCAGCGCAAATTGGCTAACAGATCACAGGTCAGGACCTTTTTACAGGGGGTCTCCCGCCTGGTTCCACCCTACAAGAGGCCTTTGGAAACATGGGATCTGAACCTGGTTCTGGACGCTTTACAAAGGCCTCCCTTTGAACCTCTCAGAGAGGTCCCTCTGCGCATTTTGTCTCAAAAAGTAGTTTTTCTTGTGGCAATTACATCTATTCGGCGCGTGTCAGAACTGGCAGCTCTTTCCTGCAAGTCTCCTTTTCTCTCTTTCCATCAGGACAGGGTTGTGTTACGGCCTGTTCCGTCCTTCCTTCCCAAGGTGGTGTCCTCGTTTCATTTGAATCAGGACATAACTCTGCCGTCTTTCTGTCCAGCGCCGGTTCATCGTGTGGAGAGGGCCTTGCATTCCCTGGATTTGGTTCGGGCTCTTCGCCTCTACATTTCAAGGACGGCGGTATTTCGGAAGTCTGATTCTCTGTTTATTCTTCCTGAGGGTGCCCGTAAAGGAATGCCTGCATCCAAGGCTACCCTGGCCAGATGGATCAGGGCAACGATCTCAGAATCTTACCAACTCAAGGGTCAGCCCGTTCCACCGGGGCTGCGTGCGCACTCTACCCGTGCGGTAGGGGCCTCCTGGGCTATTCGACATCAGGCTTCTGCCGAACAAGTGTGCAAGGCTGCCACCTGGTCCAGCCTGCACACTTTTGCTAAACATTACAATGTGCATGTTCAGTCCTCGGCTGAGGCTAGTCTGGGCAGACGTGTTCTGCAGGCGGCAGTTGCCCACCTGTAGAGGTTCAAGATACGTCTATATATTCCCACCCAGGGACTGCTTTTGGACGTCCCACGGTCCTGTGTCCCCCAATGAGGCGAAGGAGAAAAGGAGAATTTTGTGTACTCACCGTAAATTCCTTTTCTCTTAGCCTCTCATTGGGGGACACAGCACCCTCCCTGTTGCCTATTGGCTCTTATCTTGTTATTTCAGTTCTGTATTATCAGTTATGGTTAACTGTTTTTCAGATATAGATAATTTGTGTAGATGGGCTAATGGCTTTCCTACTGCTTTATTCACAAAACTGGTGAGGCTGGAGCCAGCCAGGGTGTATATACTGCAGGGGAGGAGCCACACTGTTTTCTTGTTTTTTAGAAGTATACTTAGTGTCACCTCCTAGTGGACAGCAGCATAACACCCACGGTCCTGTGTCCCCCAATGAGAGGCTAAGAGAAAAGGAATTTACGGTGAGTACACAAAATTCTCCTTTTTGAACCTCTGAGGGAGGTGTCCGTCTCCAGACTTTCCCAGAAAGTTGCCTTTCTGGTGGCCCTACTTCTCTTCGGAGAGTTTCAGAGCTGGCCGCCCTGTCGTGCAAGTCTCCGTTCCTGGTGATCCACCAGGATAAAGTGGTGCTTCGACCGGTGGCCGAGTTCTTACCCAAGGTGCTTTCTCCGTTTCACCCTAATCAAGACATTGTCCTACCGTCCTTTTGTCCTAATCCTGTTCACCAGTATGAGAAGTCTCTTCATACTTTAGATCTGGTCAGGGCTGTCAGGATTTATGTCTCCCGCACGGCTTCTTTTCGCCGCGTGGACGCCTTGTTCGTTCTCACGACAGGCCAGAAAAAAGGATCGCCGGCCTCCAAGTCTTCCTTGGCTCGGTGGATCAAGGCTCCTATCCAAGAGGCCTATCTCTGGAACGCCCTTACCTGCGGGGATTAAGACGCATTCGACTAGAGCTGTGGGTGCCTCATGGGCTCTTCGTCACCAGGCTACAGCACAACAGGTGTGTCAGGCGGCCACTTGGTCCAGCCTACACACCTTCACGAGACATTATCAAATTCATGTGTATGCTTCGGCAGACGCTAATGTGGGCAGACGGATCCTTCAGGCAGCGGTCACTCACCTATGATGGGTACTGCCACGTTTTGGGTCTTCTCCCACCCAAGGATCGCTTTTGGACATCCCAATGTCTGGGCCTCCCAATGGAGCGAAAAAGAAAAAGAGAATTTTGTTTACTTACCGTAAATTCTTTTTCTTCTAGCTCCTAATTGGGAGACCCAGCACCCACCCTGTTGCCTTTTGGGCTTTGTTTTCTGTTTAAGTGGCTGGTGTTATACATGTTGCTTTTATGGCTCTGTTGGCCGATATTTCATGGCCGGACCTTCCGGTTTTGGTGGGGTTTTATCCTCCTTCCTGCTTGTGCACCGAACTGATGGGATTTCTACTAGAGGGGGTGTATAGGCAGTATGGGAGGGGCTACACTTCTTGTTTTAAGTGTAGTACTTTGTGTGTCCTCCGGAGGCGGAAGCTATACACCCAATGTCTGGGTCTCCCAATTAGGAGCTGGAAGAAAAAGAATTTACGGTAAGTAAACAAAATTCTCTTTTTTCTTTATTGGCCCATCAGGACTGAATATTTCAGTTCCCTAAGAACCTTCTTCCAGCAGCCCTGTACCCCGAGTAAATACACTTAGAAAACTTACATCCTGCAGCCATAAGGTGGCTAGAGGCTGGAGCCAAAGGGCAGATTCACACCCCTGCATGTTTAATCTGCCCACCGCTGCTCCCTGATGCCAATCATTGTCTCCCTCATCTGCAGCATAACACAGAGTTTATTTTAAAAATGGCCGCTTAGCCCCGCCCCCTGCAGTGACGTCACCACTTATACCCACCCTGCTCTATGGTTTAACATAGAGCAGGGCGGGTATAAGCAGTGATGTCACTGTCGGAGGCGGGGCGACGGCCTCCTGCTCTGACATCACCACCTTTCCCCGCCCTGCTCTATGTTAACCTTAGAGCAGGGCTGGTATAAGTGGTGATGTCACCACAGGGGGCTGGGCTAAGGTGCCATTTTTAAAATAAGCTCTGTGTTATGTTGCAGATGAGGGAGACAATGATTGGCATCAGGGTGGCAGCGGTGGGCAGATTAAACATGCAGGGGGTGTGAATCTGCCCTTTGGCTCCAGCACCTAGCCACCTCCTTTATGGCTGCAGGATGTAAGTTTTCTAAGTGTATTTGCTCGGGGTACAGGGGGGCTCAAGAGCTGTGGGATTCCTTGCCTGGATGCAGCAGATATGCTGCATTCAGTGCTGTAATTAGATTACCATGCCTGGTTTGGTGACAGGTCCTCTTTAACAAAAAAGTGAGAAACAACTGAAAATATGTCTTATATTCTAGGTTCTTCAAAGTAGCGACCTTTTGCTTTGATTACTGCTTTACACAC
This sequence comes from Allobates femoralis, assembly GCA_033576535.1. Classification (NCBI taxonomy): domain Eukaryota; kingdom Metazoa; phylum Chordata; class Amphibia; order Anura; family Aromobatidae; genus Allobates; species Allobates femoralis. The sequence goes on along the minus strand of JARQOC010000007.1, from coordinate 206,203,025 downwards.
TCTTGGCATTATCTTGATGAGCTTCAAAGCAGCAAAGCACCCCCACACCATCACATCTCCTCCTCCATGCTTCACTGTGTGAACCAGACATGTAGAGTCCATCCGTTCACAAACACACGGTGGTTAGAACCAAAGATCTCAAATTTGGACTAATCAGACCGAAGCACAGATTTCCACTGGTCTAATGTCCATTCCTTGTGTTCTTTAGCCCAAACAAGTCTCTTCTGCTTGTTGCCTGTCCTTAGCAGTGGTTTCCTAGCAGCTATTTTAACATGAAGGCCTACTGCACAAAGTCTCCTCGTAACAGTTGTTGTAGAGATGTGTTTACTGCTAGAACTCTGTGTGGCATTGACCTGGTCTCTAATCTGAGCTGCTGTTAACCTGCGAATTCTGAGGCTGGTGACTTGGATGAACTTATCCTCCGCAGCAGAGGTCACTCTTGGTCTTCCTTTCTTGGGACGGTCCTCATGTGAGCCAGTTTCTTTGTAGCACTTGATGGTTTTTGCAACTGCACTTGGGGACACTTTCAAAGTTTTCCCACTTTTTCGGACTGACTGACCTTCATTTCATAAAGTAATGATGGCCACTCGTTTTTCTTTACTTAGCTGCTTTTTTCTTGCCATAATACAAATTCTAACAGTCTATTCAGTAGGACTATCAGCTGTGTATCCACCAGATTTCTGCACAGCACAACTGATGGTGCCAACCCCATTTATAAGGCAAGAAATCCCACTTATTAAACCTAACAGGGCACACCTGTGAAGTGAAAACCATTTCCAGTGACTACCTCTTGAAGCTCATCAAGAGAATACCAAGAGTGTGCAAAGCAGTAATCAAAGCAAAAGGTGGCTACTTTGAAGAACCTAGAATAGAAGACATATTTTCAGTTGTTTCACACTTTTTTGTTAAGTATATACAGCGTTGGCCAAAAGTATTGACACCCCTGCAATTCTGTCAGATAATACTCAGTTTCTTCCTGAAAATGATTGCAATTACAAATTCTTTGGTATTATTATCTTCATTTAATTTGTCTTCAATGAAAAAACACAAAAGAGAATGAAGCAAAAAGCAAAACATTGATCATTTCACACAAAACTCCAAAAATGGGCCAGACAAAAGTATTGGCACCCTCAGCCTAATACTTGGTTGCACAACCTTTAGCCAAAATAACTGCGATCAACCGCTTCCGGTAACCATCAATGAGTTTCTTACAATGCTCTGCTGGAATATTAGACCAGTCTTCTTTGGCAAACTGCTCCAGGTCCCTGATATTTGAAGGGTGCCTTCTCCAAACTGCCATTTTTAGATCTCTCCACAGGTGTTCTATGGGATTCAGGTCTGGACTCATTGCTGGCCACCTTAGAAGTCTCCAGTGCTTTCTCTCAAACCATTTTCTAGTGCTTTTTAAAGTGTGTTTTGGGCCATTGTCCTGCTGGAAGACCCATGACCTCTGAAGGAGACCCAGCTTTCTCACACTGGGCCCTACATTATGCTGCAAAATTTGTTGGTAGTCTTCAGACTTCATAATGCCATGCACACGGTCAAGCAGTCCAGTGCCAGAGGCAGCAAAGCAACTCCCAAACATCAGGGAACCTCCGCCATGTTTGACTGTAGGGACCGTGTTCTTTTCTTTGAATGCCTCTTTTTTTCTCCTGTAAACTCTATGTTGATGACTTTGCCCAAAAAGAAAGAACATTCTTCCAAAACGTTGTAGGCTTTCTCAGGCAAGTTTTGACAAACCCCAGGCTGACTTTTTTATGTCTCTGGGTAAGAAGTGGGGTCTCCTGGGTATCCTACAATACAGTCCCTTTTCATTCAGACGCCGACGGATAGTACGGGTTGACACTGTTGTACCCTCGGACTGCAGGGCAGCTTGAACTTGTTTGGATGTTAGTCGAGGTTCTTTACCCACCATCCGCACAATCTTACGTTTGAAATCTCTTGTCAATTCTTCTTTTCCATCCACATCTAGGGAAGTTAGCCACAGTGCCATGGGCTTTAAACTTCTTGATGACACTGCGCATGGTAGACACGGGAACTTTCAGGTCTTTGGAGATGGACTTGTAGCCTTGAGATTGCTCATGCTTCCTCACAATTTGGTTTCTCAAGTCCTCAGACAGTTCTTTGGTCTTCTTTCTTTTCTCCATGCTCAATGTGGTACACACAAGGACACAGGACAGAGGTTGAGTCAACTTTAATCCATGTCAACTGGCTGCAAGTGTGATTTAGTTATTGCCAACACCTGTTAGGTGCCACAGGTAAGTTACAGGTGCTGGCAATTACACAAATTAGAGAAGCATCACATGGTTTTTCTAAGGGTGCCAATACTTTTGTCCACCCCCTTTTTATGTTTGGTGTGGAATTATATCCAATTTGGCTTTAGGACAATTCTTTTTGTGTTTTTTCCATTGAAGACAAATTAAATGAAGATAATAATACCAAATAATTTGTGATTGCAATCATTTTCAGGAAGAAACGGAGTATCTGACAGAATGGCAGGGGTGTCAATACTTTTGGCCAACACTGTAATTCCACATTTGTTAATTCATAGTTGTGATGCCTTCAGTGTGAATCTACAATTTTCATAGTCATGACAATACAGAAAAATCTTTGAATGATAAGGTGTGTCCAAACTTTTGGTCTGTACTGTATGCAAAGTGCTGTGGAATTAAAACTGCTATATAAATGAACAAATGTTATTATTATTGTTATTGTTATTATGATAGTAAAGGTGGAAATGTTTCTGAATTGATTCTTTTTGGTATGATTTTTGTAATGACATTATAACAGGGGAATACTGACCTTGCATTTCCAATATTTGTAAAACTTATTATATTAAATTTAAAGAGAATGTGTCAGCAGGCTGTGTGTACATTTCTATAGACTGAGCCGCTACTCACTGGAGGGGGTGGAGTCAGACAACATGACACGAGCCAGCTTGTCACAGCAATAATAAGGTCCTAGTGATAAAACTTTCCATTTATATAAACTGCATAGGAGCTTGATATGTGACACATCATTGAATTCTAAGGGTAAGTTCACACATACGTCGGGTTAGTGTCGTCGGCGGCTGGGCGGACCCGACAGGAAGCTCGGCAGCCGTCCACCGGCTTCCTGTCGGGTATGTGCGGCGGGAGACGGGCGGGTGTGCGGCGGGTGCACAGCGGGTTAGTGGCGTCGGTTCTGCAGCGGCTGGAAGCAGCACATGATTCTGCTTGCAGCCGCTGCAGAACCGGCCGGTTTATAGAACATGATCATTCTTTGCTAACCCGCTGGGAACCCAGCGGGTTAGCAACAGATGAGCATGTGGAAACCGCCGGTGTGTGCACACCGGGGGTCGGTTTCCATAGGTTTATATGTTAACCCAAAAGCCGCTTTTGGATTAACATAAATTTGCATAAACCCCATGGAAACCGACCTGCGGTTTCCGCTGCTAAACCGAGGTTAAAACTGTATGTGTGAACTTACCCTAAGTTTCTCCTTAGCCTCATTGGGGGACATAGGACGATGGGTTATAGTATTCTGCCACTAGGAGGCGACACTAAGTAATTAACAAATTAAGCACAGTGGCTCCTCCCTGCAGTATATAACCCCCTGACTGGCACAGTCTAGCCAGTTTTTTGCTTAGTGTATTAGGAGGCAAGACACTGTTTGTTTTCTGATCATCATAATGGGAGACCCAGACAATGGGGTTTAGGGCACTGCCCTCCGGAGGCCACACTAGGTACTACAAGTTTTGTAGACACCGCCCCCTCCGCTTATAAACCCCTACCGCAGGGAAGATCCTCAGTTTTAAACTTAGTGTGCTCGGAGGTATCACACGCTTTGCTTGTACATCACAGCATTCTCTCAGCTTACGTGATGGCGTCTGAAGACAAGGTAGGTCCCGGTCGGGGACCTCCGGCAGTCTCTCTGTTCACCCTTGGGGAACACACAGGTTGAGGTACCGGAGGGCTCTAAGCCTGGACACGTTGTGTTCTCCCGGTACGCTGCCGCGCTCCTTCACATCCCTCCTTGGGGGGCTCTGGAAGTGGGAGATAGGAGCCTTGCACAGCTCCGCTCCGTCCGAGGCCTCCCTAAACGGTGCTTACAGACCGGACTGGAGCCAGCCCAGTCCGAGGCCTCCCTAAATGGTGCTTACAGACCGGACTGGTGCTGAACCCCCGTCCGAGGCCTCCCATTATATGGTGCTTACAGACCGGACCGGCACTGAGGTACCCTGTGTGTCTCCGGTGTGCCTGGGGGTAGTGTCTGCCACTATGGTGTTTTGACACTCAGACCGCACGCAACCCTCGGGTCCGCGGTTCTGGCGGTGTGCCCTGTGCTGGGGTCACCATAGCTGACCGCCATGTGTGTCACAGGGGCTGCGGCTGCGGGCTACAGAGTGTGTCTGAAGCCCTGGGTATAGTGTTGATACTATATCTCCCGCGCTGCGGGCTCCAGCACCAGATTACTGAGCTGGCTGCGTGGAGAGTTGGGGAGCAGCCCATGAGATGTGGGCGTGTGTGTGTGCTTCCCGCGTGTTTGTGGCGCCGCCCACGACTTGTCTGGCGGCGGCCATTTTCTCCTCACTTCCCTACTGGGTCTGCATGAGTGCAATACTGCGCTCCCAGGAGAGTCCGGTCATTACCCTCGCGGAGGCCACACACACATCGCTCCCCTCCACCGCATTGAAGCAGTCGGTAAGCCGCCGGTGTTCCGGTTTTCTACTTGGCTTATTTTTCTCCTCTGCTGTCGGCATGTCCCCAGCAAAGAAGAGTACTGCTAAGGCAGACAACTCTACCACTACCTGTGCTACATGCAACGGGACGCTGGTTGGGGGGTCCTGCAATAACTGCGGACGCCCAGAGGCCCGGACTGATTCTGCAGAGTCTGCAGCTCCGGTGCTGTACCCTGAGGTTCAGGTGATCCCAGAGCAATGGGAAACACAGAACAAGATTAATGAATCTGTGTTGTCCAAGCTGTCCTCCATGTCGCAATCCCTGGAGGCACTGACTAGGAGACTGGGAAGTCCAGCTGCTCCCTCAAGTTACCCCCGGGTGTCACCCTTTGCTACCGCGAGACCCCTTAAGCGGGCTCGTCGGGATGAATCACCCGAGATCCAGAACCTCTCTGAGGAGGAGCGTCACTCTGACGGTGACGAGGATGATGGGGGTTCAATACTTGAGTCTATGTCAGAACCACCTGATGGGGTGGAGGATTTGGTATCCTCCATAAACGAGACTCTTCGTCTCGTGGCACCACCTGAGGAGGTGGAACTCCATCCGAAGGAGGTTTATCAATGGCTGCAGCCGGAGGCTCGCCCATGTGGCTCCTTTATGAACCACACTAACTTTGGAAGGGTGGTTAGAGCACCCAGGGTTCACCCTGGGCGGCGTTATGTCCGCAAATCTAGGGACACTCGCTTCCCTTTCCCCCAGGAGGTGCTTCAGGAGTGGTCGCAGTCCCCGAAGGTGGACGCTTCCATGACCAGGATTGCTGCACGCTCCCTTTTCTCTGCCTCTGATAGCTCCTCATTGAAGGACGCGACGTATAGACAGGTCGAACAACTCGCCAAGTCTTCCTATGAGGCTGTGGGGTCTTCATTTGCCCCTAATTTTGCCACGGTCTGGACTCTGCAGGCGATCACCACCTGCTTGGATGGTATCACTGACCTGGCGAGGTCCAATTCTGAGGTCCTAGCGCTTACTGATAGGGCTAGGGCCTATGCAGATTACGCCAGGACTGCGACCCTAGAAACTGCCACTCGCTCCGCTGTGGCTTCGGCCAATGCTATAGCGATCCGCAGGTTGTTGTGGCTGCGTCTATGGGACTCAGATGCCACGTCAAAGAAGATTCTGCAGAATCTTCCATTTTCTGGTGACAGGCTCTTTGGTACCGAGCTGGACAAGCTGATAAAGGATTCTGCGGAGTCTAAGATCCCACAGAATAAGCCTAAGCCACGGTATACCGTCAAAAGGAACCCCAAGCAGTGGTCCTTTCGTTCCAGCTCGCAGTCATCAGCTTCTTCCGCTCGCGCGGACAGAGGAGGCAAGCCCTCTACTCAGTGGCGCCCCAAGGGTCGCCTGAAGAAGTCAACGGGGGCAACGGCTGCCACCCCCAAAACCACTTCCGCATGACTCGCTCTCCAGTCCTGCCGTCCCACAGGTGGGGGGCCGCCTGTCCCGATTTCGGGACAGATGGTTACTCCACGTCCAAGACCGGTGGGACCGAGACGTAGTCTCGAGCGGCTACAGGATAGAGCTGACGTCGCGGCCGGCACACACGATTCCATCGGTCTGTTCCATCTCCAGACAAGGCTCAGGCTTTTTATCGGGTGTTGGAGGGACTCCGCAGAGACGGAGTAGTGGTCCCAGTGCCTACGGGAGAGAGGTTCCGGGGTTTTTACTCCAACCTCTTTATTGTCCCGAAGAAGGACGGCTCTTTTCGCCCGGTTCTGGACCTCAAGTTGTTCAACCGTCACGTGTTGGTTCGGAAGTTCCGCATGGAATCCCTGCGCTCCGTCATCGCGGCTGTGTCGCAGGGAGACTTCCTAGCGTCCATAGATATCCGAGACGCTTACCTTCACGTGCCCATTGCACCGGCTCATCAGCGCTGGTTGAGATTTGCAGTGGGGGACGAACACTACCAGTTCGTGGCGCTGCCCTTCGGGTTGGCCTCGGCTCCGCGGGTGTTCACGAAAGTGATGGCCTCTATGATGGCTCTCCTACATGTGCAGGGACATGCCGTCATACCCTATCTAGACGACCTGCTGGTCAGGGCGCCATCAGAACATCTTTGCCGGAAGAGCCTGGAGGTGACCATGAAGTCTCTGGAACAGTTTGGGTGGCTTCTCAATGTCCAGAAATCGACCCTGGTTCCGACCCAGTCACTGACATATCTGGGCATGGACTTCCACACGGACTCAGCTCTGGTGTCCCTGCCACGAGCCAAACAGCTGGCCATCCAATCGGGAGTCCAAGATGTCCTCCTGTCACCACATTCATCCATACGGGTGTTGATGAAGCTCGTGGGCCGCATGGTGGCGGCGATAGAGGCGGTGCCTTTCGCGCAGTTTCGCCTCCGTCCTCTCCAGCTGGAAATTCTCCGCAGATGGGACAAGAGGACGATCTCGCTGAATCGGCTGATGGCCCTTTCACGACCGACCAGGGATTCCCTGCAGTGGTGGCTCCAGCCACGTCACTTGTCACGGGGCCGGTCTTTCCTCAAACCGTCATGGTTAGTGGTGACCACCGACGCCAGTCTGAAGGGCTGGGGAGCGGTGTTCTTACACCACAGGGCTCAAGGCCTCTGGACTCAGTCGGAGTCGGCGTTGCAGATCAACGTGCTGGAGATCAAGGCGGTCTATCTGGCGCTCCTGGCGTTTCAGAAGTTTCTGTCAGGACAGCCCATCCGGGTTCAGTCCGACAATGCGACGGCCGTCGCCTATATAAATCATCAGGGAGGGACCAGAAGTGCTCAGGCCCTCGCCGAAGTCCACCGCATTCTATCCTGGGTGGAGGACAACGACTGCCTGATCTCCGCAGTTCACATCCCAGGGGTCGAGAACTGGGAGGCCGACTACTTGAGCCGGCAGGGGATGGACGCCGGAGAATGGTCTCTTCATCCGGACGTCTTCAGGGACATCTGCAGCAGATGGGGCACCCCGGACGTGGACCTGATGGCCTCGAGGCTGAACCATCAGGTGCCACAGTACATGGCGAGATCATGGGATCCTCAGTCTCTGGGGGCAGACGCCCTGATCCTGAGTTGGTCCGACTTCCATCTACCATATGTGTTCCCACCGCTAGCATTGATTCCCAAGGTTCTGTGGAAGATCAGGACGGAGTGCAGCGTAGCCATTCTAGTAGCTCTGGATTGGCCCAGGAGGTCCTGGTATCCGGATCTGTGGCAACTGTCAGGCGGGAACCGGTGGGCTCTTCCAGAACGCGCAGATCTTCTCGCGCAAGGCCCCTTCTTCCACCTCAATTCCAGGGCCCTCAGATTGACTGCATGGCTCTTGAGGCCTGGCTTTTAACATCCAGGGGGTTCTCCCCTACTGTGGTTGCCACTATGAATCGGGCTAGGAAGCCTGTATCACGGAGGATTTACCACAGAACGTGGAAAATCTTTTTCTCCTGGTGTGCCTCTGGTGGAAGGTCACCGTGGCCCTTGTCCATTCCGACCTTGTTGGCTTTCCTACAATCGGGTTTGGAATTGGGCTTATCCCTCAGCTCCTGAAGGGTCAAGTATCAGCTCTTTCAGTGCTGTTTGACAGGCGTTTGGCGCTCCTTCCTAAGGTCCGTCAATTTCTGCAGGGGGTGTCTCGGGTGGTTCCGCCATACAGGCGACCGCTGGACCCTTGGGACCTTAACTTGGTTCTGACGGCTCTGCAGAAACCGCCGTTCGAGCCACTGAGGGAAGTCTCCCTCTCGCGTCTGTCACAGAAAGTGGTCTTTCTGGTGGCAATTACGTCTCTGAGACGGGTTTCAGAATTGGCTGCACTGTCGTGCAAATCCCCTTTTCTGGTAGTCCACCAAGACAAGGTGGTGTTGCGTCCGCGGGCAGAATTTTTGCCAAAGGTGGTGTCCACTTTTCACTTGAACCAAGAGATTGTGCTCCCATCGTTTTGTCCCGCTCCTGTTCATCAGGTCGAGCGCGACCTTCACACTCTGGATTTAGTGAGGGCTGTACGCATCTATGTGTCCAGGACTGCCTCCTTCCGGAGTTCGGACTCTTTGTTTATCCTTACGGCGGGTCGCTGTAAGGGGTCCGCGGCTTCAAAATCGACCTTGGCCAGATGGATCAAGGCCCATTCAAGAGGCTTACCGCTCTGCGGGTCTGCCTCTCCCGGTGGGCTTGAAGGCGCACTCGACCAGAGCCGTGGTGCTTCCTGGGCTTTGCGACATCGCGCGTTCGGCGCTGCAGGTGTGTCAGGCGGCCACTTGGTCCAGCCTGCACACTTTCTCTAAGCACTATATGGTGCATGCCCATGCCTCTGCTGATGCAAGTTTGGGCAGGCGGGTCCTCCAGGCGGCGGTTGCCCACCTTTGAGGGGGACCGTATATTTAACGTCTTTTGAGGAACTTTTCCCGCCCTGGGGTTTGCTTTAGGACATCCCCATTGTCTGGGTCTCCCATTATGATGATCAGAAAAAAGAGAATTTTGTTTACGTACCGTAAATTCTTTTTTCTTGAATCATCAATGGGAGACCCAGCACCCACCCAGTTGTTCCGTTGGATGTTTTGCATTTGCCTGTTCCCAGTTGGGACAGTTTATCCGGGTTGTTGGAAACCGTCTGTGCACTGTTTCTTTCCCGATGTTTCGGGTGTGGTTTATGTTGTCTCCTCGCAGCTTTGGACCAAACTGAGGATCTTCCCTGCGGTAGGGGTTTATAAGCGGAGGAGCGGTGTCTACAAAACTTGTAGTACCTAGTGTGGCCTCCGGAGGGCAGTGCCCTAAACCCCATTGTCTGGGTCTCCCATTGATGATTCAAGAAAAAAGAATTTACGGTACGTAAACAAAATTGTCTTTTTTGTGGGATGTTATTTTATCCTATGTTGATCGTGCTCCCGACCCTTCATTTGGGGTTCTAGGTTGAAGCTGACGTATCGGACCGCTGCACGTCCTTCACAGACCCCACAGGTGGGGCTATGTGTTATAGTGATGGCTGACTCTTGCAGCATCCCTCCCCAGACCCCACAGTTGGGACTCTGGGTTGTAGGAGGTATCCCCCCTTGGCCACCAGGAAGGTTTTTTGGTTTTCCTGGCCGTGGCAGCTACGATACAGCTGCCGGGAATGACTGGTCCGCACTCCTGTCTATGGAGGGGCTGAGGATGATGAGCCATTCAGGTATGAGGCGGCACTGCATGTCCTCTGTGGCGTCCTGTGTCTGCGGCGTTTTTATTCCAGTGCTCCGCGCCGGACCCCTGCTGACAGGCGGCCGGCGTTATAAATTTAGACCCGACTTCGGCCTAGCTCTGGAGGTCTCCTCCTCCAATGAGACTGCGGTGCCTTGGGGCCGCCCCGGCCATCTTTGCTGGCCAGTAGCATTAGGGGAAGGGCGGCTGTGCAAGGCAGCATGGGAGGGGGCGTGGCTTCTTTTTCCCTCTCCACACAACTATTTTGGCGCCATTTCTCTGTCTGGGACGCCATTGCTGCAGCACAGGACGCCAGGGGGACACAGGACGCGTTTCTTCTTGTAGCCTCTCAGGTGACCGGGCATAGTGGTTTTGCGCCGCTATAGCTCTAGGCTGCTGTGGAATATTAGCACTGCGGCTTCTTCCCTTACATACTACCCTTTGCACTGTGTGTGTAGTCTGAGCACAGCAGTGGAGAAAGGCTACATGATGCCGGGCAACAAGGGCAAGAAGGCATCTAAGGCCTTTACTGTTTACTATGCTTTTTGCACAGCATGCAAAGCTGCGCTGCCCTGTGGGTGCTCGACCCCGCTCTGCCAGGCCTGCGCCTCTGATCATCCTCAGTCTAGTGTTTCTGACTCCGGTCAGACACCCACCGGGGTGGAGGTGTCTGTTGATAGTCCTGCTACCCCAGAATGGGCAGTTACCCTGTCGCAATCAGTGAGCCATGCTATACAGCAGCTCTCCGACACACTGCTCCGGGTGGTGCAACCACGTCCATTATCCCCAGACCAGCAGGTCCATCTGGAGGATGGGTCTGACCATGAGGAGTCTCATTCGAGTACCTCCCTTCCCCTTGGTCAGGCGGGTAGGAAGAGATCCCAGACGGGTTCTTCCTCGGCCCTATCTCAGGGCTCTGTGACCTCCATACACGAGTAGGTCTCGTGATTCTCTCTCTTCGGGTGAACTTCACGAATCAGAGGTGGACCAGGGTGAATCTTTTGAGTCCACGTCTTCTGATACTCTGGCCATGGTGGACGACCTGGTGTCGGCCGTTAATCAGGCTCTGTCGGTGGCAGATCCAGCTCCGGTGTCGTTAGCGGATCATGTAGTCTGTTTTAAGAGGCCTAACAGACCTCAGAAAGTCTTTTCGGACCATCGAGATCCAGGAAGTTTTACAAAAACACTGGGCTCATCCTGATAAGAAGTTTGGCAATCATAAGGCGATTGCAGCCTGTTACCCTTTTTTGCTGGCAGTGGCAAAGGCATGGTCGGAGTCCCCGTCAGTGGACCCTCCTGTGTCCCGTTTGGCTTCTAAGACTCTGATGTCTCTTCCTGATGGTGCTTCCATCAAGGATGCGGCCAATCGCCAGTTGGAACAATTGTCCAAGTCGGTGTTGGAAGCATCAGGTGCTTCTTTAGCTCCCTCTTTTGCATCTATGTGGGTGGCAAAAGCCATCATGACGTGGGCGGGGGACTTACACTCTGCCCTGAGTCGTCATGAGGCTGATCCTGAGTTGCTGGATCTGGTGGCTCAGATTTCTGTGGCTGGGGAGTTTTTGGTTCACTCTTCCCTGGATGCAGCTAATTGCACTGCAGTAGCTGCTCTAATTCTATTGTGATACGCAGGGCTCTTTGGCTCCGGGAGTGGAAGGCGGATTCGGCCTCTAAAAAGTCCCTTACGGGCATGCCATATGTAGGGGATCGCTTATTCGGGGAAAAGCTGGATAAGATGATCTCGGATGCCATGGGGGGTAAAAGCACCTCGCTTCCTCAACAGAAAGTGGGGCGTAGGTTCCCCAAGGGCCAGCAAAAGAGGTTCCGGTCCTTTCGGAACTCGTATGGGTGGTCGGTTTCCCGCCCGTCTCCCCAGAATCGGTCGTCACGTATAGACAGGGGCTTCAACTCGCCCAATAAGTCGGGTTCTGCCTGGCAGTCCCGGAATAAGCAACCTAAATCCAAGGAGTCCGGGTCTCAGAGGTCCTCCTCTTCATGACTCGTCACATCCGGAAGACACCTCCCAAGTGGTGCGGCCGACTTTCCTGCTTTCGACATGCCTGGTTCACTGCTACAGACGATCAGTGGGTTCGGGAATTGGTGTCTTCCGGATACAACATAGAGTTTCACACTTGCCCTCCCAGAAGTTTTGTTCTTTCTCACCCATCAAGAAAGACGGGAAAGGCACATGCCTTTTCCTGGCAGTCGAGTTTCTGAGGCGGGACAGGGGTCATCGTACCAGTGCCTCGGAACGAACGGGGTCAGGGTTTCTATTCCAACCTGTTCCTCGTCCCCAAAAAGGACGGTTCCTTCCGTCCCATTTTAGACTTGAAGCGCCTGAACAGAGTTGTACGTGTCGAAGGTTCCGGATGGAGAGTCTCAGGTCCATCATTGTGTCCATGCAAGGAGGAGAGTTCCTTGCTTCCATAGATATCAAGGATGCTTATCTGCATATCCCGATATCTGGCCCTCACCAGCGATTCCTGCGGTTCGCGGTGGACGAGGATCATTATTAGTTTGTCGCTCTTCCCTTCGGTTTGGCGACTGCTCCGCGCATGTTTACCAAGGTCATGGCCGCGTTCATGACCGTCCTGCACGGTCGGGGAGTAGTGGTCTTTCCTTACCTGGACTACCTCCTGATCAAGGGTCGGTCGTTCAGGGATTGCGAGGACAGTGTTCGCATCACGATAGACACTCTGTCTCGGCTGGGTTGGATTCTCAACCTGACAAAGTCCTCTCCAGTTCTGAGCCGCAGACTCACATTTCTGGGGATGGTCTTGGACACAGTTCAGGGTCTTGTGCTTCTTCCCCAAGACAAGGTTCAGTCTCTGCAAACTGCAGTCCGTGCATTGCAGGCTCTCATCCGCATTCCCTTCGGTTTGCAATGCGAGTTTAGAAAAAATGGAGGCGGTGCCGTTTGCGCAACTGCATCTCGGTCCCCTACAGCTGGATCTGTTATCAGCATGGAACCGCAGTCCTTTCACCCTTCATCACCTATTTCGCCCATCGGCGGCAACGAGGAGATCTCTTCGTTGGTGGTTGATCCTGTCGTCTCTCTCACGGGGAGATCCTTCTTACCAGTGAAGTGGATTGTTGTAACTACGATGCCAGCCTCCTCGGCTGGGGGGCGGTGTTACGGAATCACACGGCTCAGGGTTGATGGACTCCACAGGAGTCCTCTCATCAATCTTCTGGAGATTCGGGCCATTTACTTGGCATTTCAGAGCTTCCAGCGTTTCCTGATGGTTGTCATGTTCGCGTACAATCGGAGAATGCCAGGCTGTGGCCTACGTCAACCATCAGGGCGGGACGCGCAGCAGAACAGCGATGCGGGAAGTGAAACCGACTCTGCATTGGGCCGAATCCTTGGGTGTTGTGCTGTCAGCAGTGCACATCCCGGGGGTCGAGAACTGGGCAGCGGATTATCTCCGCCGTCAGGGGCTTGTGTCAGGGGAATGGGCCCTTCACCCGGAGGTATTCAAGCAGATCTGCCGGTGCTTCGGGACTCCCAGATGTGGATCTCATGGCATCACGGATGAACGCCCAGGTTCCGCACTTCTTTGCTCGGTCCCGCGATCCCAGTGCTCTGGATCAGATGCCCTGGATCAGGACTGGACGCAGTTTCGCCTTCCTTACATTTTTCCGCCTCTGGCCCTCCTTCCCAGAAGGTCAGAACGGAGAGAGTGGCGGTAATATTAATAGCCCCAATTGGCCCAGTGGGTCGTGGTACGCCGATCTGGTTCAACTCGTCGCAGACGCTCCTTGGCAGTTGCCGGTTCGTCCGGATCTTCTGTGTCATGGTCCGATTTGGCATCAGAATTCCGGGGCTCTGCATTTGATGGTGTGGCCCTTGAGACCAGAATTCTGACCCTGGCAGGGTTCTCGGAAGAAGTTGCACGCACTATGGCGCGTGCGAGGAAGCCTGTTTCCGCCTGGATATATCATAGAACTTGGAAGACGTTCTTTGGTTTGGTGTGAGTCAGAGCGGGTTTCGACCTTGCTTTTTTCGCTCCCGGTGGTTCTGGGGTTCCTCCAATCGGGGCTGGATAAGGGACTCTCATTGAGTTCCCTTAAAGGGCAGATTTCTGCACTATCGGTACTTTTTCAGCGCCGATTGGCTTCAAAACCTCAGGTCCGTACCTTCTTACAGGGTGTGGCTCGTATAGTCCCACCATACAGGAGGCCCTTGGAGGTCTGGGATTTAAACCTGGTTCTGGACACGCTCCAGAGGATCCCGTTTGAACCTCTCTCAATGAGGTTTTTTTCTTTCCACCAGGACAAGGTGGTGATGCGACCGGTACCGTATCTTTTATTCCTAAGGTGGTGTCCTCTTTTCATTTATATGAGGATATTGTTCTTCCTTCTTTTTGTCCGGCTTCTGTGCATCGTTTTGAGAAAGCTTTGCACACTTTGGATTTGGTTCGGGCTCTCCAGATCTGTGTGTCTCGGACAGCGTGTTTCAGGAAGTCTGACACACTGTTCATTCTTCCGGAGGGTCACCATAAGGGAATGGCGCGTCCAAGGCCACGCTTGCCAGTGGATTTAACTGACCATTCAGGAAGCATACTCTTTACACAACCTGACAGTTCCTTCAGGTTTGCGTGCTCATTCCACTCGTGCGGTGGGTGCCTCCTGGCTGTCAGGCACCAGGCTACGGCTGAGCAGGTGTGCAAGGCGGCCACTTGGTCCAGTCTGCACACCTTTACAAAACACTATTGAGTGCATACTCAGGGTTCGGCGGATGTGAGTTTGGGTAGACGCATCCTACAGGCAGCGGCTTCTAGCCTGTAGATTGTGTGTTTTCAGTTGGGATGTTCTTTGTTCCCACCCATGGACTGCTTTAGGACTTCCCATCGTCCTGTGTCCCCCAATGAGGCGAAGGAGAAAAGGAGAATTTTGTGTACTCACCGTAAATTCCTTTTCTCTTAGCCTCTAATTGGGGGACATGGCACCCTCCCTGGGCCTGTTGGGCCTTCTTGAGTTTTTTCCTTGGTTGCCTTTTCGGCTTGTGTAGTTTTTACTCCTACTGCTTTACCACAAAACTGGCTAGACTGTGCCAGTCAGGGGGTTATATACTGCAGGGAGGAGCCACTATGCTTAATTTGTTAATTACTTCATGTCGCCTCCTAGTGGCAGAATGCTATAACCCATCGTCCTTTGTCCCCCAATTAGAGGCTAAGAGAAAAGGAATTTACGGTGAGTACACAAAATTCTCCTTTTTAACCTTTACAGCATGCGGTCTTCAATTTACATAGAAACGTCCTGCTGACAGATTCCCTTTAATATTGCATTCATATTTTTTTTTCTTTTCCTTTTAGCATCATCACAAATATCCACAGTACAGTGACCATTACCCCTACAGGAGATGCAAAGATTTATGTTAATGGAAATGAGATTTCATCTTCAGCAGTTTTGCACCATGTATGTTCATTTTTCTTTTATTGTATTGCTGCATATTGAAGGATCCTAAGAAAGTGGAATAAAATAGTGATAGAATACAAGTGATTGGCTTTGGGGCTACACTATACACTCGTCACGTCAGTAATTACTGGAAATGTGCAAGATAAAGTGGCCAATACAAAGTTCCATCATTTCATCAGTCAGTAATGGCACATAATTAGCCCCTACAGTAAAGTGTAGAAGGTTAATACATCTATTGCTGCTCCTATAACAGCCTTTGATTCTGAATAGTTACAAGATTCAGGAACCCCTCTGATCCTGCAGTCATGTGACTCCTGTCCAACTGCCGCCTCTTCTTGCTTCCTACTGTCTGCATAGACAGCACATAAACTACAGGATTGTATTTGTTTGTTGTCATGTGGAACTGCTAACATAAGCTTTATTGCATTGGAACAAATACATGGAAAATGGCCATAACATTTACATGCAGTATGTGACGTATTTACAGTAAAAATGTATATGTTTGCGTAAATGTACTTTTAATAGTGACATTTTATCATTTTTAGGGTGATCGTGTTATTCTGGGAGGTGATCATTACTTCAGATTTAATCACCCTGTTGAGGTCCAGCAATTGAAAGGACCATCGAGGGTCTCCACTGTACCATCAGAACGGCCCAAGGACTTTGAGTTTGCAAAGAATGAACTCCTGCATGCACAGAGAGCTAAGTAAGCTGAAACTTTCTAATTGTTATGGCTATAAGTGACATAATAGTGACCAAGAATCCCTAATCCGATCAGTTCATCATATCATTAAAATACATATATCTGATTTTTGCATTGTAGGTTGGAAGAAGAGATCGAGGAAGCTCGACTAAGGGCAAAAGAAGAAATGATCCATGGAATCCAGATAGCAAAAGAAATGGCCCAGCAGGAGCTCAGCACTCAGAGGTCGGAGTATGAGGACCGGATCCGAGCTTTGCAGGCAGTGCTGGTGAGCTTCATCTACTTGCTTTCATCTGTATTGACTATTGTGAATCCTCTATATACTATAACTCCATAAATTATTCTTTCTACATGATTAGAAAGAGGAGACTCTGAAGAAACAGCAGCAGGAGATGAGCAGCAAGAAAGCTGTGAGCAAGATCCAGGAGCTGGAAGAAGCAAAGATGCAACTTCAGCAAGAAGTACAGCTTAACAAGAGGAGACTTGAGATGGAGACTATTGCAACTAAACAGGTAGATGTTTGGATGACAGCTGAGCCAGAAACTAATATCTATGACTTGTGCAACCTATTTCCCACTATTGAAGGGATCCACAGTCATGAAATACAACCAGACTTTTTTTTTTTTTTTTTTTTATATCTACAAACTTTTTTACCCTGAATTGCCAGACAGAGGGAGAAGGATCCTCAGAGTAGATTCTTCTTTTTTCTCTTCTCCTCAGCAACTTTGATTGACAGGATCCTTACAAGGATTAAGGAATTTACACAATTTTCCCAAAGGGAAAAGAAACACGATCATACGGTCAATATATATGAAAGTGCGAATTTTATTAAATAAACAATGTGCGGTACATGGGGTGGGAGTAAGGTTAGAAAAACCAGCATTGATACAAAATATATATCTCTCTAGAGTCAATAGTATATGTATATTCATGTATCTTAAAATGTACATAAAAATAACTCTACTTTATAGTTTCAATACACATATACAAAATATTGGTAAGAGAACAATTATATTACAATTTAAATGCTCCAGTATTCATATACACTGCCATTAAATATATATTGCACAAGCCCAGTACAAAATCATTAGAGCTATACTATAGAAAATATTTTTATTATAAATCATATCAATTTAAGAAGAGGATTTGTAGGAGTTTATCATTATATACATCGTATAGGCCTCTATCCTGCACATTTTATAATATAGATATACTATTAAAATGTTAGACCATCCTACCTATGCATAGCCGATCATTAGTAACCTCTATGTTACCACATGCTGTTTAGTGGCATACTACCGTGTTTCCCCGAAAGTAAGACCCTGTCTTACATTTTTT
Source organism: Allobates femoralis (assembly GCA_033576535.1). Classification (NCBI taxonomy): domain Eukaryota; kingdom Metazoa; phylum Chordata; class Amphibia; order Anura; family Aromobatidae; genus Allobates; species Allobates femoralis. The sequence continues at coordinate 206,185,726 of JARQOC010000007.1, read as the reverse complement.
TGGGGGCCAAAAGTGGCCCCCGGTCTTACTTTCGGGGGGGGTCTTACATTGGGTGCCCCAGCAGTGTGGCCTACAGGCCCCCTCCTGCTGGGACACTGCGGGAGCGGGTCGCACGTCACGTGCGCCCGCTCATTACATATGCACTGCATCCCCCTGTCAATCAGCGACAGGGGGAGCAGTGCATTATACGGTATATATGGGCCCCCTCCTGCTGGCACACTACCCCCCTGTTCTGAGGCCCCCAACGCTGCTGCTGCTGCAGACATCTTACCCTCCAGGGTCTTCTTGCAGCAGCCAGCGCGTCGGTCCTCTGTCCTCGGCTGTCTCCCGGATCATGTGACCCGTCGCAGCGCATGACGTCATCGCGACTGCGACCGGCCGGTCACATGATCCGGGAGACAGCCGAGGACAGAGGACGACGCGCTGGCTGCTGCAAGAAGACCCTGGAGGGTAAGATGTCTGCAGCGGTGGGGGCCTCAGAACAGGGGGTAGGTGTGCCAGAGGAGGGGGCCCATATATACCGTATAATGCACTGCTCCCCCTGTCGCTGATTGACAGGGGGATACAGTGCATATGTAATGAGCGGGCGCACGTGATGTGCGAGCCGCTCCCCCCCCCCCCCCCCCCTCCGCTAGGGGCCTTACATTGGCCCCCCCGGTTGTAAGGCCTTATAATCGGGGGAGGCCTTACATTAGCAGGCCCCCCCTTTACCCCTAGGCGGCCTTACAATCGGGGGGGCCTTACTTTCGGGGAAACACGGTATATAGGATGTCTTTCAGGGCTTTATAATCACCTGCCTGTGCAGGATTAGGTGCCTACACCCTATCAATGATACAATAGGGATTGCACCTATCCATTAGAGGTATACTATAGAAAATATTTTTATTATAAATCATATCAATTTAAGAAGAGGATTTGTAGGAGTTTATCATTATATACATCGTATAGGCATCTATCCTGCACATTTTATAATCTAGTTATACTATTAAAATGTTAGACCATCCTACCTATGCATAGCGTAGGCTCTATCGATGTCTGTGCATGTGATTTGTCTATTCTAAATCCTTTTATATTCTTTTGGAGATATTTCAACTTACTTAAAATATAGTAAATATTTTTGTGGGCATAGCCACGAGTTTATGACTTAAGTGATTTCTGTGCCTTTAGGCTTTAGAGGATCACACAATACGGCATGCCAAAATCCTGGAAGCTCTGGAGATGGAAAAGGCAAAGATTGCGAAAGAAGTGCAAATGCTTCAACAGGAGAAAAACAATAGAAACAGAAATATGTCAGGTACATGAAAATGGCCTTATTAGCCATTCTTGGCTGAAAACGCAAGAGAGTATGTTACATTGAGCAGGTGTGCCATCATTGTGCCCATAAATTACCATACTTCCTCGCTAGTTATGCAGCATTCTTCTCTATTAACGTTTTAGCAGCCAATCGGCAGTGGATGGATCGCCTAAGGAAAAGTAAGTTTCATTCTAAAACTCTAAGTGCCATAATCTATTTTTATTCTAGTATATTTGCATTAAAAATTCCCTCTCGTTGCCTAACCATACTATCTAATTGCTGTTCTATTTTTTCCCTCTTTCCTTTTTGATGATGCTTTGTTTGAGGATCCCAGTGCATGGTGCATGCTGGGACACTCAAATGAAGAGTCATCATGGGGCAGAGGCCTCTGCCCCTCCCTGACATGAAGCATCATCTGTGACATTCATTTCAGGGACTCGGCTAGTCCCTGAGTGATGTGCGATATACACAATGACAGCACACTCTCCATTGCCAGCTCTGATCAGCAGCAACGAGTCGGCACCAGAGCGGTGTCTCAATACCCGGCATATAGCTGTGTCGTCACTCGTGGGACTGATGCTGGTCTCTGCACACCTGTGATTCTGACACTGCTCTGGTGCCAGCTTGTTACTGCTGATCTAAGCCGGCAACAGAAAATTGTGTGTTGTCGTTGTGCAAATCGGACAGTGCACATCGTGTAGGGACAAACCCAGTCCCTGTGATGAGTGTCGTTGATGACGCTTCATTTCATGGAGGGATCAAAGCTGCTGCAGTGACTGCACTCTGCCCGCCCGATGACATCTTGTGTATGTATTCCAACATTCACTGGGATTTTCAAACTAAGAGTCATCAAAAACAAGTACGGTATATAAAAAAAGAGAATAACAGTTAGTGCAGTTAGGGAAACATAGGGAATTATTAATGCAAGCATATTAGAAAATAGTTTAGATTTTGGCACTAAACAGCGATTTGGAATGAAAATTACTTTGCCTTTGGACACACCCCTTTGTTACTCTTTACGTGCTGCTACCTGCACCACTAAAAGTGCCTAGGGCAGCAGGAACTCCAAATACGGCCCTGTCCCTCCCAGCACCATGTAAAGTTTCCACCTCAATAAAGGACTTCGGTGCAATGTCTACATGGGTGAGTGCACCATTTTTTCCTTTTTTCAAGTTTATTAAAAAATGTTTATGGTAGCACCCCGGGAGAAAAGCTCCTGTATTGTATTATGATTCTGCATAAATAGGGCTCGTACAGGTATGGTGCCTGGCTTTTTTTTCTACTCGAAACCTATTTATGCCTATTGGGAGTCAGAGGCTCCTAATTCCCATGTATCTTAGATGATCTTTTTAGCATCAAGTTGTAGTCCAGTGAAGTTTACTGGCCTGCCCTTTACTGTGCGAATCTGCTTAGGTCACTATGTTTAACCTGGACAGCACGACACCCCAACGGGCGGATTCACAGATAGTGATATATAAAGTAGAGATAACATACAACTTTTCTCAGCAATTATCATTTCATGGTATTAAAAATATTCAACTTGTTTATTATTTATTCACTTATATAGCACCAATTATTCCACAGCGCTTTACATACATCAGTAACACTGCCCCCATTGACAATCTAAATTTCCTATCAGTCTTTGGAGTGTCGAAGGAAACTGGAGAAACCAGAGGAAACCCACAGAAACACCAGGAAAACATACAAACTCCTTGCTGATGTGGTCCTTGGTAGAATTTGAACCCAGGATCGCATTTCTGCAAGACTGCAGTGCTAACCACTGAGCCACCGGTGCCGCCCGTTATATACAGAATGTTTCTGGGAAAGCTATTTTACATTGAATTTGACTGCTAGGACAGCAATCACGGCAGGCTGGGGTCCAGCTTCCCCTAGATTAGGGTAGAGATGCTCGAAGCTTCTAGATCATTGAGTTAATTTTTTTTAATCTACAGCAGTGGTTCTTAACCGGGGTTCGATCGAACCCTAGGGGTCATGAACAGTTCATTTTGTGTATAAGTAATAAAACATTTACCTATGTCTTGGATTTGGAAAATCATCATATTTGATTTATCACTAAAGAAGGGTTTGGTGAATGTGCATATGAAACTGGTGGGTTCGGTACCTCAAACAAGGTTAAGAACCACTCATCAATAGTTACCATGATTAAAGCGCTTTTTATTTTCGTACACTGACAAGCAAAAGGGTAACACTGTTTTGACCGTTTGACTTTTAGCCTTCATATTTCACCATCCACTATAACTTTGTCAATGAAACTACCTTCATTTTATGACCCTCATCTTGACTATCTCATACATACATTTGATTTTTAACTATTTAGCACCACTCTATTCATTATCTATGTTGCTGACCGAGGTGGTTCAGTTTTGCTTCCCTCTCTTCCCCCTTATTCCCCTCTCCCATCAGCTGACCTTGCATGTGTATAAGTGGTTTCTTTGCTGTGTCAACACACATGAACTTTCAGAGTAGAGTTGCAGAACTGCTTACATATTAGAGACTTGGCCATGACTGTCAAACTTAGGCTATGGGCCACGTCACACACACAGATATCTGTGCAGATATTGTTCACAGATCTCTGGTTGCAGTGAAATCATGGACATCTTGTTCCATTTTGTGGCCATGTACAAATGTAACAATGTGTTCATGATTTCACTACAACCAGAGATCTGCGAACAATATCTGCCATAATATCTGTGTGTGTGACGTGGCCCTTAGATGGTTTCACATATATTGTGCATGGGCACCTTTAGTCTAGGAGATCTGCCAGCTCTGATTTTATATTTATACTAGCTGTAGTACCCGGCTACGCCCGGGTTAATAAATAACTGCTGTTAGCTATAACAAAATAGAATTTGAATATGTCATATTAATGACCTGTAGGAAAATAGAAGCTGAGCTGTGATTGATTGCTATAGGCAGCCTAATAAATCTCCAGCCAACAGTAAACCCTCCCCCAGTATATGTTACCTCACACATACAAATAATAGACAGCTCATGTGACTGACATCTGTCTTAATTCCCTATATGGCACATGTGTACACATTGGCTGTTTTTAATCAGATGTTTATGTTTGGAAAAGAAAGATAGCACACATATGAGGTGAGTTGTGTGAGGTGATCTGTGCACATCTGTGTCTGTCTGTGTGGTGTGTGTGTCCCTGGGGTGTGTATGTGTGTGTCCCTGTGGGGGGTCTATGTGGTGTGTGTCTCTGTTGTGTGTGTCTCTTTGTGGTGTGTGTGTGTCCCTGTGGGGTGAGTGCATGTGTCCCTATAGGGTGTGTATGTGTGTGTCCCTGTGGGGGGTCTATGTGGTGTGTGTCTCTGTTGTGTGTGTCTCTTTGTGGTGTGTGTGTGTCCCTGTGGGGTGAGTGCATGTGCCCCTATAGGTTGTGTATGTGTGTGTGTCCCTGTGGGGGGTCTGTGGTGTGTGTGTGTGTGTATCTGTGTTGTGTGTGTCTCTTTGTGGTGTGTGTGTGTGTCCCTGTGGGGTGAGTGCATGTGTCCCTATAGGGTGTGTATGTGTGTGTGTGTGTCCCTGTGGGGGGGGGGGTGTCTGTGGTGTGTGTGCATCTGTGGTGTGTGTGTCCCTGGGGTGTGGTTGTGTGTCCCTGTGAGGGGTCTGTGTGGTGTGTGTCTCTGCTGTGTGTGTCTCTTTGTGGTGTGTGTGTGTGTGTCCCTGTGGGGTGAGTGCATGTGTCCCTATAGGATGTGTGTGTGTCCCTCTGGGGGGGTCTGTGGTGTGTGTGTGTGTGTATCTGTGCTTTGTGTGTCTTTGTGGTGTGTGTGTGTCCCTGAGGGGTGAGAGCATTTGTCCCTATAGGGTGTGTATGTGTGTGTGTCCCCGTGGGGGGGTCTGTGTGGTGTGTGTGTGCCTCTTTGTGGTGTGTGTGCCTGTGGGGTGAGTACATGTGTCCCTGTAGGGTGGCTATGTGTGTGTGTCCCTGTGGGGGGGGTCTGTGTGGTGTGTGTATGTTATGTGTGTCTCTTCGTGGTGTGTGTGTATCCCTGTGGGGTGAGTGCATGTGTCGCTAAGAGTGTGTGTGTGTCCCCTTGGGGGTGTGTGTGTGTCTGTGTTGTGTGTGTCTCTTTTTGGTGTGTGTGTGTGTTTGTTCGGGTGCGTGGTGAGTATCCAATATTGGGGCTGCACCTTAGCGACTATACACTTGCTGTTACTCTTTGTGGGCTTGTGGTGTGTATACATGTCTCCGTGCATGGTGAATATCTCATGCTGGGGCCCCCCTTAGTGACTATATGCTGGTATGTGCTGTTAGTCTTTGGCGCTATGATTAAGCCCCTCTCATTCACAACTGTCAACTGGTAACTGTCACTTTTTCCCCATTATGTAGATAAGGGCAAAATTGTTTGGTGAACTGGAATGCGCGGGGTTAAAATTTCGCCTCACAACATAGCCTATGACGCTCTCGGGGTCCAGACGTGTGACTGTGCAAAATTTTGTCTCTATAGCTGACAGCTGTCGATTTTCCTCCAATATTTTTCCATTCACTTTTTCTCCATTATGTAGATAGGGCCAAAATTGTTTGGTGAACTGGAATGCGCAGGGTTAAAATTTCGCCTCACAACATTAGCCTATGACGCTCTCGGGGTTGAGACGTGTGACTGTGCCAAATTATGTGGCTGTAGTTGCGACGGTGTAGATGCCAATCCCGGGTATACACACATACACACACACATTCAGCTTTATATATTATATCTATTATATAAAACCCGAAGGCCACTTCCGGAGGAGGCCACGCCCACTTCCGTGATGGTCGTCGCCCAGGCTCATCCAGTGCACTGTAGCCAGGCTGCCCCCCCGGCTACAGTCACCGACACACGGAACGTTCCGATCTCGGAAGTTCCGTGTGCCCTCCTGCCACTCCCCTCCACCCTCTGCCCTCCAGCCAGTACCTACATACCGGGGGGGCAGGGGGGCCCATTGCCCGCCACCTCGGAGGGCCACAAACACCCTGGGGGTACCCGTGCTCCCTGCCGTGTGCCTGGAGAGGAGGGAGGGCGGGACTTCCTCTCCTGCAGCTCTGCCCGCCCCTCCTCTCCTCCTACACCCGACGTCCGGCCACCGGTAAGTCTGCATCTGCAGCCATACACGCTGCTCTGCCCTCCAACCTGTGTGCCCCCTCTGCCCTCTGTCCTCTGCGTCCTCTGCCCCCTCTGTGTCCTCTGCCCCCTGTCCTCTGTGTCCTGTCCTCTGTGTCCTCTGCCCCCTGTCCTCTGTGTCCTCTGCCCCCTGTCCTCTGTGTCCTCTGCCCCCTGTCCTCTGTGTCTTCTGCCCCCTGTCCTCTGTGTCCTCTGCCCCCTGTCCTCTGTGTCCTCTGCCCCCTGTCCTCTGTGTCCTCTGCCCCTGTCCTCTGTGTCCTCTGCCCCCTGTCCTCTGTGTCCTCTGCCCCTGTCCTCTGTGTCCTCTGCCCCCTGTCCTCTGCCCCCTGTCCTCTGCCCCCTGTCCTCTGCCCCCTGTCCTCTGTGTCCTCTGCCCCTGTCCTCTGCCCCCTCTGTGTCCTCTGCCCCCTCTGTGTCCTCTGCCCCCTCTGTGTCCTCTGCCCCCTCTGCGTCCTCTGCCCCCTGTCCTCTGCCTCCTCTGCCTCCTCTGCCCCCTGTCCTCTGCCTCCTCTGCCCCCTGTCCTCTGCCTCCTCTGCCCCCTGTCCTCTGCCTCCTCTGCCCCCTGTCCTCTGCCCCCTGTCCTCTGCCCCCTGTCCTCTGCCCCCTGTCCTCTGCGTCCTCTGCCCCCTCTGTGTCCTCTGCCTCCTCTGCCCCCTCTGTGTCCTCTGCCCCCTCTGTGTCCTCTGCCCCCTCTGTGTCCTCTGCCTCCTCTGCCCCCTCTGCGTCCTCTGCCCCCTCTGTGTCCTCTGCGTCCTCTGCCCCCTCTGTGTCCTCTGCCCCCTGTCCTCTGCCCCCTGTCCTCTGCCCCCTGTCCTCTGCCCCCTGTCCTCTGCCCCCTGTCCTCTGCCCCCTGTCCTCTGCCCCCTGTCCTCTGCGTCCTCTGCCCCCTCTGTGTCCTCTGCCCCCTCTCCTCTGCCCCCTTTGTGTCCTCTGCCCCCTGTCCTCTGCCCCCTGTCCTCTGCCCCCTGTCCTCTGCCCCTGTCCTCTGCCCCCTCTGTGTCCTCTGCCCCCTCTGTGTCCTCTGCGTCCTCTGCCCCCTGTCCTCTGCCTCCTCTGCCCCCTGTCCTCTGCGTCCTCTGCCCCCTGTCCTCTGCGTCCTCTGCCCCCTGTCCTCTGCGTCCTCTGCCCCCTGTCCTCTGTGTCCTCTGCCCCCTGTCCTCTGCCCCTGTCCTCTGCCCCCTGTCCTCTGCCCCCTGTCCTCTGCCCCCTGTCCTCTGCCCCCTGTCCTCTGCCCCCTGTCCTCTGCGTCCTCTGCCCCCTCTGCGTCCTCTGCCCCCTCTCCTCTGCCCCCTTTGTGTCCTCTGCCCCCTGTCCTCTGCCCCCTGTCCCTCTGCCCCCTGTCCTCTGCCCCCTGTCCTCTGCCCCCTCTGTGTCCTCTGCTCTCTGCCCTCCTGTGTCCTCTGCGTCCTCTGCCCCCTGTCCCTCTGCCCTGTCCTCTGCCTCCTCTGCCCCCTGTCCTCTGCCTCCTCTGCCCCTGTCCTCTGCCTCCTCTGCCCCCTGTCCTCTGCCTCCTCTGCCCCCTGTCCTCTGCCTCCTCTGCCCCGTCCTCTGCTGCCTCTGCCTCCTCTGCCCCCTGTCCTCTGCCTCCTCTGCCCCTGTCCTCTGCCTCCTCTGCCCCCTGTCCTCTGCCTCCTCTGCCCCCTGTCCTCTGCCTCCTCTGCCCCCTGTCCTCTGCCTCCTCTGCCCCCTGTCCTCTGCGTCCTCTGCCCCCTGTCCTCTGCGTCCTCTGCCCCCCTGTCCCTCCCTGCTGCTCCTCTGCCCCCTGTCCTCTGCGTCCTCTGCCCCCTCTGTTCCTCTGCCCTGTCCTCTGCCCTCTGTCCTCTGCCCCTGTCCTCTGCCCCTCTGTGTCCTCTGCGTCCTCTGCCCCCTCTGTGTCCTCTGCGTCCTCTGCCCCCTCTGTGTCCTCTGCGTCCTCTGCCCCCTCTGGTCCTCTGCGTCCTCTGCCCCCTCTGCGTCCTCTGCCCCCTCTGCGTCCTCTGCCCCCTCTGCGTCCTCTCCCCCTCTGTGTCCTCTGCCTCCTCTGCCCCCTGTCCTCTGCCCCCTCCTTCCCGTCCTCTGCCCCCTGTCCTCTGCCCCCTGTCCTCTGCCCCCTGTCCTCTGCGTCCTCTGCCCCTGTCCTCTGCGTCCTCTGCCCCCTGTCCTCTGCCCAGCCGCCTCTGCCCCCTGTCCTCTGCGCTGACCACTCTGCCCACGTCGCTGCGCTGACCAATCTCACCGCACTCACTGCTAACCACTGAGCCACCGCACTCACTAATAACCACTGAGCCACCGCACTCACTGCTAACCACTGAGCCACCGCACTCACTGCTAACCACTGAGCCACCGTATACTCTGCTACCCACTGAGCCGCCTGTATACACACAATTCATTTCACCGCACTCCCGTAACTATTAGTAAATAAACTATATATGGATTCTAGACTACCCGATTCTTTAGAATCGGGCCGCCATCTAGTATATATATATAATTATATACCGTATATATATATTATAATGTGTGTGTATATGTAATTTTCTTTTTTTTTTTTTATAACACTGCATTTTGATTTTCTGTTGTTGCTTTAGCTCAGCCTACTTGGAAAGCTTTAAAACTCTCTGTGATGATTCAGGAAGCGAACACAATTAGCACAACACTCAAGAAAAATACTATATTTAGTAGGTAAGTGAATATTGCATGGATGATTGGTTACCCTTGCTGACTTTATGAAAATGACAGTTCTCTTGTCGGAGGTAGTGATAGGACCCATATGGTAAAGATTAAGATGACTTCAGACAAATCAGGGAACAGGATTGTGCATTTTTCCCCTCTTTACACTGCCCAATCATAAGAAGGCAGGGTCATGCATAGCATAAAAAAAGCAAACCTCTCCAGCGAATGGCAGAACAGGGTTTTTCAGTGTGATTCGGTGAGACCTGATGTGTCTTACTTGATTACGCTGAGAACTCCTAACACCCATCTGCTTTACAGCCAGAAGAGTAGGAGAGCATAGCAGGAGCCGCATTTGTCACATACAATGCTTTGGATTTCTACAGGTGACAGGCATACCATCAATTTTCTTATTCCATGCTGGATCTCTTTTCATCTCCTGACCCTGTAATTACCCAAAGTGACGAGTTCTCAGAGTGGGAGACACATCAGGTGTCACTGGATCACACTGAAAATGACATTCGTTGGAGGTGGTACCTTTTCCCCCCCTCTAGCACTGATTGGGCAGCATTATGGAGTAGAAAAAGTAAACTCCCCCAAAAGACGATCTCTATTGCGCATTGGTTGAAGGAGAAATTTGAATATTGAGCACCCTACACTTTAAAAGCCCTTGTCTCTAAAATCCAATGAAGAGAGGAAAACTCACAAAAAAACATTTTAATTAGCCCCTCTGCCTTTCTTAAGAGAGATACTCTGTTTAAAATAAAATTGTGAAAGCTCCTGTGAAGGAAATATGTATTTGTAGGTATAATTGTACAATAGTGCAGGTAGGAATAATGTAACTTTGATTCCAGTCTGCCATTTCTGCCCAAAAGGCATAACCTCTCCTTATCTTGGTTACAGGAACGGAGATCCAAGGGGGTTTCCACGAGCATGCAGAGGGTGAGATTTGTCACACCTATGCAAGCTTCAAAAGGACTGACCAAATGGTTCTTAGTGGCAGAGCCTCACATTCTCTATCTACTATAGGAAGGGTGGTGCTTGTGAAAAAAACAGGTCATTTAATATCCAATGTGTTAATTATTAAATTAGCAATTGTCCAGTCACAGACCTAAGATTAGAATATTAAAATTTGAGGCTGTCCAGGTAATCCAAGGCTAAACCTATAAAAAGCTATCACAAAGAAAGCTTGTTTGTGGGTGGGGGTCAGACAGATGCTGATCTGATCCATATTTCATTACTCCCCCCTCCCCAAGGAAACAGAAGAATACGTTTATGCTGGAAGTTCTGTATTTCTCCCATTTTATCTGTGTGTCCTTTTTATTCTTAGATCCTTCATTGTAATCACTATAATTTTTATATTAAAGCTCAAAACTTTAGTAAGTTTGATCCTTGTATACTCTAAAGAATCCATAGCCTTAGGCTGGAAACACACCATCCTACTTACATGCAAGTCTCTCGGATGAGACTTGGATCAGTGACTCTGAACGGCCTCTCCCTCTCTGGACGGGAGTGTGATGCTGCAGAAAAACACAAGCAGCTGACACTCCCATCCAGAGAGGGAGAGGCCGTTCAGGGTCACTGATCCGAGTCTTCCAAGAAACTCGCATGTAAGTAGGATAGTGTGTTTCCAACCTTACAGAGCGTGTGTGACCCTGTTGCTTGTCAGACATAATATGTTTTGGGGACTATGCCTAGCCTGTTGCGTAACTGGAGGTGTGTGAACTGTGTAAGAAGTGTGATTTATGCTCACTTTATAGCCTATAGTATAGGTAAAGTGCTGGATTGAGTGAGAGGAGATTAATTAACCCTTGCAGGCGCACCCCAAGTCACGTCATGAGAAGTGGGTACGTGACATCTCCACTTAAGCTATTTTGTTTTCTGGACTTTTAATTTTAATATCATTGCTGAATCCATATGTAATTTTTCATATTAAACATCTGTTATTTTCCAGGCATCATATATCCGATAAAGAAAATCACCCTGGAGATTCTGATCAAATCCTGGTTAGAAATCTCAAATTGGGCATTGTAACATTCTGGAGTCTTGAGAAATTTGAGTACAAACTGGCTGCAATGAAAGAGTTGTACGAGGTGACTGAAGACCCTCATGTGAAGCGATTTAATCAGTGAATTTTATTTTTTAACAAGTGCATAATGTATTTGAATGTACCTAACCGTTGCATATCTCCTAACAGTTTCTACAAATAATTTTATAGAAGACCTGGAGACTTAATAATAAGAGGAAAGGGGGTTATTACAACTTACTAGCACTTGGGTAGTGTTTTTAGAAATGGTTCGGAAAACCCTTTTAAAGAGCTTCCTGTTTGTCACTGAGTGTTGTACTGTTCATTGCTCTTAAAGGGAATCGGCACCTCCAATAAAAGTTATATCCTCCTTGCTGCAGGGGCTGTAACAGTCACTTATCACTATACAGTGGGTGCACTTGTATTACTACCTGGCATGTTAGTTGACATCCTGGTGTGCAGTGTGTGGGTGTGTAGAGCAGGCATGTCTATAAAGGCCCAGTCACACATAACGACGCACCAGTGATCCCGATAACGATTACGATGTGCAGAGATCGCTGGTGCGTCGTTTTTCACATCGCTGGTAAGATGTCAAACAGGCATCTCATCAGTTGTGTGAAAAACGACGGACCAGCGATCCAGAATTATACCAAGGTCGTTGGGAATTGTCACTCCATAGCGTAGCATTGAGATCGTTGGTCATTGTCCCTGTCAAACACAACGATGTAGCGCTCCCAGCGGGAGCGCAACAATGTAGAAATGATCCAGAGCAGTGTTTAACAATCAACGATCTCGCAGCAGGGGCCAGATCGTTGGTGCATGTCGCACATAACGAGATCGCTAACGGGATCGCTGTTGCGTCACAAAATCTGTGACGCTACAGCAATCTCGTTAGCACTCTCGTTATGTGTGACAGGGCCTTAACTGTAGAGGGGAGTGATAACAGTGCTATCAATGTGCAGTGTGTACTGACTATTACAGCCTATGCTGTATGCTGAGGGAGGATAAACCTTCAGTTTTCTTCCTGTAGCCATGCTTTCAGTAACACAGCAAGTTATAGTTAAAACGCTATTTACGAGCAGAATAACACTAGATCTGCAGGTAGCAGTATTTTTGAAGGTGTCAGTTTCCCTTTAGCTGCTAAGTAGCTTTGATATCTTCTTTCACAGAATAATGGCAATGCAAAGGATGATGACCTATTTTATGATCCAGGAGATGAATGGGAGCCAGACTTATCAAAGTCATCAGGGTCAAATTTGTCAAGGCGCAGGTAACGTACAGTATGATGGTAGACTACAAGGTTTAAACACCCGAAAATACAGATCATATCTGCAATACGTGAATAACATTGTAATTCTTTAATCTTTGATTTTGTACATTTTGAGCTTCATGGGCTTTTAACCCCTTTAAATACCTTTTGAAATGGGAAAGAGCAGGTGCTCAACACTGGAGAGGATATTGAATGTGGAGTTCAGGATCTGGAGTTATTTAATTGAAAAATGTGTTTTTTTTTCTTTTTTTCTTTAAGGAGCAAAAGTCTCTTGAAGAACAAGAGGATCTCTGGATGTCTGTATGAGATACGAGTCCACCCAATTCAGAGTTTACAATCTGGACACTCATCAGGTTGGGTCTTGGGTCATTATGTTGGAATTATTGACCTAATTTGATCTGTAGCCTTTATGCTGATTGTGCAGTTGTAACACAACTAAGGTAACATCATTTTATACTTTTGTCTATTTACAGGTTTAATGAACAAATCAAGCAGTTTCTTGAGTAAATCCAGCAGTGTCTGCTCAACCCCCACAGATTCCCATCTTCCTGGAATCTGTAAGGATCTGATAGGATCTGCCCTGGATTCCCTGAGTCACAGTCATACAGATGAGAATAACATGGCTGACAGTGTGATCTGCTGCCTACGTACTGTGAGCTCTGGAGTCCATGCTTTGTCTGGGGCTTATGAACAGCAGGATGATGACAGCACGGATGCCTGTGAGTGCAAAAATGTCTTATACTAGATTTTAATAATAATAAAAATATTAAGTTTTTTCTGGTCATCATAATGGGAGACCCAGACAATGGGGTTTAGGGCTCCGCCCTCCGGAGGTCACACTAGGTACTACAAGTTTGTAGACACCGCCTCCTCCGCTTATAAACCCCCACCGTAGGGAACATCCTCAGTTTTTAACTTAGTGTGCTCGGAGGATCACGCTTTGCTTGCACTTCACTGCATTCTCACAGCTTACGTGATGGCGTATGAAGACAAGGTAAATGGTCCCGGTCGGGACCCTCGACAGTCTCCCCGCTCACCCTTTGTGGAACACGCTGGTGGAGGTACCGGAGGGCTTTTTAGCCTGGACACTTGCTGTTCTCCCGGTACGCTGTCGAGCTCCTTCCTTTCCATCCCTCCATGGAGGCTCTGGAGAGGGGGAGCCTGGAGCCTTGCACAGCTCCGCTCCGTCCGAGGCCTCCCTAAATGGTGCTTACAGACCGGACGGAGCCAGCCCAGTCCGAGGCCTCCCTAAATGGTGCTTACACTCCGGACTGGTGCTGTACCCCCGTCCGAGGCCTCCCTAAAGGTGCTTACAGACCGGACCGGCACTGAGGCACCTGGTGTGTCTCCTGTGTGCCTGGGGGTAGTGTCTGTCACTTGGTGTCATGACACTCAGACCGCGCGGTTACCCTCGGGTCCGCGGTTCTGTCGGTGTACCCTGTGCTGGGGTCACTCTGGCTGACCGCCCTGTGTGTCTCAGGGGCTGAGGCTGTAGACTGCTGATGTTTGTTTTGTGCATGCAGTCGGTGTGTGTATGTGTATTGTTACACACTCTTTTCCCGCGCTGCGGGCTCTGGCACCTCCATTACTGAGGCTGCCTGGAGGAGGAGGAAGCAGCTCTTACGGTGACATCACCGATGGGCGTGTTTTGTGTTCTCCCGCGTGTTCCTGGCCACGCCTATGACTTTACTGTCGGCGGCCATCTTCTCCCTCTCTTCCCGGCTGGGATCTGGCTGCAGCGTGTGTCTGCACTTTCCAGGGGAGACCGGAACTCGCGGAGGTCACACACGAACACCGCTTCCTCCTACCGCTTACTGCGGTCGGTAAGCCACCGGGATCTCCGGTTTGTTTGTTACAACTTGGCTTATTTCCCCCTACTGTGGCGATGTCCTCAGTAAGGAAACATGCTGCTAAGGCGGCAGATGGCACCATTACCTGCGCTACATGCAACGGTTCACTGGTGGAGGGGTCCTGCAATAATTGCGGACGCCCAGAGACCCGGACAGTTACTGTTGAATCAGAATCTGCGGGTCTGTACCCTGAGGTTCGGGTGATCCCAGGGACATGGGAAGCGCAGAATAAGATAAATGAATCTCTGCTGTCCCAGATGTCCTCCATGTCGCAATCCCTGGAGGCACTTCATAGGAGGCTGGAAAACCCAGCTACTCCTCCCAGTTACCCCCGGGTGCTTCTTACTTCTTCTGTGAGACCCCCTAAGCGAGCTCGTGAGGCCTCTCCAGAGCTCCAAGGTCCCTCTGAGGAGGAGCGTTCCTCTGATGGTGAGGAAGATGATGGGGGTTCTACTCTCGGGTCTGTCTCTGAACCTCCAGATGGGGTGGAGGATCTGGTGTCCTCCATCAATGAGACATTACGTCTGGTCACTCCTCCTGAGGAGGTGACTGTTCACCCCAAGGAGGTCTATCAATGGCTGCGGCCGGAGGCGAGACCAAGTGGGTCCTTTATGGACCACACTAATTTTGGAAGGGTGATTAGAGCACCCAGGTTACATCCTGGGCGGCGTTATGTCCGTAAACCTAAGGACCTTCGTTTTCCCTTTCCTCAGGAGGTGCTTCTGGAATGGTCACAGTCCCCTAAGGTGGACGCTTCCATGACTAGGATTGCTGCACGCTCCTTGTTTTCTGCCTCTGATAGCTCCTCATTGAAGGATGCTACTGATAGACAGGTCGAGCAACTCGCCAAGTCTTCCTATGAGGCTGTGGGGTCTTCATTTGCCCCTAATTTTGCCGCGGTCTGGACCCTACAAGCGATTACCTCCTGCTTGGATGGTATCTCTGATCTAGCTAGGGCCAGCCCAGAGGTCCTGGCACTCACCGACAGAGCAAGGGCTTATGCGGATTACGCCAGGACGGCAACTTTGGAAACTGCCACTCGCTCGGCTGTGGCTTCGGCCAATGCTATAGCGATCCGCAGGTTGTTGTGGCTGCGTCTTTGGGACTCAGATGCCACGTCTAAGAAGATTTTGCAAAATCTTCCGTTTGCTGGTGACAGGCTCTTCGGCACCGAGCTGGACAAGCTGATAAAAGATTCTGCTGAGTCTAAGATACCGCAGAATAAGCCTAAGCCACGGTATTCCGTGAAAAGGAACCCAAAACAGTGGTCCTTTCGCCCCAGCTCGCAGTCATCAGCGGCGTCCGCTCGCGCGGACCGTGGGGCAAGCCCTCCACTCAGTGGCGCAACAAAAGTCGCCAAAAGAAGCCGGCAGGGGCTGCAGCTGCCACCCCTAAACCCGCTTCGGCATGACTCGCTCCTTCATCCTGTCTCCCCACAGGTGGGGGGCCGCCTGTCTCTTTTCCAGGACAGATGGCTTCTCCACGTTCAAGACCAGTGGGTCCGAGACGTAGTCTCAAAAGGCTACAGGATAGAGCTGACGTCACAGCCGGCACACCGATTCCATCGGTCTGTTCCATCCCTAGACAAAGCTCAGGCTTTTCATCTGGTGTTGGAGGGACTCCGCAGAGACGGAGTGGTGGTCCCAGTACCCACGGGAGAGAGGTTCAGGGGTTTTTTACTCCAACCTCTTTATTGTCCCAAAGAAGGACGGCTCTTTTCGTCCGGTTCTGGACCTCAAGTTGTTCAACCGCCACGTGTTGGTTCGGAAGTTCCGTATGGAATCCCTGCGCTCCGTGATAGCGGCTGTGTCACAGGGAGACTTCCTGGCGTCCATAGATATCCGAGACGCCTACCTTCACGTGCCCATTGCACCGGCTCATCAGCGCTGGTTGAGATTCGCAGTGGGGGAAGAACACTTCCAATTTGTGGCACTGCCATTCGGGCTAGCCTCGGCACCGCGACGTCCAGGTTAATCGCCGCATAATAGGCGGCAATGTCTGGTGCTCCAAATCCCCCCCTGCCCACAGGGAGAGACAGAACTTTCAGCGCCACTCTGGGGGGTTTATTACACCATATAAATTTAGTCAATATGGATTGAAGGCCACGAATATTCCTTGTCGGGAAAGGCAAAGGTATACATCGTAAGATGTAGAGTATCCTTGGAAGAAGCATCATTTTTGTCGTATTAATGCGAGCTACCCATGAGAGTTTGTACGTTCCATATTCCAACGTGGCGGAGCGTAGAGAGGACATCAGTGCATCACAATTCACGCGCACTATGTCTTTTGATTTCGTGATTCGGATACCTAAGTACGTAAAACAGTCTGGGGACCATCGGCAGGGAAATAGAGACTCGAGACGTATTTGTGTCCTAGGTGGACAATTAATAGAGAACCCAGATGATTTGGAAAGATTGAGTTTGTAGTAAGAAACAGCAGAGAAGTCAGATAAAGTGGAAAGGATAGCAGGAAGGGAAGTAGCTGGATCTGTACAAGTGAGGAGAACATCATCCGCATAAAGACTAATTTTGTGGTCAACGGGGCCAACTGAGATTCCTGATATCCCTGGGTGGTCACGGATAAGGGCAGCCAGCGGCTCCATCACAAGGGCGAAGACTAGAGGAGAGAGGGGGCAGCCTTGTCTGGTCCCATTGGAGATCGCAAAGTCGGAGGACGTGAAGCCTCCAGCCTTCACGAACGCGCTGGGAGAGGAGTATAAAGCTAGGATAGCAGACTTGATGTTGCCAGCAAAAGCAAATTTATCTAGCACGGCCGCCAAGAACCCCCAGTGTACACGATCAAAAGCTTTTTCAGCATCAAGGGAGATCAGCACACCGGGGGACCCTCTCTTCTCCAAAACCTCAATGAGGTCAATAACTCGCCTTGTAGCATCTCTCGCCTGCCGATCAGGAATAAAGCCCACTTGATCTAAGGCGGTCAAAGACGGGAGCACCCCCTTGAGACGGTCCGCCAGAAGCTTAGAATACAGTTTCAGGTCACAATTCAGTAACGCTATGGGACGGTAGTTACCGGGGTCAGTAGGAGTCTTTCCAGGTTATAGGATAGTGGAAATAGAAGCTCTCAGACCCTCTGATTTGATGTTCCCCTGACTTTGCCAGTGTTGAAAGAGGGACAAAAGACGAGGGGCTAGAAGGGGAGTGAAAGTGGAGTAGTATAGAAAATGAAAACCATCTGGTCCAGGTGCTGAACGTTTTTTTGACGTGCGAATGACACGCAACACCTCTTGAACAGTAAACGGACTGTTGAGAAGCGAGAGTTGAGATGGGGAGAGAGATGGGAGGTTAGCTTTGGCCAAAAAAGCAGTTATAAGGTCCGGCGACTGTTGTGGTACCGACTCTGAGGATTTCAGGTTGTAAAGTTCATCATAAAACGTTTTGAAGCGTTCTGCGATGTGTATCGGGTTCCGTATCTCTATTCCCTGTGGAGAAACTACATGAGAAATTCTAAGACGCGTCTGCGTCTTTTTGATTCTACGTGCTAGTAGCGCACCTGCGCGATCGCCCATGCTATAAAATAGAGATTTCGTTTTCTTAAGGTGAAGTTCAGTTTTAGAGAGTAGTAAAGTACGCACCGCTGTACGAGTCTGTGTAATCTCAGCAAGCAACGTTGCATTGGGGGTAGTTTTATACAAACACTCAAGATCTCTCAGTTTAATCAGAAGGGAGTCCAAAGCCAGATTATATTGTTTTTTAGTGAAGGCCGCGAGCTTTAGGAGATGCCCTCTCATCACTGACTTGTGGGTAAACCACAGCGTGTCGGGAGCTACGTCCTCTACGTCATTAATGCGAAAGAATTCCTCCAGATGAGAGGAAAGGGTATCGCAGTTGGTTTGGGATGTCAAAAGGCGTTCATTGAGTTTCCATGAGAAAAAAAGGTTGCGTGGAGTAGAGTCAGAAAAAGAGAGCGTCACAGGAGCGTGGTCCGACCATGTAATAAGCTCAATAGTAGCACTTAGACATAGAGGGAGTAGGGAGTCATTAACCAGTACAAAGTCAATGCGGCTGAAAGAGCGGTGTCTAGGAGAGAAAAAAGTGTAGTCGCGTTCAGAGGTGTGGAGATAGCGCCAGACGTCGTGGAGATGAAAGGAATTGAGGATAGGGCCAAGCTCCACTCTGCATGCTGATGGGGAAGAGCAGTCAAGCTCACGCAACGCCGGGGCGTTCAGATCTCCCGCCACAATTTTATGGCCCGTCATGGAGGGGGCAAGGGAGTTTAATGTTTTTCGAAAAGAAGCTTGTCTGGAGTTCGGGGAATAAACAGTTAATAGCGAGTACAAAACATCATTAAGCTTACATACCAGTAGCAAGTAGCGACCATCAGAGTCAGGCATAACAGTAATCAGTTCAAATGACAATCTACTAGAAATAAGTATCGCAACTCCCGGCTTCTTCTCCCTCGCATTGGCGAAATAGCGAAAAGGAAAAAGGGGGGATTTAACGCGATCATTGTCCTGGTCCAACAGGTGGGTTTCCTGCAAAAGGACAATGTCTGCACGAGAAACCTTTAATTGTCTGTACAGGAGCGAACGTTTTTGTGGCGAATTTAAGCCATTTACGTTCAGTGATAATACGGACACAGGCATAAGAACAATAAATATAGAGCTGCAGATAATAGTCGCTAGTAGCATCAGTAGTAATGAATAACGAGATGTGCACAGTACCTTAGGAGGGTAGGATTCCAGGAGGAGGGGATATGAGGAAAGTACAATACATTTAGGCGTCTTTCTCGTAATTCGCATCGCGCGCGCTGCACAGAAAAATTCGCACACACGATGCGGAACCAGAGCACGCCTGTAAGGAGGAAAAGAAATAAGAAACAAATAACAATACAAACAATCTCAAAAAGGAAAGGGAAAATAATCCCAATAGAGGTCAGGGTCCAATGGTTCACCGTGTAAGGGGGCCCCGAATAGAAGGGGGGCTAAAGGTCCAGGAGGAGACCTGATTACACAAATGCTCAAAGTCCCGGCAGGGGAGTGTATCGGTCCCTGTGCGGTCGAAAAATAGGAAACAACAGGGAGCGGTAGGTAAAATAGTCCGCTCAATGGGGAAAACCTCCCCCGGCGTTCACCGGCCGGCTACATCCAGATAGATAGAAGAGAAAACAGAGGAGGAACAGTAGGAGTAGTAGGTTGTATATAGAACAGGGAGAACGTAAGAGAGAAAGAGAAGGAGAAGTCAGTCAGCAGAGGTAGGGATAAGGAAGAGTAGGAAGTAGCCCACAGCGGTGAGGGCACACGCCGGTCTGGGAGGTGTAGAAGAACAGGTAAACGGGACCCCATTCAGGCACCACAGTGGTATATAAAACGAATCCGAGGATCCAGCAAAGAAGCCACCCGGCTTCAAGGAAAAATAACAAGGAAAAATAGAAAACCAAGGGCGCTGTTTCTCACACAATCTTCCATTCTGGATCCAACTTTCGGCCTCCCAGGGCTCGCTTAGGAGGTGGGTCCTTCTTGAAACGCTGATCCGACGAAGAAGAAGCTGTAGCAACCGCAGACTCTGGAAGAATGTTCCAAGATTTCAGGAGATGTTCCGCTCGTTGAGGCGTGAGACAAACATATGACGTGTCGCCCTTTCTGATAATTAGGCGGGTTGGTCTTCCCCATCTATATGAGATTTCCTTTTCTCTCAATATCAGTGTATAAGGTTTAAAGGCCCTGCGAAGTGCCAGCGTCGCTGGAGAGAGGTCTGAGTAAACTTGGACTTCAGAGAATCTCGCGGGTAGAGATGGGGAGGAACGCAAGACATGGAGGAAACTTTCTTTAGTTTCGTAGAAGTGGATTCGCCCCAGCACGTCTCGGGGGAGATCTGCACGAACTCCTGGGGGTTTCACCACTCTGTGGATACGGTCTACCTTTACGTCCCAATCATCTATGTCTGGGAGGACCGCGCGTATAAAGTCCTGCAAGAAGCTCCTGAGCTCATCCTGAGGCATCGATTCAGGTATCCCCCTTAGCCGGACATTGTTTTGTCTGTTGCGGTCTTCCATATCCGCCTGCTTGGCCTGTACCGAGTACATCGACTGTTGGATCAGCTCGTGTTCGTCCCATAGATCATTATGGGACTGGATCAGTTCAGCCATTTTGGTTTCTATGTGGTCAGTGCGGCCTCCCAGCTCCGCTACTTCTCCCCTCAAGTCCGCAACCATAGTTTTCATATCCTCCTGTAGGGAGGTTCTAAGGTCTGCCAGGAGCGTCTTCATAAGAGCCAGGGTAACGGGTGTCTCTGGTGGGAGAGCGGACATAGAGGGCTCTTGGGGATGCTGGTCTCGGCGGGAGGCGCGCAGCCGCACGCGGGGACTGCTGCGCCATGTTAGAGGAAGGCGCGGGATCTTGCCGCCCCGGGGGAAAGTAGTCTGTTACTCGCTTGGGCTGGAGCGCTGGTTGATTTCTGATCTTACCCATCTGCAGAGGGAAGATTCAGGTTGTCGGTCGCCGGTTTTCAGGCGTTTTGGGCCAGTGGGAATGCTGCAAAATCCGCTGTAGTGCCCTGGAGAACCGGGAGCTTCTGGTTTATGTGACCTGCACCATGAGCCCTCAAGCCATGCCCCCAGAATAGGCCAGTTTTTGATATACTGCTCAAAACAGTCCACCACAGAGTTCCATCTAACATCTTGTGGGAGCGTTAGCTTGGTTCCACCCATCCTTTTCAGAGCTGCTGCAGCAAAATGATTATTACGGAAGTATTTAGCAATTTCAACAACATTAGCCTTTATTTCTGGAACACTTAAGTCTTTGGCTAAGAGGTGCAGCAAATGAGCACTGCAACCATATGTTATTAGCAGCTTTGTATTCCCTCCCTGCTCTTCTAAATCTCTTCTCATCTTGGATACGTTTGCAGCATTGTCAGTGACCAAACTGCGTACTAGACATTTGAATTTTTGTTCACATGTCGTTATAGCTTTTACTGCCACTTCTTGTAAGTATTCTGCAGTGTGTGCATTTCCTGACGTATCAGTTGTTTGTGCAAGGAACACTTTACCTTCTTCTGTTGTTATACAAGCACATACAATAGGGTCATTCCGTGTCAAGTGGACCAGTTTTAAAAATCGTCCCCACTCGACGTTCTCCGCTTTTGCTGAAAATTTATAAGGCTGTACATGTATGTTTGAAAAGAGGTTCTGTAAATTTTTAGGGCCAGATCTCAAATATATTGGGCACTGTTGACCTTTCACTGGAGGCCCCCCCCAAGCCTGCGGCTTCAGCTAAGAGGATTTTGCAAACTTTGGCACATAGCCATTAGAGTTCTATACTGGCTATGATGCTGAAATTTGGCATACTAGCTCAACTTTTGCTACTAAACACGATAAAATTATTACCGGCTATGACAAAACAATATTTTGGCCGCAATTTTGTGTCAAAGTAGCTTGCAAAACGCGTCGCATAAAATTTATGCCAAACTTTGCCCATATATAACTCAAGACCAAAAACCAATAGGAACTGGTGCTTTACCCTGTACAACAAACATCTACATGACTTTGCATTGCTGCAATATCACGGTCAAAGCATATGTATTTGTGGAAATATTCACACCCACATATGATGAAAAACTTAAAAAAAAACGAATTTTACCTATTTTTAGGTCAAATTTCTCAAAAAGGGTACCCCTAAAATATATTAATTCTGTTATCATTAGAAAGAGCACATTTTTATCTACAAGGATCATTGTTTTTTTTTTTGGAGTTTCTCCGTTTAAGAAAAGAAAAATGCCACTGAACATGGTGTTATTTATTAATACGCAATGAATGGTAACTGCACTATTCAAACCCTTGCGTTGGTCCATGGTGGTTATACCACAACCAATTCCCTAAGAATTGGTATTATAATCCTATTAAGAATTGTAATAATGCTGTCTTTCGAGAATTGGCAGCCCCATCACCCAGGAGCCATGGCCGATAGACGTGCAAGGCAAGTCGCGGGTGGTCTCTTTATCGCAGGTTCCGAAGCCTGAGGGTGGGTGTCTTTGCCTAGGATCCCAAGCCTAATATTGGGTATCTTTTGTTGGTTCCCAAGCCATAATGTTCAGTCTAAGTGGTCTGGAATTGTTGCTGAATTTGCAACATAATCGGTTCAGAGAAGCTGTATTGTCGGCCCATTGCTGTTGCAGCTGGTGCTGGAATTATTGCAATGATTGACTGCTCGGGAATCCAGCATGTATCATTTCTCACAGGCCAGTGAAAGAAGCTAGCTGGTCCATGAGGATGCATAAAATGTATTAATGCAGCATGGTCGTCGACTGAAATTTCAGAAATATTTCCAATCCTCCAATTCCTATCGTAAATGCAGGCAATGTATTGCCCTGGCTGGAGGTTTGCAATTGGCACAAAAGGCATTTCTGATCTGACAGATCCATCTACATGGGCAATGAAAGATGAAGGGTCATTTGACACCCTTGAAATGCGAATCTTTTTGTCATCAATTGGCACAAACTGGTGATTTTCTCTTGTTCCAGCAATTGTATGTCCATCTTTGAACCTTTCCTCTTGAACTACCCGTATTTCGTCAATTTTTTCTTTTGGAACAAAAAAAACTTGATTCCATGCAGTTGCTCGTTGCAAAAGTTGAATAAATCCACCGGGGTCAGTATTTGGTTTTCAGTTGGGCGTTGAAGACTGGCACGAGCTGCCAACCTCTTTGCTGTCCCTTCAATCCCATCACAGGGCGACTTTCCATGACTAGTACCAAAAAAATTCCATTCAGCGCAGATATTGAAATCAGCATTGTGGTGGCACAAGTTGAGAAAATTTTTGAAATTTTTGTACTGGGCTGCAGATCCATCGCTGAAGTAGTGGATATGACGAATCCCATAGATGAGTCTTGAGAAACTCCACAATTACTGTTAAGAAAGTGTGGACTGCAACTGTGTCATGTCATGAGCAATCACTGATTATGCACAAGCTGATGTTCTGCGCAGCTTCACCATTTAACTCCTTGAAGTAAATTGCAAATGGGTGTACTGTAGCTTGACTATTTTCCCAGTGGAAACCTTGAATGGCATCTTGAACAATAAATGAGTAATTTTCAGCAAAGTCCATAAGGATCACAAGCTCTCCAGGTCTCAGATTTTCCTTCAACGATTTCAGATAGCAACTTTGATGCTTGGCGATGTAGTGATGGCTACAAAGTTTGAACATTTTCAAAACCAATTCTTCAATGAAATCTTCGATAGTCAGTTGTTTGGTATCAAGCGTGTCTTGAACAGTGTGAATCCATTGTTTGAACTCAATAATATCTTCTGGGTCACTGTTGACAAACACATTGACTAGAAATTCTTTTAAAACTTCAGGACCCGGGCATTTATCACAACAGGCCAAGCATACAGTCCTTGGATTCAATTCCACAGACCATTTTGCATATGAGCTCTTTGTAGTCATCATTGATTGGGCATGCTGCAAGCATTAGTTTGACATTTTGGTGAATGGTACACACACAAACGGAATGTGTTCCAGCAGATTCAACGGTTATGCACCACTTTGGCCGAAGCTCACAAAACTTTGAAAATCCAATTTCAGGGCCATTCCGATCCCGATAGGCAACAAACATTTCCCTTATATTGCTCAGTAATAGTCGCTTTTGCATCTGCTTTTTTTCTCCTGCTATTCGCACTGATACATAGTCTTTTTTACCAGGGCACATTCGACTGAATTCATCATCCTCAAAAAATGCCTGCACCTTTTTCTTCACTTCCTCAGAAACATATGCAAAATGGTCTGTGGAATTGAATCCAAGGACTGTATGCTTGGCCGTTGTGATAAATGCCCGGGTCCTGAAGTTTTAAAAGAATTTCTAGTCAATGTGTTTGTCAACAGTGACCCTGAAGATATTATTGAGTACAAACAATGGATTCACACTGATCGAGACACGCTTGATACCAAACAACTGACTATCGAAGATTTCATTGAAGAATTGGTTTTGAAAATTTCTAAACTTTGCAGCCATCACTACATCGCCAAGCATCAAAGTTGCTATCTGAAATCGTTGAAGGAAAATCTGAGACCTGGAGAGCTTGTGATCCTTATGGACTTTGCTGAAAATTACTCATTTATTGTTCAAGATGCCATTCAAGGTTTCCACTGGGAAAATAGTCAAGCTACAGTACACCCATTTGTAATTTACTTCAAGGAGTTAAATGGTGAAGCTGCGCAGAACATCAGCTTGAGCATAGTCAGTGATTGCTCATGACATGACACAGTTGCAGTCCACACTTTCTTAACAGTAATTGTGGAGTTTCTCAAGACTCTCATCTATGGGATTCGTCATATCCACTACTTCAGCGATGGATCTGCAGCCCAAAAATTTTCTCAACTTGTGCCACCACAATGCTGATTTCAATATCTGCGCTGAGTGGAATTTTTTTGGTACCAGTCATGGAAAGTCGCCTTGTGATGGGATTGGAGGGACAGCAAAGAGGTTGGCAGCTCGTGCCAGTCTTCAACGCCCAACTGAAAACCAAATGCTGACCCCGGTGGATTTATTCAAATTTTGCAACGAGCAACTGCATGGAATCAAGTTTTTTTTTGTTCCAAAAGAAAAAATTGACGAAATACGGGTAGTTCAAGAGGAAAGGTTCAAAGATGGACATACAATTGCTGGAACAAGAGAAAATCACCAGTTTGTGCCAATTGATGACAAAAAGATTCACATTTCAAGGGTGTCAAATGACCCTTCATCTTTCATTGCCCATGTAGATGGATCTGTCGGATCAGAAATGCCTTTTGTGCCAATTGCAAACCTCCAGCCAGGGCAATACATTGCCTGCATTTACGATAGGAACTGGTGGATTGGAAATATTTCTGAAATTTCAGTCGACGACCATGATGCATTAATACATTTTATGCATCCTCATGGACCAGCTAGCTTCTTTCACTGGCCTGTGAGAAATGATACATGCTGGATTCCCGAGCAGTCAATCATTGCAATAATTCCAGCACCAGCTGCAACAGCAATGGGCCGACAATACAGCTTCTCTGAACCGATTATGTTGCAAATTCAGCAACAATTCCAGACCACTTAGACTGAACATTATGGCTTGGGAACCAGCAAAAGATACCCAATATTAGGCTTGGGATCCTAGGCAAAGACACCCACCCTCAGGCTTCAGAACCTGCGATAAAGAGACCACCCGCGACTTGCCTTGCACGGCTATCGGCCATGGCTCCTGGGTGATGGGGCTGCCAATTCTCGAAAGACAGCATTATTACAATTCTTAATAGGATTATAATACCAATTCTTAGGGAATTGGTTGTGGTATAACCACCATGGACCAACGCAAGGGTTTGAATAGTGCAGTTACCATTCATTGCGTATTAATAAATGACACCATGTTCAGTGGCATTTTTCTTTTCTTAAACGGAGAAACTCCAAAAAAAAAAACAATGATCCTTGTAGATAAAAATGTGCTCTTTCTAATGATAACAGAATTAATACATTTTAGGGGTACCCTTTTTGGGAAATTTGACCTAAAAATAGGTAAAATTCGTTTTTTTTAAGTTTTTCATCATATGTGGGTGTGAATATTTCCACACATACATATGCTTTGACCGTGATATTGCAGCAATGCAAAGTCATGTAGATGTTTGTTGTACAGGGTAAAGCACCAGTTCCTATTGCTTTTTGGTCTTGAGTTATATATGGGCAAAGTTTGGCATAAATTTTATGCGACGCGTTTTGCAAGCTACTTTGACACAAAATTGCGGCCGAAATATTGTTTTGTCATAGCCGGTAATAATTTTATCGTGTTTAGTAGCAAAAGTTGAGCTAGTATGCCAAATTTCAGCATCATAGCCAGTATACAACTCTAATAGCTATGTGCCAAAGTTTGCAAAATCCTCTTAGCTGAAGCCGCAGGCTTGGGGGGGCCTCCAGTGAAAGGTCAACAGTGCCCAATGTATTTGAGATCTGGCCCTAAAAATTTACAGAACCTCTTTTCAAACATACATGTACATCCTTATAAATTTTCAGCAAAATCGAAGAACGTCGAGTGGGGACCACTGGTTTACTTGACACGGAATGACCCAATAGGATCATTGTGGACATTACTCCACCCATCAATACTTAGGTTAACAATTTTACCCTCCAGAGCTGTTGCACATTGCTCCATTTCTCTGTCATACACTTGATCCAGCAGTTTCCCTGCAACATCAGCTCTGCTGGGTGGACTGTATCCTGGTCTGAGTGACTGAACCATATTAATGAAATGTGGGTTCTCAGTCAGACAGAAAGAAGAGTTCGTTGCATAAATAAACTGGGCAATTTTTTCATCAATCAACTCTTTTTCTAATCTGCTAGTTCTTATCACAAACCTATCTATGGTGGTTCCAGGAGGTAAAGGTTTTTTCTTCCTTTTGGGTGATGGTGATATGTGGCTGTGGGTGTCTGATGATGATGCTGCTGCTAATGAAGCACTATCCTGGATGGATAACTCTGAAACTGTAGAACAGGATGATGGTGATCTTAGAGGTGGATAGTTTCCAGAATCCATGAATTCCCCTAAACAAAAAAAGTCAATGCTGTTATTTTATTGTTTATTATACAATTTCTGCTTATTGTACACAATACATCACTGCCCCTGCCCCAAAAGGAATATTTGTTTTTCTTCATAACTGTACCAAATGACAGTAACATGCAGTAATAATAAGAAATATAATTTTTCTCACACATGACAGTTCAGTCTTTAGAAATAGGATTCAATAAAAATGTTTACCAACCTGAAGATCCTGCCTGTTCTCATGATGTTGCCTCATTCGCGCCACCAGGCCTTGCATCTCTTTGTTGCATCGTTTGCATTTTGCACGCATGCCTGCCTTACCGATAGGCGAAGGAGCTTCATTAAAATATTCCCAAACTGGGTCTCTTTTACGGCCTGCTGCCATTATAAGGAAAGAATGTAATAAACCTCAGATCGTACACACAAACAGATCCAGACTTGTCTGTCTGTGGCTATGCTGCAGTATTGTGCTCAAAGTTTCACTTTCATTTTCTTGTCTGCTTGCCCTTCCTCCTCCTCACACTTAGATTCACATTCTTCTTGTGTTGTGCAGATCTATTCCACTCCAAACAATCAGAAACATATTGTCTAACTTCTTGGACTTGGCACTGAAGGGGTTGATTCTGTATTCATAGGTTTGTAGAACAATAGGATTAAGGTCTTTTTCTCAACTCTGTTCATGTTGTAACATTTTTGCCGTGAAGAAGAGGCTGGGACCTCTGCGGAGTCGAATTCAGTTTTGAGAACTGCGTAAGTAAAGCGAGCGTCTGTGATAATATAGGAGAGAAACTGCCCACTAATCCTACAGGAACCTCTGGAAGAGCATGGCATTGTGAATGTTACACATATACAGCCTTTATTCTACTGAGTTAAACAACTCAGCTTTATCTCATGATGGAAGAACCTTTGGATGGTAAAATATTTTCCTCAAAAAGCAGTTTATTGAAAAAAATCCGATTTAAATCAAAAAAACAGATTATTTTTTTTTTTTTTTTTTTTTTTTATTTTTTAAAACAAAACATTGATTTTTATCCACCCTGTATGAAAATATAATTTCCTTTTAAAGACAATGTGACTCTTCTGCATTATGTGCAGTTACCTTTTGTAAGTCCTGCAAGATCACACAGGTTTTATCCAAAGAATTTTTCGTGAAAAAGTTTTCACTTCAAGGAAACCATCTCTGGCAACATATTTCTGCATATCTATGCATATTTAGGCTGGGTTCACATTTGCGTTGTGAAAGCAGCATAACCGAACACAGCCAAACGCATGCAGACTGCGTTCCTATGTTTAACATGGGAACGCATAGAACCTGCGTTTGGCTGTGTTCGGTTGTGTTCAGATGCTCATAATTTGTTTGCCCTCCGAACGCAACATGATGCATTTTTTGTTGCGTTCACGGGCGCTTGTTTTACCAGTAAGCGTCCCCAAAGTGCACAGAGAATGAATGGACGTCAATGGATCCGCAGTGTCCTGTGCATGACTGTGCAGGGTCACACTGAAATCTCTCCCACAGATCTCCCGGCCACCGCCGAGACCGCTGATTGGGTAGCCGGGCACCATACTATGTGAGCGCATGCGGAGAATCCCTGCTGCATTAACATCAGTATGGCAGTGTTTGGCATTGCGTTTGCGTCTGCATGCCAGACGCATGCAGACACAAACGCTAGTGTGAACTCTGCTTAACATGGGAACCAAAGTGCCTGCTTTTGGCTGCGTTCTGTTGTTTGCATGGCTGGCTGCTTGTATTTTACGCAAGCAGACAGCCGCGCACAAACAGTGAATGGGGGTGAATGTGTGCGCAGTGCCATCTGCTGGCAAACGCACGAACGCAGCAGAAGGTGACGTCATTCCGAGGTCCTCCTTGGGTAAATCTTGTCCTGGTTCTCTCTTGCTCTCTATCTCGCTCTCGCCTCTGCATTCAAATAAAAGTGTCTCTGTTTGGCACTGCGTATGCGTATGCGCACTATACGCTGCAGTGCCGAACGCAAATGTGATCCTAGCCTTAGATGTTTAGCAATGTAGAAAGGTGTGATAATCTTTTAATAACAACCATATTACTTTTCACCTTTCTCTTCACTAACAGCAACAGTACCAGACACCGCCATAATGTACAGCGCTGTGCCTGGTAAACAATGCACCAATGCTCCCTAATCTCTGCAGTTTACTTATTAGTGCGGTGCTCAGTCTGTCATCTTGCCACCTGATATCGATATGACATCCATATTTATGGGGCGTTACCTACAAAACCACAATCGGATTCATCATCCACCAGAAATGGTTCTCTCAGCACAGTTCTGATAAGCAATAGGTAGCAATAAGGCAGCACAACGTTCTACTTATGACTACGCCCTGTAGACAACCAACCACTTCTTTAATAATTACTGAATGTATTGTTATACCCAGATGTAGTGAGGCATTGTGTGTGCCTCCCTGCTATGCCTTCTACATTTGGACCAGTTTTAGGCTACGTTCACACATTTGCGTGTTTTGCTGCGCTTTTTTGCGCGCGCTTTTTGCCGCGTTTTTCGGCCGCGCAAAAAAGTGCAGCAAAATACGCAGGGGCTTTCACACACTGCGCTTTCTTTCCCCCAGAAAGCGCAGTGATGTCACAGAGGGGAGGAAGAATCCTGCTTTCTCCTCCCCTCTGTGACATGTGTGACCGCCCCATTAGACTTCACAGTGTATTAATATACACTGTGAAATCTAAATTAAACAAAAGCAAGTGTGTGAAAAATAAAAAAGAATGAATACATCACCTTCCGACGCCTTCTGCCGCTGTGCGATCCCCGGTTTTAGTCAGATCTCTTCTGACAGGACCTGTGATGACGTCAGAGGGGGGGCGTTACCGGGGCGGTCCCATCGCTGATTGGCTGCTCGCGGTCATGTGATATGTATCACATGACCGCGAGTGCCCGGGAACGCCCCCCCTCTGACGTCACCACAGGTCTTGTCAGAAGAGATCTGACTAGAACCGGGTATCGCACAGCGGGAGAAGGCGTCGGAAGGTGATGTATTCATTCTTTTTTATTTTTCACACACTTGCTTTTCTTTAATTTAGATTTCATAGTGTATATTAATACACTGTGAAGTCTAATGGGGCTGTCACAGGTGTCACAGAGGGGAGGAGGAAGCAGGATTCTTCCTCCCCTCTGGGAGAATACGCAGTAGTAGCTGCGTAAACAATTGACATATCAATTGTTTACGGAGCTGCGTTTTCTCCCGGAAAACGCACTGCGTATTTTTACGCAATGTCTGCACTGCAAAGTGAATTTCCCATTCACTTTGCAGGCAGACATAAGGCACATTGCGTATTTTGAAAAGCGCGCGTAAAAAAACGCGGCAAAATATGCAATGTGTGAACGCAGCCTTATGCTGTATTATTGTTTTAGTATTTGTTTGTAAAGATAGTGTTTTTTAGAGTATTGTTTGAGTCTCTCCAGGCTCCCCAGTTTTGTGTATATTGTATTTGGAGACAACGGAAGTCTGCGTCTCAGACCTTTATTTTTGACCTTGTGAAGCCAAGTTAGGTGATAATCATTTTTCTTGTAGATTGCAGGATCTAGGGTAAAAGGGTGTAATTGTGCACTGTGTTTCACCCTCAAAGCTTTGAAGATTACAGGCTGTAATTGTTCAGTCAGTATCCTGTCTCTTCGATATGGCTAAACCATGTAATTGGATCAGGTCTCCTGCCGCCACTTGTCGTAGTGTGCACGGTATTGCATGGAGCCACAGATGGGCAAAGATCTTTTGGACTGCTGAGTATGCCGTTGTAGTCCCCATCTCCCCCTAGCTTCTGCTACCCCAGGGATGCCCATCATGGCTACAAGCAGGTCTGCCCCACCAGATACTTCTTACCAGCATGGCTGGTCGTATGTGCAATCCAAGTGGTCTTAGTGTTCTTCATCAACTTGGTCTCCTGCCTCCCGAAGGAGGCTGGCAGAATCGTTCTCCCTCTTTCAGATATTCCACTCCCCACTGCTGACAGACCCTAGTTTGAGCTCAGAGTCTGTCATATAGACCCCTTTCAGGTGATAAAGTATGGGAGATGGTAGCGAGTCTAGTGGTGGCTGTGGATTCATCCTTGAGTATTACAGTGGTAAACCCTCTTTGTTCCTCGGAGGTGAGGTTCATCAGAAAGGGTAAATGCATGGCCAGATTCTTTTCGAACCATGAAGTTTGTAGGAGTTCTCTAGAAGGCATGGGAGCTCCCTGCCAAACATTTTGAGGCGTGGCCTGATATGGAAATATTGTACTTTTTCCTTGCAAATCTGGTTGCATCTTAGTCCAGTCTGTCTGTGGTGGACAACATCTGTTGTCAAACTCTGTCCAATCCAATGGCAGGGTTTGACAACAGATGCCAGCCTGTTTGGATTGGGTGGAAGGGGGGCGTTCAGCGCCGACTAATCAGAGAAGTGGCGTGAGCCTTGGCGCCATATTTAAGATACACTGAGCGGTGCACAGTGTATTTTAAATATGGCGCCAAGGCTCACGCCACTTTTCTGATTAGTCGGCGCTGAACGGAGCCATCAATCAGAGAAGTGGTGGTCAGTGTATTTTAAATATGCCGGCCGCTGCTTCTCTGTTTGGTCGGCGCTGAACGCAGTGACCTATATCGTACCTGTATCTCCCCTCCCCCCTCCCTCTCGCCCCAATGAAAAAGAATGAACCTCTTCCCTCCCAAAAACCAGACAGTGATTTCCCATAATATATACACACGTTGCACATCTGCATGTTCATAGAAAATATTGTTTCTTTCTATTATCAAGTATCATTACCTGATCGCTTCTACACAGTACCAAATTATACACTCTGCTACTATCGATGTTACGATTCCTTCCATGGCGCCCAGAGTCTCTCTTGGAACTTGGTGTTCTTTCTTTTAAAATAAATTCCTTCCTTCAATTTTGCCACATGATCAACGTGTCTAATAAACTCCTGTCTAGAAGGCGGTCCTTTTTAACACATTATTTAGCTATTAATTTTCTAGCTATGTATAAAAGGAGGGCAATGGCTATTTTCCCAAAATTGTCTATCACAATTTCTTCTACGTATCCCAGTACGCAGATTACTGGGTCTCGTGGGATGACACATTTATATTTCCCTTCTATTAGGGTAAGGACTAATATCCAAAAGGATGCAAGTCTCGGACAACCCCATATCACATGTAAGACACCTACCGCTTCAGACCTACATCTCAGACACCCCGAATCTGTGCGCACCCCTATTCTGTATAGAAATTCCAGAGACCTAAATGCCCCGTGAATAAGCAAAAGCTGGGACATCCTACCCGGTTCACTTATCGACAATTTGGGGATGTACTCTAAGATGGTTACCCATTTATCATCTGATATAGGTCCCACGTCCGCCTCCCACTCTCCCTTGCCATCATAGGATGTTTCATGAGAAATGTATGAAGGAGGTCCACATAGATTGTAGAAATCACTCCTTTCGTTCTTCCCGACATGCAGATGAAATCCAAAACAATATCTCTCTAAACACACAACCCCCTATTCTCTTCTGCTTTGTGAATGCGTGTTTAAAGGGAACCTGTCCCCACAAACTGAACCCCCCGCATCTTTACACCTGTCCCTGCACCCACTTTTATCATTCCTAGCCATTCCTTTTGCAGAAAAAAAATCGATTTTGTAAAGTAGAGAAAAGGTTATATTCACCTCGTCCTGTGTGAGTTCTCTGTTTCTGAATAAATCTCAGTAATTATGCACGCCCCTGTCAGCTTGCTGCCTTGATAAGAGCCTGGCCGCGTCATGAAAGGGGGTGGGGCTACCGTTATGACGCGATTTTAGCCCCGCTCCTTTCATGACGCGGCCAGGATCTTAGCAATATTTAGCAATATTTCAAGTATTGCTTGCAATGATCCTTTTCACGCCCTCTCTGCCCATCCCCTTATATGTTGGGATTGTGCTGCCAGGAAGTATATCCATGGATTAGGTAAGGCAAGCCCCCCTCCTCCTTCAGTCTTTGTAGGGTTTCTAATTTTATTCTCCGCTGCCTACCTCCCCACACTAGATCCCTGAATATCGCAGTTATACGCTGAAAAATTGATTGGGGAATCCACATTGGAGAGTTGTGCAGTAGGTAAAGCAACTTTGGCATTAACACCATCTTAATTAAATTAGCGCAAGCCACTGCCGAAAGGGGCAGCCTACTCCACGTCAATGCCTTTTCTTTCAAGTGTCCTATAGTAGGTTGTATGTTGATGCGCAGATATTCCGTAACAGACATCGCTATCTGAATTAGAAAGTATTTAAACACCCTCACTGTGTTTAATTGCGTATGGGCTATCTCATCCTCCTGCTGACTCCCCACACTGTCCACCTTCATCAGGCATGCCTTCTCCCAGTTTATCCGAAGCCCAATCCTGTAGAAATAGTAAAATGTCATCAGCATAGAGAGCTATCCTCTCCTCCACTGATCCATATCGGAATCCATTCACTGACTCTGTCCGCCGCAATACTGCCGCAAGCGGTTCTATGGCCAGGGCGAACAGCAATGGAGAGAGGGGGCAACCTTGTCTCGTGCCTCTTGATAGATTAAAGCTGTTAGACCTCTCTCCTTTTACCCTGATCCGAGCCATCGGGGAGGAGTACAACAGCCACACCCACGCCGTAAAGAACGGACCAAAGCCCATGTGATGTAAAACCCGCAAGAGATACTCCCACTCCACACTATCGAAGGCTTTGTGGGCGTCTAAGGACACCACCACTCTATGCCCAGAATTGTCCGCCTCTATTTGAACATTTAAGAACAATCGTCTCAAATGAATGGCCATCGACTTGTCCGGCATAAACCCCGTCTGATTCGGATGTATAACACTCTCAATCACCCGGGTCAGTCGGTTCGACAATACCTTAGCCAACAACTTGACGTCCGTTGACAGTAAGGATATGGGTCTGTATGACTCCGGCGACGTGGGATCTTTATTTTCTTTAGGTATTACCACTATGGTCGCCTCCCTCATAGATACCGGTAACTGTCCCAGCTCCAATGCCGACAACAGGACATCCCTCAGTTTGAGCAACAACACTTCTCACTTCTGTAGATTTCTATCGGTAATCTGTCAGCCCCAGGTGCCCTATTATTAGTCATAGACGCTGTAGCTTCCTCCAGTTTCTCCAACATCAGGGGTCCCTCCAAGGTGTCCCGATCTGTCTCACTAAGTCTGGGCAACCTAGCTCCCACCAAGAATCTATCAATTATCTCCCCAGAGATCCCCAATTTAGATGTATAGAGTTCATGGTAATATTCCTCAAATACTCGCAGGATTCCCGTCGAGTCCGTAATCAGTCGACCTTCAGGATGAGACAACCCATAGACATAACTTGATTTTCTTTGCGCCGCCGTTTATAGTGGACAATAAATGTCCCACTTTCTCTCCTTCCTCATGAAAAGTCGTTTTTGGAAATTGCACTTTCCTGGCGGCATTGGCCATAAACATTTTGTCCATCTCCTCCTGTGCTATCTTCATTTTCTGCTGCGCCTCGACGGTGGGCCCCACCATCAACTCTTCCTCTGCCCTTCTCAAAGCATCCAATGTCTCAGCTTCCGCTTCTCTATTTTGGGTTTTACATCTGGATATGTCCCGTATTAATATTCCCCGTATATGCCTTCGCGGCGTCCCATACCACTCCTGCCCCTGCACTCCCCACATTATTTTGAAAAAAATCTTCCGCCTCCTCTGCTATTTTCTGCATATCCATATTTTCCAACCAAGCAGGATGCTCCTTCCATTCTCTACCTATTCCAATTCCCCTCATTCCCATTTGCAGTTCTACTGTCAGAGGTTTATGATCTGATATTACACGTGGTAAATATACAATCGCCGTTACCCTAGAGTCTAACAGCTTGTTCCCAAAGGCCACATCTATCCAGAACATAGAGTTGTGAGAGAAGGAATAACAGGAATGCAACCTCATCCCAGCACTTCTTACTCTCCACAGGTCTATCAAGCCCATTTCTCCCATGAATTTAGCAAATTGTGTATCCTCATCCTCATTGTGTCCACCATGTGACCTGCCAGTCCTATCCCACTTTAAATTCTTGACATTATTAGGAAATTTTCGTTACATCTTTCATATAAGGTAACCTTTCTTGTGGCCATCACTTCCATCCATAGAGTATCAGAGCTTGCAGCTCTTTCTTGCTGTGCTCCTTAACTCATCCTTCTCAAAGACAAGGTAGTGTTGAGAATGGTTCATCCTTACTCCTTAAGGTGATTTCAGTTTTCACCTCAATGAGGACATAGTTTTGCCTTCTTTTTGCCCCGCACCTTCCCATCCTAGGGAGAATGTCTTGTATGGGCCGGATGTTGCCAGGACTATATGGTGTTATTTAGTGATCACTGCTCCATTCAGGAGATCGGACTCTACCGGAGGGCCCTCGTAGTGGCCATCTGGCTACCTGTAAGGTAACTATTGCCTATTGGATTAGAGTGGCCATTACTGACGCTTATAGCCCAAGGACTAAGATTCTTCCTTTCAGGATTCAAGATCACTAAGCAAGTGATGGCAGTTTCCTGATTGTATAATCATCAGGATTTGGCTCTACAACTTTGTAACACAGCGACTTGGTCATCTGTACATATCTTCTGTAAATTTTACAGTGCTCACACCTTTGCATCAACAGACGCAAATCTTAGGAGGAGGATAGTGCAGAAGGTGGTGGGTCAAGCATCCGCTTGAGTAACAAGGAAGGTTTGGTGGTAACAGTATAAGATATTAAGTTATTCCCACTCCGGGATAGCTTTGGGATGTCCAACAGTTACTATGTTTTTCAAAGAAGTGAATGAGAAATTAGGATTTTGGGTACTCAGCGTAAATTCTCTTTCCCATAGGTTACATTGAGGGACACACCTATTACCCTTTTTTGCCCGGTTGGATGTCCGTTTACTTTTGGTTTTGTCTTTGGATGTAATTTTTCATACTTTATTTCCTTTTTTTGCTTCTCTCACTGCTTTCTCACTAAACTGATAAATTTGATGCTAACAGGCGAGGTATAGTCTACTGGGCAAAAGCCAATTTTCAGTTTGATTGTAATAGTGTTGGCCTCATAAGTTACGTTGTTCCCCAATAAAGGCTACTTAAAAGGAGTTTTACAATGAGTACCAAAAATCTTAAATTTGTAGGTGTCACTTTTCTCTGACTGTACAGGGAGAACTGTACAACTGTGTAATGCTCTTAGCTTTGGATGTTTATGTGGTGCCTCATGAACTTAGTGTTACTTTAATATTAATGATGTTGTCCACTACTTTTAATCAGTTCAAAAATGGTGAATGGTCGACGTAATAAGAGGAAAAAGTTGTCTACCAGATTTCACCTTGTTCTTTAATCCTGCTGTCAGTGTCTTGCACTAATCTCCTAGCTTCCTCTTCCAGTTGAGGTGACATCACTTGATGGCTGTAGACAGTCAGTTGACACTGATTCATATCATGGTCATTTTCCCTCCAAGCTGCAAGAAGCAGTTCCCCGACCTCTTCCAGTTTGGAAGGAATGTGGCTGCCAGTAAGCGGCGCCACTGGTCACATGACCTCCCCTCTGCAAGTGGCAAAGGAAGACAGTCAGGGTACACTGGCATGAATATGGAGGCACAGTGGGATCCAGAATGCGAGTATATTTTTTAGGATCACAATGGGCCCATTTTTAAGCTAATAAGGAGTAATACACAACCCCTTTAAACCCTAGATTCTGCAACAGGACATTATGAAATTATTTATGCAGATCCTTTATAGGGGTTGAACAGAGTTTGGAAATTATCCACTATTCGTAGGATAGGGGACAATATCTTGATTGTTGGTGCTCTGACTACTGGGACCCATACTGTTCCTGAAAATAGGGACTCTGAAGAGCCTCATGTAAATGGAGCTGTTGTTGAGCATGCTAAATGCACTTTAATGTGATCATGAAGACCAGATGAATGCGATCACCTGTTGTCCCATAAACAATGAATGTAGTAGAAGTGCTCAACCACCCTCCATCCAGAGAATAAATATAACAGAGGTACTTAACAACCCTCCATCCCAAGACTGAATGTAGCAGAGGTAATTAAACACCCTCCATACAGAGAATGAATGTAGCGGAAGTGCTCAACCACCATCCATCCAGAGACTAAATGTAGCGGAGGTTCTAAACCACCCTTGATCAAGAGAATGAATATAGCAGAGGTGCTCAACCACCCTCCATCAAGAGAATGAATATAGCAGAGGTGCTCAACCACCCTCCATCAAGAGAATGAATGTAGCAGAGGTGCTCAACCACCCTCCATTAAGAGAATGAATGTAGCAGAGGTGCTCAACCACCCTCCATCAAGAGAAGGAATGTAGCAGAGGTGCTCAACCACCCTCCATCAAGAGAATGAATGTAGCAGAGGTGCTCAACCACTCTCAATCAAGAGAATGAATGTAGCAGAGGTGCTCAACCACCCTCCATCAAGAGAAGGAATGTAGCAGAGGTGCTCAACCACCCTCCATCAAGAGAATGAATGTAGCAGAGGTGCTCAACCACCCTCCATCAAGAGAATGAATGTAGCAGAGGTGCTCAACCACCCTCCATCAAGAGAATGAATGTAGCAGAGGTGCTCAACCACCCTCCATCAAGAGAAGGAATGTAGCAGAGGTGCTCAACCACCCTCCATCAAGAGAATGAATGTAGCAGAGGTGCTCAACCACTCTCAAACAAGAGAATGAATGTAGTACAGGTGCTCAACCACCTCCATCAAGAGAATGAATGTAGCAGAGGTGCACAACCACCCTCCATCAAGAGAATGAATGTAGCAGAGGTGCACAACCACCCTCCATCAAGAGAAGGAATGTAGTAGAGTTGCTCAACCACCCTTGATTAAGATAAATCCTCCTCAGAGCCATGGTTTTTGGGATCGGTGGGGGTTGCAGCGGATGGACTCCCAGTAATTAAAAGTTAACCCCTAACCTACAAAAAGGAGATAACGTTGAAATTTGGTGCAACCTCTTTGAAATTAAAATCTGCATAAGAAGCACAAAATTGCTGGAGTCTTAAAAAATATATGGCTTTTATGTACAATCCCATGTATGTGAGAGCGTTGATTACTATTGTTAGTTTTACTTTCTTTCCAGTGTTCTTGGTTAATCGTGGGGCCCAATTACAGAGCGTTCGGCTGACTTCGGCATTTCAGCAGCTTGTTGTATTAAGCAAGCTTTGGTTGGATGATTTACGTGAGAAGCAGGAGAGCTCCAGACAGGCTGACAGCTTGATGCTGTCCGTTAAGAAGCTGGGCGGATACCTGCAGCTTCTCCTACAGGTGATCTTCACATTGTCAGAAAGTTGGATTTACAATATGTGTATTTTTTTAAAAGCCACAAGTAATGTATTGATTTTCTGGAACTATTTTTTCTTAGAAATAAATATACATGCCTAGCTAAATGACTTATTTATGATCTATAAAAAAAAATGTGAGCCAGAAAAATAATCCAGGATCTGATGCCATTAACAAGCACAATTATTATGTGTTCAATAATATCTGACTGCTTGTTTCATATTTTAATAATTATTTATTTAGAAAATTTGTCAAAGGAAATAAGTCAGTAGGATAAATCCTCCTAAGCCATTTTAGGCATATGGACGTATAGGTCATAGGAAGATGAATAAAATGATACCTTGATATCTGCGATCTGAAGTCTTATTCTCAAGAAATCCTCATGTTTTTTTTTTTTAATGTAAATAATCTGTTGGGTTGAACACAGAGATCTCCCTGAGAATCTGCCTCTAGAGATATTACGTGAAAGAGGCCTTACCAGTGTGAGACATGTATGAATGACAAGTGGTGCAAACAAATGGCTCACAGCACCTCAGGTTTAAGTAGGGTTGTTATAATTACCCTTAGTTGGGGAGCACGCCAGTCCAAGGAGTCCATCTTGGATAGCCTAGGATCAACAAGATAAAAAAAGGACGGCACCTTACAAGCTGGTGGTAGTATCAAATCTTCATTTTATTCTGTCACCCATGGAACATTTCGATCCCTAAGGATCTTTCTCAAGCACAATACACAGTGTAAAGTAACTCCCTTATATAGTGCAAAACCACCCCATCATTAAATACAACCAATCACAATGAAATACACATAATAAAACATATAAATCATTAAATTATGCATTAAAAGTACTCCATTTGGATAGTACCTGGACATAGCACTTCTCACCCCTTCTCACTAAGATGGATCGATCCCCATCAAACCACTCATTCTACAAGATAATGTCCATTATTTCTGTAATGTCCATAAATCAAAACAATGGTCTTGGCCAATCAGGAAGTGGCATTGTTTGTTGCTATGGTGCATTGTGTCCTCTGGGGACCACCCATCCGTGTATAGTAACCAATCGAGTATCTCCTTTGTCTGTGCATGCGCTGGCATCCTCTCCTCATTGGTCCGCAGTAAGCATGCATAGTGCATGCGTCGGCGTCTCCTAGTGATTGGTCTGCCCGGATATAGACACGACGTGCAGCCAATCTGATCCTCCTCACACATGGTCTGCCCATCATCCTACGTACCATACGTACGTTATTAGCGTAACTAAGCATATCTAGGTACCGCTGTGAACGTAAATCTGTATTCTTGAAATTAGGACTGCAAACGGAAAAGAAATTAACCCATGCATGGACCCTTAAGTAAATATATTTGTAATAAAGAGTTATCATAATACTTATGCCTGTTCATAGTATTAGGTCAGCACCAAATCTCTCAAAACAAAGTGTCTACTGGAGAATTTTGATCACACATATATTATATACAAGGTGATATACTGGATATCAATTTTATACAGATATCACATATGTGGCCATAGGAGATGTGAGCATTCTAGGTAATCCCACCCCCTATTGTCCCCACTATGATTTGAATATAATAACAATAGTTCTAATCCACCATTCTTATATATATATATGGGGAATTCATAACGATAACTCTAATCGATGCACATACGGCATATTCTAAAATGCTATCTCCTTCACAAAGTTATTTACCATTGAAAGAAGCGTTAAAAACAATTCTGCATTTCTCTTGCTGTGTAAAAGCATCATAAGCATAGAGGTCGTTCCTAATTACTTGTCTATTTGAGCAGACAGCTATGTTGGTTATATTCCAAATTTAGTCCTTTTGGACTTGGAGTATCGAGTTCAAGGATCCATTTCAATTCTTTCTTTTTGAGTAGTGCCACCCTGTCTTCCCCTCTTCTCATTGGCGGAACATCATCAATGATCCTGTAGTGTAATTGGTTAACATTATGGCCAAGTTCCTTAAAATGTCTGGGCATAGACAGGAAGACAGGAACTTCAATGATCTCAGTCCTGATGGTACTTTTATGTTTACTAATCCTTGATCTTGCCTACATAGTGGTCTCCCATACATAGAGGAGGCCACATGTGCAGCAGATCGTATAGATTACAGTCTGGTTGAAGAAGCCCTATATGATGGCATTATTGGTCAGGGGTTATCCAACTACTTGGTTGTGGATCACCCTATAACACCAATCCTGTATACCCTTCCAAAGCTACATAAGGATTTAAAAAACCCATCCGGACAACCGATCGTCTCGGGTCGGGGCTCCTTATCAAATAAAGTGGCGATCTTTTTGGATCACCTTTTGTGGAATTTGCAATGACAACACCATCATACACAAGGGTACTAGTGACTTCATTAGATCGGGTGGGATTATCTAGAATGAGTGGTTTGATGGGGATCGATCCATCTTCGTGAGAAGGGGTGAGAAGTGCTATGTCCAGGTACTATCCCGATGGGGTACTTTTAATGTATAATTTAATGATTTATACCATTTATAATGTGTATTTCGTTGTGATTGGTTGTATTTAATGAGGGTGTTGGTTTTCACTATATAAGGGAGTTACTTTACACTGTGTATTGTGCATGAGAAAAATCCTTGGGGATCGAAATGTTGCATGGGTGTCAAAATAAAATGAAGATTTGATACTACCATCAGCTTGTGAGGTGCTGTCCTTCTTTATCATTTAATGGATGACCGTATGCTCTCCTGATCTCACCACAGAGCTGTGTGTAATTATAATGTTTCTTTAGTTTGATCTGACAAGTAGCCAGTATGGGGGAAAAGAATGCTGTACTGTGTGAACTATACATATCACTGCAGGGGGATCAGGAGAGCAGACTATCAGTCATTATATGTCTCACTGGTAACATCCATTTCATTTACAATATTCTCTAAGGGCAGATTCCTAGGGAGATCTGTATGCGGCCCATAGATCTTAATAGCTAATTTTCATATTCTGAAAAACATTGGCTTTCTCTAGAATAAGACATCACATTTCAGATATAATTATAGCAGTTTATTCAACTTTCTATGACCCACATCCCTATATAGTTGGTCTAGGAGGGTGACCCTATTAACAGGTTCTCAATACTTATTGCAGCTAACGATTTTAATCTTTTGGTAGGGCTGTTGCTCAGATATTTCGGCCATGGTTACAGAAGCAAAAGATAAAGCCAATTGTACAATAGAGGAGATACTAAAAAGAGTTGGAAACTTGGCTGCACTGAATGACATTGAATTACATGTGTCAGAAGAGGAAACTGTGGAAGAACATGGTCTTCAGGTATAAAATCTACACACAAAAATGTCTGACATTTCCTAAATGAGGAATCTGATTTCATTCATCCACTAATAGGAATCTGTCATCAGGTTATTGCAGTTAATCTGAGAGGAGCATGATTTTACAACAGAGACATTGATTCTAATGATGCGTCATTTACTTGGCTGTTTGCTGTCGTTTTGATAAAATCATAGTTTTATCAGCAGGAGATTATCACCAGAGAACTAGTAAGCCTTCTGCCATGTAGTCCTCCATATTCATGAGCTCAGTATAACCCCGTCCCCATCACTGATTGGCAACTATCTGCCTAGGCACAGTGTACACTAATCAGTGATAGGGGCGGTGTTATACAAAGCTCAGCATTCAGAGAACTGCTAGATCTTCAGCAGATAAGTGATTTCATCAAAACTGCAGCTAGCAGCCCAGTAAGTCATCCCTCGTTCAGTCATGGTTTGTGGCCCTACATCATGCTGCACTCATAGGAATATTTTGTTGACAGATTCCCTTTAATTAAGATTGCCAAATTTCTGCAACTGCATTTTATTTCTCCTGTTTGTGATCATGTAATGCTGTTATCACCTATAGCTTTTTATAGTTCTGTTTGGTTGTGCCCTAATACTACAGCTGTATTTGTCTTGGTGCTGTTTTTCCAATAAAATAGAGAAAACTAGAAAGACTGTATAATAGTCGGTGATTTATGTAACCAATTCTTCCTTTACATGATTTGCATATTTTTAGAGCTAATGGACAGATGTATTCTTATTCTCCCAGATGTTTTTCATTGAGATACTTTACATGGGAATGCGCTTTGGATTGGAAAGTATAATCGACAGTGGTCTGCAGGCTTCATACATGATGCAGAAAGATCTGGACAGGTGCTTTGTTCATGATCAGGTATGTGAATATTCAAGGTCCTTGTGAACTTGCTGGGGTGTTTAATGTAACAATGTTTCTACAAACTAAACAGGAAAAAGTCCATTTTTTTTTTTAAGAGTGTGGAAGCTATGTAAACCCAAGAGTATGTGAACGTCAACCCTTTAGATCTCATTCTGGTTAATAAAAGGTCCAGCTAAAAGTCTATTGTAGTATTTAATGGTGCATCCAACACATCCCCAAGATATGTCGTAATAGATGTGGGTGCAACATCTATCATGTCATCTTACAAATGAATGGATAGAGCTGCGCATGCGCCCACCTCTCCATTCCAAAACGTATCACAACGGTATCTTGTTTTAAAGTGAACCTGTCAGATGGGAAATGCTATTAATCTGCAGGTTAGGAGCATTCTGAACCTACCAGGTGCCTGCACATTGGACCCTGCAGTCAGGAGGAAATGAACTTTAATTTTCCTTGCAGATTTCCAGTTTCAGTCATGGAGGTAGCACTGGCACGGGTTCAGTCTCCACTTTGTGCCTTGAGAGCGGCGGCTGTAACCACATTCCCCACATTGACTGACCTCTTCTTCTAATGCTGAGCGGCTGTACGTCAATATAGGGCGTGCGGTTACAGCCATCGCTCTACATACACAGAGTGGTATCTGAACCCCAGTTGGCTCCATGATTAAAACTGGAAAGCTGCTGGGAGGATTAAAGTCAATTTTCTCCTGGCAGCGGGGTTAAATGTGCAGGTGCCTGTAGGTTCTGAATGTCATTTAACCTGCAGATTAACACCCTATCTGCAGGTTAGGCTGGGGTCACACTTGCGTGTTTTTCATGCTTTTTTTGAGACCTGCGGTTTTAAAAAAGCATGTAAAAACGCACCCATAGGCCCCCATGTTAAAAAACGCATGCCCTAATACCAAAAATGCATGTGTGACAGTACCATGCGTTTTTGTGTGCGTTTTTGCACTTATGTGATTAGCTGACATCAAAACGCATGCAAAAACGCATGGTACATTAGTACCATTTAGTACCATCCAAAAAGCATGCGTTTTCCATAGGGGCCCATGTTAAAAAAACGCATGCATTTTTAAAACAGCACCAAAAAATAGTGCATGCACTATTTTTGGGTGCTGATTTAAAAACGCATGCAAAAACGCAGGGTGTCATCAGACACCTTAAAAAACGCAAGCAGAAATGGAAAAAAGCATGCAGAAACGCATGCTTTTTTTTACGGCACTAAAAAAAACTCATGCCAAGTGTGACCCTAGCCTTAATTGCAATTTTCCAATTGACAGGTTCATTTGAAGTCAGATTTAGGTCACACAGTGGGACATAAATATGACATATCCTACAGATACACGATAAGTGTATGAGATAGACATACACC
Organism: Allobates femoralis; assembly: GCA_033576535.1. NCBI lineage: Eukaryota > Metazoa > Chordata > Amphibia > Anura > Aromobatidae > Allobates > Allobates femoralis. The sequence goes on along the minus strand of JARQOC010000007.1, from coordinate 206,142,121 downwards.
TTCAATATATATTAAGCTGGAGTCCCTGTTTCTCTAGGTTCTTGAAGACATAAAGAAGAACTCCAGCACATTATCTTATTTCTTTCAGAACCTCCTCGGCACTTGTAAGAAGGTATGACTACCTGTTTATCATATTCCATAATACACAGTAATGTGAAAGTGTTAGCCCCTTCCTCATTTCTTATTCATATGCATGTTTGTCACCCTCAAATGTGTCAGATGACCAGATTATTTGTGTATATATGTGTGTATGTATATGTATATGTGTGTGTATGCATATAATAAATATATGTATACTAGAAATAGGCCCAATGCTATTGCATCGGGAGGGCAGTCTCTGTGCCTGTGTCACCTTGTGCGCTCTCCTGTCTGTGTGGTCTCTTCCCCTGTGCGCTCTGTCTTACTTGTGCCTTTCTCTTCGCTCTGTGTGCTCTCAGCCCCTGTGTGTGCTGTGTCTCCCTGTGTGCGCTGTCTCTCACTATGACTCTGCCTCCCCTGTGCCCCTGCCTCCCCTGTGCCCCTGCCTCCTCTGTGCCTTCTGCCTCCCCTGTGCCCCTACCTCCTCTGTGCCTTCTGCCTCCCCTGTGCCTGCCTCCCATAACTGAGCGACCATACAATTCTAACCGCTGAGCCAGCATAAAGTGCTAACCGTTAAGCCAGCATACAGTGCTAACCGCTGAGCCAGCATACAGTGCTAACCGCTGAGCCAGCATACAGTGCTAACCGCTGAGCCAGCATACAGTGCTAACCGCTGAGCCAGCATACAGTGCTAACCGCAGAGCCAGCATATACAGTGCTAACCACTGAGCCAGCATACAGTGCTAACCACTGAGCCAGCATACAGTGCTAACCGCTGAGCCAGCGTGTACAGTGCTAACCGCCGAGCCAGCGTGTACAGTGCTAACCGCCGAGCCAGCGTGTACAGTGCTAACCGCCGAGCCAGCGTGTACAGTGCTAACCGCCGAGCCAGCGTGTACAGTGCTAACTGCCGAGCCAGCGTGTACAGTGCTAACCGCCGAGCCAGCGTGTACAGTGCTAACCGCCGAGCCAGCGTGTACAGTGCTAACCGCCGAGCCAGCGTGTACAGTGGTAACCGCCGAACCTCCATACAGTGGTAACCACCGAACCTCCATACAGTGGTAACCACCGAACCTCCATACAGTGCTGACCACTGAGCTGCTATTCCGTGCTAACCATTGAGCCACGATATACAGTGCTAACCAGTGAGCCAGCTTTAAATCTCCTGCCAATACCGCGCTGCTTCGCTGATTGGTCGCCGCGGCCAATCAGCAAAGCACCATTCAAAGCGAGCGCTGATTGGCCGCTGTGGTCAGCAGCGACCAATCGGCTTTCGCGGCTTGCGCCTTGGCATTGGTCATGAATTCATATCTCCTGCCAAGTCACGAGGTTCTTCTCTGATTGGTCACCGCCGCTCGGGATGCCTGTGTCAGTCCAGACTGTCGCTCTTGCATTCTATTCATGAAACAGGAGACTCAGGATTGGCTCAGGCAATGAGTGATGGTCATCCTGAGACTTCTATTTCATGAATAGAATGCAAGAGTGACAGTGAGGACTGACACAGGCATCCCGTGCGGCAGCGCTCAATCTGATTGGTCGCCACAGTTAGCGGCGACCAATCAGAGAAGCGGCGCGCGCCTTGGCACCAGATTTAAAATAGACTGAGCGCAGCTTCTCTGATTGGTCGCCGCTAACCATGGCAGCCAATCAGTGCTCTCGGCGCCTGACTTAAATTGCGCCTCGCTGATTGATGACCAAGCAGCGAAGTGCCTCGTGAGTTGGCAGGAGATGTGAATCCCTCTCCGCTCATTGGCTGAGAGGAGCGGGATTGAAATCGCGCGTCTAGACCGCTGATTGGTCGCCGCCGGTGGCCCCGGCTTTCGCGGGGGATTTGAATCCCGGACTCCATATCGGAATACTTGTAACTTGGGTATTCCAATATGGCGGTCGGGGCACTTCCGCTCCCGGCTGCTTTGGAGGCGCAGGAGGTGACCGGCGCCGCTGATCTCCTGACGGTAGCGGTGGCTCCGGTGTCACTTTCTCCTGGAGCTTATGACGGTATCCCAGAATGCACCGCGGTGCCTTGTGGGATATCGACATAAGCCCCGGAAAAAATTTTTCTGGTTGTTTTGATCCAGCGTCCCTGCTGGCACCGGTTCACACTATGTCTTTGAGTGCTGTGCAGTTTTTTCTGTATATATATATATATATATATATATATATATATATATATATATATATATATATCCAAAGAAATTCAGGAATAAATGGAAAACAAAGTAATTGAGATCTATCAGTCTGGCAAAGGTTATAAAGTCATCTCTAAGGCTTTGGAACCCCAGCGAACCACAGGGAGAGCCATTATCCACAAATGGTGAAAACATGGAGTAGTGGTAAACCTTCCCAGGAGGGGCCGGCCAACCAACATTACCTCAAGACCACAGCAACGACTCATCCAGGTCACAAAAGACCCCACGACAACATTCAAAGCTTTGCAGGCCTCACTTGCCTCACTTAAGGTCAGTGTTCATGACTCCACTATAAGAAAGAGACTGGGCAAAAATGGCAGCATTGGTTTTCAACTTGGTAGTTCTTCCATGTGAAGCAAAAAGAAAATAAAGGCTCATCTAACTTTTGCCAGAAAACATCTTGGTGATCCCCAAAACTTTAGGGAGAAAACTCAGTGGACTGACGAGACAAAAGTTTTAACTTTTTGAAATGTGTATGTCCCATTACATTTGGCATAGAGTTTCAGAAAAGGAACATACCTACAGTAAATAATGGTGGTGCTAGTGTGATCGTCTGGGGATGTTTTGCTGCTTCAGGAGCTGGAAGACTTGCTGTGGTAAATGGAACCATGAATGTTACTGTCTAGCAAAATATCCTGAAGGAGAATGTCCGGCCATCTGTTCGTGACTTCAAGCTGAAGCACATTGGGTTATGCAGCAGTACAATGTTCCAAAACACAGCAAGTAACCTCTGAATGGCTTAAGAAAAACAAAATTAAGGCTGGAGTGCCCTAATGAAAGTCCTTACCTTAATCCAATTCAGATGCTGTGGTTTGACCTTAAAAAGTCAGTTCATGCTTGGAAGCCCTCCAATGTGGCTGAATTACAACAATTTCACAAAGATGAGTGTCCAAAATTCCTTTAGAATGTTGTAAAAGGCTCATTGCCAGTAATCGCAAATGCTTGATTGTAGTTGATGCTGATAAGGGTGGCCTAACCAATTATTAGGTTTAGGGCAGGGATCTGGAACCTGTGGCTCTTTTGATGGCCTCATCTGGCTCGCAGCCAAATCTATATAAAACTGTTTTACCAGCAACACAGCTGCATCCCTCTACCGCCTTATGCTGTTCCGGGTGCCACGCTCTGTCCCTGCTGCCGTGCGGGTTAAGCCAGGCGGCTGTGGCTCAATCAGAGGACACTAGCTGCAGGGCAATCAGTGGCGCATTAAGTCACATTGGGAAATCTGATTGGACTGCAGCTAGCCTGGCTTCTGATTGGACCGCAGCTGCCCGGCTTCTGATTGGTAATGTATGGGTACGGCAGCAGGGACAGAGCGGCACCCGGAACACCATACAGCGCAGACCGCGGAGGATCGGTGAGTGTGTGTGTTTTTTTTTTTTTTGTTTGTTTTTTTTTCGTAGGTACCGGCACCAAGGTGGGGAATGATGGGGGTACTGTATTGGGGGATGCAAGGGGGTGATGGGGGTACTGTATTGGGTGCTGCCAAGGGGATGATGGGGATACCATTTTGGGGGATGCAAGGGGATGATGGGGGTACCATATTGGGGGATGATGGGGTTACCATATTGGGGGATGATGGGGATACTGTATTGGGGCTGCAAGGGGATTCATCATTGGTCAAGCAACAGCATAACAGCGTTCTTAAAAAGAATTCAGAGACTTATTGCACTTTAAAAGTGTTGATCTTACATAAAATGCACACATTTACTTATATTTAGTTTTAAACATATTGTATGGCTCTCACGGAATTACATTTTAAAATATGTGGCAGTCATGGCTCTCTCAGCCAAAAAGGTTCCTGACCCCTTGTTTAGGGGGAAATCACTTTTTTCACACAGGGCCCTGTAGGTTTGGATTTCTTTCTCCCTTAATAATAACCTTCATTTATAAACTGCATTTTCTGTTTATTTGTCTTATCTTTGTCTAATATTTACATTTGTTTGGTGATCTAAAACATTTAAGGGTGACAAACATGCTAATGAATAAAGTCAATGTTACACATAGTGAGATCGCTGTTGTGCCACAGGTTTTGTGACACAACAGCGATCTCGCTATGTTTGACACGTAGCAGCGACCAGGCCCCCACTGTGACATCGCTGATCTGTCTGAATGTCCTGGACCATTTTTTAATCGTCGGGCTCCCGCAGACCAGCATGCAACGGTGTGTTTGATGCCTTAACAACGACCTCGTTGGCGACTCAGAACTCAGCTATGTATCCGACTAGTTGCTGTGTGACAGGGTCCCAAAGACCGCCAGGGTCGTTATACGGGTCGCCGTATCATTGCTGCGTCATTGACTAGATCTAACTGTTTGACATCTCGCCAGCGACCATATAGCGACGTTCCAGCGATCCTTACCAGGTCGTATCGTTGTTGGGATCGCTGGAACATCACCAAGTGTGACGGGACCCTAAGAAATCATGCAGGGGCAAATACTTTTTTTGCCATTAAAATTATTCAGAGGTCATTGGATATTAGGTTTTTTAGCAAAATTTACAAAGTTTCTGTTGAATGAGAATGAGTGAATGAGAGGCCATTATCCATGTGGAGGGGGGCTTAGATTTGTCAGTGACGCTGCCATAAGCTGCTGTCTGATATGCATCACATTTACAGCAGGTCATAACATAGAACCTATAGGAAAAACACACCACAATAGAATATAGTACAAATTATTTTTATTGAAACATATTCACGAATGATAAAATATAAAGAGAACTGGCTCAGATGGATACAAACACTGGCACCAAATAGGGTAAACTAAATAGAAAAAAGAGGAGTGAATGGCTCAGTATATGCTATTGTCCTTTTAATGTCAAAATTGATAATAAATATAATTAATTTATACATATAAAGGATAAATATGTAAAAAAGAAGTAAGCATAATAAATAGGGGTATGTATCCTATGTAAAACCTCAGAGAAACAAGTGTACAGTGTGTAAGGGGAACTAAGATGGCAGCAATGAAAGAGCACTCAAGAGAAAGTACCTAAACACCGCATAAGAGAAGAATTAAGTAGAATATGAATAAAAACACATAATCAGCGCTAACCCACAGGTGTCAGACAGAGACCCAACGCTCGTTTCGACGGGCTGTGACAAACATGCCACTTACTATTATGTGCATCCATTATTTAGGCACTTTTTCATGAGTACTTTTTAAAGGGGTTGTCCGGTGTAAACTGTTAGAATGACTACAGACTTATCAATCCACCAAGTGCCTGTACTGTGCACTGCGAGGATTCACCAGTTTCTTAGCCGGGAATGGACTACAGTTATGCGGCCAGAGCCCCCGACTATTCCAAACAGCGGAAAGTTGATAAATATTGCTAATAAACTGAATTTCTGATGGGATTGAATATAACTGTACAAATATAGACACTAGAATTTTTGTAGTAATATTGTAACTCATTTCCATTACGTAGTTTGCTAATATTTTATACATGGTAGATGTTGTCCTGTTTTTATTTCCAACTTAATAAATTAGGATTTCTAATTTTATTCTTAATTTTAAACTTTCTACAAAATTTCTCCAGCTAAACTTGGATCTACTTATGAAAGACACGTCCTTTAGTGTTCGGAGCTCCCTGTGTACAGGGCTACAGAATATCAATAACAGTCTGGACTTGCTGCGACAGAATGTTGTTTCTATATTAAGAGGTAAAATATTGTGTATCTTTATATTGTTTTTGGTGTTTATTTTAGTGGTAATCTAATTAACGTCACTTAAGGCCCAGTCACACATAACGACACACCAGCGATCCCGATAACGATGTGCAGAGATCGCTGGTGCATCGTTTTTCACATCGCTGGTAAGATGTCAAACAGGTATCTCACCAGCGATGTGAACAACGACGCACCAGCGATCCAGAGGTCGTTGGGAATTGTCACTACATAGAGTAGCATTGAGATCGTTGGTCATTGTCCCTGTCAAACATAACGATTTAGCGCTCCCAGCGGGAGCGCAACGACGTACAAATAAGCCAGAGCAGTGTGCAACGATCTCACAGCAGGGGCCAGATCGTTGGTGCGTGTCACACATAACGAGAGCGCTAACGGGATCTCGGTAGTGATCTCGTTATGTGTGACAGGGCCGGGGTTGTCTGAATAGTGGATGGCCCCTTTTGTATTCAGTGTGTTTATCTCCATTAAAATAAAAATACTTCTAATCCCCTCCATTGCGGGTGCTGTTCCACCGGTGTCAGCTCTCTCCCAGGGTTCACGTGAGGTTGTTACATCACACGAGCCCTCACCCATACAGCACTGGCCTTACACTCTGCCTTCAGAGGATATCAACATGCAGTTAGAGCTGGATGATCACTTCCTATTTATAATAGATGTATGCAGTTTGTATTGTGACATTAAATTGTAATCTATGGTGGTGTAATTAATTTTGGAAATTCCTCTTTTGCAGGTTCTGACATAGATGCTTCAGAAGTTCTTACCTGTTTGAACAATCTGAATTCTTCATCAAATCAAGTGACTAAAAGCCTGCCAATGCAAATCATTGAGCTTCCCGAGCTTCAAACCTTGTTAGAAGCTCTGTCTTGTGCCATTCACAAGCGCTACAATGCCAGACCTAATCATAAAGCTCTCAGCGTACAGTGTTTAGAGGTTTCTAGACATGGCGTATTCTCACCCAGTATCATCCAGTGGGTGTAATAGGCATCTTATACTGGTAAGGATAGGACTAGATGACGACTGCCACTGTCTGACTCCTCAATGCTTCCAAACATATTGAGTTACACAGTCTGCAAAAGTGTTTCTTTGAACAAGTGGCCTTCATGATCATTGCTGACAATCAAAGTCTAATACTTTTTCCAATGTGATCTACAAAATATCATGAGCTATGAATAGACAGACTGTGACCGCAATGCTTGAACTGACCACAGGTCTCCTGACGCAAACTTGCAGCATCATAGTCACATATCCAACCTATGTGGTTGGCCCGTCTACGTGGGCTTCTAAGGGACTGCTATTTGGCTTCTATGCCTCGGCCGTGGGTCAGCCAGTGTGTACACATCATTGTCTGAACGTCGGATATTGTAGCTTTTACACATTTTGGGCAAGTCACAGCGCTTCATAGCATAACATGACTAATAGAGCTGAGGAAAACGCTTCAAACAATTTGAGGCATATTATATTGCCTGGTACAAGTCTCCCAGGCCTAGTCACAGACAAATATTACAAAAAGCAGTACTGTATAAAACAAATTGCACTGTATTGACGTATGTATATAGATTTTCTTCTGGCCATTTGTAAAAAAAAAAAAAAATAAATCTGTAACATTATCGTGGTTATAAAATAATTTAAAACCTGTTTTGTTTTTTTTCTTTAAAGTGGTTCTGCTTCTAGATTTCACAATACAAACTGCATTTTTGAATATATCCCTTAGACCTGGTGAGGCTAGTGTCCTCCCCTCCAGGCTCCATGTTGCAATGGCTGTGTAAGCCACCTTAAAGGTTGTCAAGCCTAGTATTAAAGTGCAGTGAGGGTATCTACATAGCCACAAAGAGTGGACGCTTAAAATAATATCAGGTGCAAAATCTTTCAAAAAGCATTATACAGCCACTCTGACAAGAAGTTTTAAAGTAATGTCCACCGACCTCACCAGGCCTACCAGGTCATGTTCATGGCGTATGCAGTAAATGGTGAAATCTGGTGATGGATCTTCATTAAATTTCAACATGAATAACGCAGACTAGAATTCTTCACGTGGCTTTCTTATGTGCTTTGTCTCTATGTATGTCTCTTGGCTGTAATGCACTTTATCTTTTGTTTTTTAACTCCAAGAAGTAGATTTCTCTTTAAAGCCTTTTCAACAATTAGCAGAAGTAAACCTTTCATTTCATAAATTTGAATCCTTTTAGATAATGCAGCACAGTTTGTTATAAAAAAAAAAAAAGAAAACTCCCCTCCTGGGTCCAGCGCTGAGTCTTCACCTTTACTCCCAGTGTCTGATATTGGCTGCAGTGCAGAACAGCACGCTGTCAATGCGGCAGGCAATTGCTGCACTCAGCGGCTGTTGGCGGGGCAATCCAACTACTTCGTAGAGCCTCTGAGTGCACTAATTGACTGCCGCGCTGTCAACCCAACACTAGGATCAGCATCCAAGACTCAGCGGTAGAGAGTGAGTAAAATATATATATATTTTTTTTATTGTTGTTTGTTTTTTTGTTTACAGCAAACTGTATGCAGGGACTTGGATTTTCTGAAAGGTGGTAACCCCTTTACAGGTGTTTCCTGGGCTAAGCATACATTTCTGCAGTGCCTTTATCTGACTGTAGATTGCAATATACACACAGTCAGGACTCCGCTGTTTGCCAACTCTAGCGGTTGCAACTTGACCGCCAGCATGTAATTGGCATACTTGTTTTCATATTCTGACTAGCTTCTCATTCACTTCCATCAGTAGATAAGTGAGAGAAGCAGTAAACACTGCTATTTGGCATGTGACCACAAGTAAGCCAATCATGTATCCCTGCCCGAGCTGGCAAACCGAGCAAAGTCCTGAGAGTATGCAAGATGGAAGAGAGGCGCAGTAGAAGTATAGTTAGCCCAGAAACCCACTTCAGGGCCGCTTTCATGCAAGCCTCTTATGGCTGTAATTCTCAGCATAACTCAAACTACATAGGGATCTATAATGCTGTTACTTCAGTTCTTTAAACTCATGGTCAAGCCGGGAGTTGTAGCTATAATATGGTAACAGACTCAAACATGGGCCGGTAATACACTTATGGTGAACCACCTTTACTGGTAAGAGTGTTTCCACATCTGAATTAAACTAATCTTCGTTCCTAATGAAATGTCTAAGAAGCATGAAATCTAAGCTATGGTGTAGTGTATGAATTATGTAATAATCCTTCCTGAATTGTTTGCTATTTATATATGGAGAATAAACTTAAGAATCTCATCTCTGCTTGTCTGTGTATTACTTGCTATAGACCAATGGTCCCCAACCTTTTTTACCTTAAGAGCCACATTTAGTTCTTAGGCTACGTTCACACATTGCGTATTTTGCCGCGTTTTTTTACGCGCGCTTTTCAAAATACGCAATGTGCCTTTTGTCTGCCTGCAAAGTGAATGGGAAATTCACTTTGCAGTGCAGACATTGCGTAAAAATACGCAGTGCGTTTTCCGGGAGAAAACGCAGCTTCGTAAACAATTGATATGTAAATTGTTTACGCAGCTACTTCTGCGTATTCTCCCAGAGGGGAGGAAGAATTCAGCTTCCTCCTCCCCTCTGTGACAGCTGTGGCCGCCCATTAGATTTCACAGTGTATTAATACACACTGTGAAATCTAAATTAAACAAAAGCAAGTTAATGAAAAATAAAAAAGAATGAATGCTTCACCTGTCCGACGCCTTCTCCCGCTGTGCGATCCCCGGTTTCAAGTGAAATCTCTTCTGACAGGACCTGTGGTGATGTCAGAGGGGCGTTCCCGGGCACTCGCGGTCATGTGATACATATCACATGACCGCGAACAGCCAATCAGCCCTGGGAACGCCCCCTTCCCCCCTCTGACGTCACCACAGGTCTTCTCAGTACACTGCTCACTTGGAACCGGAGAGCGGCAGAAGGCACCGGACAGTGGGAGAAGGCACCGGACAGGTGAAGTATTCATTATTTTTTATTTTCCATACACTTGCCTCTGTTTAATTTAGATTTTGCAGTGTATATTAATACACTGGAAAATCTAATGGGGCTGTCACAGAGGGGAGGAGGAAGCTGGATTCTTCCTCCCCTCTGTGACATCACTGCGCTTTCTGGAGTACAGAAAGCGCAGTGTGTGAAAGCCCCTGCGTATTTTTGCTGCGCTTTTTTGCGCGGCCAAAAAACGCGGCAAAAAGCGCAGCAAAATACGCAAATGTGTGAACGTAGCCTTAGTCATATTTGTGAGCCACCTTCAGCGCTCATCCAACCCATCCTCATCCCCATACTCATTCCCATCCTCATCCTATAGTGTCACGCATAACCTTTACACCAAGGGCTCCCACTTTACAGTCAACTGTATTCTCGCATGAAGCATTCCCATCAAACTGTCACATGTAGCTTCAACCCCCCCTAATAGTATTATTCTATCTCCAGTATACCATGATTATGCCCCCATGATTCCCCACAAGTATATGAGCTTCTAGAACTGCTATTCAGTGCAGGACAACTCAGAAATGTCACCGTCTGGAGATCTCTCCACAGCTGTTATCTACACCTTGTACTAATGCATCAAGCTGGAAGAAGCCACAAGCCCGCACACATTGGGCCGGCGAGCTTCATGTGGCTCCCGAGCTACAGGTTGGGGGCCCTGTGTACAGTGTATATAATTAATAAGCTAGCTTAATATTAAACCGAACACAATGTTCGCAAAATCCAATTGCCCTACCCAGGTCACTATGAAGCAGTAGGTACCGAATAACTATAAATGCCCCTCTATTATGTTTCTTTTTTAGTCTAGTCCATGTTATAAGGTGATAGTGACAAATGTATGATGCTGTCCAAGTTTATAGAACAGTTTGGACTTTGAGGCTCTGTAAAACACAGTCTAGATAGGATAGTGGTACAGTAGACAGCCTTTTACTTGATTGATAAATGGTAAACCATGCAGGATTACATGCTGCCGCACCTAACCTCCCTCCTGCCATGGGCACAGGAAGGACAGAGGGTGATGTATGGGCACAGATGAATCCTCATGCCATTACTTAAAGCTCATATAATATACAGAAATGAGATGGATTGTTCATTTTTTAACCTTTTATTAAATCTACAATCTTTACGTATACCTAAAGCCATCCAGATCCAATCCAGAAGAAGGCAAAAATCCTGATAATGTTTTAGACAAGCTACGGGCTGCCACACCCAGCTTGTTGGCTTTACCTTGGCTGGCAATCAAAATACAGGCAAGCCCATTATTTTATTTTTAATTAATTACGTAAAAAAATAATGTAAAATAAATGCATGGGCTCCCACCATATTTTGATAATTAGCCAAAGTAAAACCAGGCAGCTGGGGGCTGGGGATTCTCAGTGTGGTAAGGCCCAAGCATTCTCTTTTGTGTGGTGAGGTGGTAGAAGAAACTTTGGTACCTCCCCATAAAGTTCTAGGAGCACATTTTTTCACCAACTGTGAGCATCCTCGGCTGTCATCTCTTATTGGTCCAGTGATTTTGTTGGTCTCGACTGTCCCATAGACACGGAAAACAAGGGTATTTGGTATACCCAGCTTGTTACCAAAGCAGTATGCACAAGACTTTCAAATCCCTGCACACTTGCCAACCATAATTTTCATATTTAAGTTTTCTGCAGAACCAATTCCAAGTTCTCGTAGGTTTCCTTGATGTGTACAGAATGACCTACAGGGATGGACAATACTAAGAGGGAAATAAAATGCAAATAGGGTCTTATTTGTGGTACAATAGATCAAAACAAGTGGAATGAGGCTCACCTTTAAAGGTTGTGAGGAGTTACAACCACTGTAAAAGCTTGCAACAGCTGCTGCAGTCCCCAGAGATAAAGCGAAATATCACCAGTGCAGAAAGGGTTAATGACCGCGCTGCTGGAAGAATGAAAGTCAAACATTGGAGGACATCAAACCAAATGGTTTTAGCAGTGATTTATTAGTCAACGTGTTTCAGGACTCCAGGCCCCTTCCTCAGGACAAACCAACAATAAATTCCTGCTTTGGAGCCTTGATCTGAGTAATTCAGCGGCTTCTTTAGGAAGATTCAAGACTCTCCACAAATCATTCATATCTTCCTGGAAGAACAATTTTGGTCTTGTATCATCTTCAAAGTCAGAACTTGATTCATCATCTGGTTCAGGTATGACTCCACCTTCATCTGAGCTATATATCTCTTCCAAGGTAGCAGGGACTGTGGTATATCTATGCCATGGGGATGGGATGAGTTACTGAGTGAAGATTGGGGTATGAAATGGAATGCTTCCATTTTGAATTATACCCTTTCGCATCGCATGAACAAAAGTAATAACCGTCGCTATGGTTCTTTTGCTCTCGCCATACCATAGGAATCCCATAATGGAAAGCTTTTTTCCTATCCTTTAACCATTTTCAGAGGTCCTCAGCACACCATTTGCACACTTAGTGAGGTGCCCAAGCTTTATTTTGATCTCCAAGCTTTATTTCGAAGTATATTTTTTTCACAAAGTCTATAATATTCAGCTGTTGTTTCTACACTGTATATTTACCACAAATGTTACAGAAACTGTCAGGCGAATTAATACACTTCCGCTGAGCCATAATGCTAATTTTGAGACACATGGTTGATAGATGACGAGCTAACATGAACAGAGATGAAAAAGTGTGAACAGGCGAGAACCAAGAAAAAACAATTGAATCAAGTCCGGACATGGGTGAGGCGTGGGGGAGTGGCGCGCGTGGTGTGCAGCGGCGCCTCCTGCCTCACGTGCTGCAAACTCCGGGACGAGAGGCCGACTATGGAGGTGTAGCGGCGGCCGGGATACTCAGGCCCTCACCTCAGACTGCGAGCTACAGACTACTGGATTGCTGCTTCTGCTTGCTTGGGAGACCCCGAGGCGCTGTCTGCTCTGCAGTCGCTTGCCCCCACACGACCTCTGCGAATCTGGCAGCGGAGGACACCGGGAGTTGTATCCCGCCTGGAGAGGAGTGCCAGCAAGGTACCAGGCTCGGGAGGCAGGGGTGACGAGGGGGCTGCTGAGGAGCTGCATACTCGGTGAGGAGACTGTTTTAGAGGGCCTGACCGATAACACTGGGCAGGAGATCTGTGATAGACTGTCTATGCAGAGGCCAACATGGGCACACATCAAGGATTGTAGAGAAGCATAGGACACTTTATTCAAATGACCATAACAACTTTTGCACTGTATGTACTTTGTGGATAACACCCCCACACCAGCTAAATTACATTGGTGCCTTTAAACAGCACAGTTCTAGTGCCTGGAGCCTTTCATGTATCTGCATCTGGCCACTGCATGCCACAAGCACCATCTACTGCATTAAAGTGGAACATCAGCAGACCATCTCGTGCCCTGCATAAAATAAACCTCTTACAGCGATCTAAAGTCACTTAGCCTCCCATTGCACTGAACGAGGTGACGTAGAAGCGTGTACAAACACATATTGCCAACTGTCTTTTGTGCACGGATACACACACATTCACCTTTAAATCCCCTCCTCTTCTGGATCTCCAAATACCCCAATTAATACTTAGAGAGTGGACCCCTGAATTTCCTTACTGTCCCCACACACTCTCACGGACACATACTACCTGTCTCCACACAACCTCCCTTGGTATGTGAATGACCCATCATTGTCGGTGAGGGGTCGAGGGGACCCGGGACAAAACGAATCTGCAATCCAAACTTCGATAAAATGGTTAAATCCACTAACAAACCATCAAAGACACCAGCAAAATACGGTAGTCACACTACCCAGGCAGACCTGGATAAATACCTACATAAACAAACAGCTATGCCGACAGCATCTAAATCTGCCCGTCAGCTGATAGTCAATGACCAGTCTGACTCAGAGCCAGATAGTGATAGTTGAGGAGTCATCCAAATCCACGCCCGTCACTAGGTCCTTCATCAAACGGATTATAAATAAGGCACTAGAACCCATCAACAGAGAAATTTCAGAAATTAAACTGGAACTCTCACAGATGGGCCACAGGGTTGAGGCCCTTGAAACGTCTCAATCCCAAACAGTCCAACATTCTAATAATGTATTACATAGCCTCCAACAACACGAAGAACAACTTAGCCACATCTTTATGACCCTAGAAGACCACGAAAACAGGGAAAGGAGGAATAACTTACGGCTGAACCAGAGACAATTGGACAGGACGCTCTCATTCCAACCGTCACTGACGTCCTCAGGTCTATTCTATCTTCGGACGACCCAACAGACATGGAACTGGTGAGGGTCCATAGGGCTCTATGACTGAAGCCCCCACCGACAGAATTGCCTAGAGATGTGATCTGACGATTCCTGGACTTTAGAACCAAGAATCTCCTGCTCCGCAGAGACAGAGAAGCATCTGACATAGATCTGTACCGCTGAGCTGTCACAGGTTATCAGGATCTCTCGGCTCTTGAAGCCCTTCACCACGAACCAGCCCCAAAGACATTTTCCTTACCGCTGGTTGTTCCCCTTCGGAATTTTCATCTCCACTAAAGAAAAAAATTTCAGGCCAGAACGTCGGCTGACAGAAGAGTCTGCTCTGATCTCGACATTGCTCTTGACCACTATCCTGACCTAGAGGCAGTCACATCGGCGAGCCTACTGACACCTATTCCCCACCCTCCTCAATGGCAAACGGTCCTGATGCCCAGGTCACAACAGACCAGGAGGAGGTCTGCCAAGCAGGTGGTGTCCCTAGAGAAAGACGCCCTCCCCGGATGACCCGGCGAAGCAGACGCCGCCTCCTAGCACACATCTTAACCTCCCCCACTTGCGACAGAAGGGAGAGTTCCATTTGAATTAACCTGTTTGTCTCTTAACCAAACACCAGAAAATGGTGACACTTTGTGTAGTTTGACTTGCTTTTTCTCCCTAGACTACATAATGTCTTAGGGTTCGTTCTAATTCCAACTACCGTATATACTCGCGTATAAGCCGAGTTTTTCAGCCCAAAAATTGGGCTGAAAAGTCCCCCCCTCGGCTCATACGCGAGTCACTGTATACTGTATACAATGTATACAGTATACAGTGCCCCCCATCTATATACAGGCCCCCCCCCTGCCGCAATCCTGTAAAGGAAAGAATTAGTATACTTATCCCTCCGCTGCCGCTGTCCCGCCACCATCACGATCCTCCGTCTTCTTCCAGCGTCTTCCGGCTTCTTCTGGCTTCCTCCTCGGTCGCGCAGGCAATGACGTCATTGCCTGTGACCATCGGAGGAAGACGGAAGACGCTGGAAGAAGACGGAGGATCGTGATGGCGGCGGGACAGCGGCAGCGGAGGGATAAGTATACTAATCTCTTCCCTTACAGGATTGCGGCGGGGGGGGGCCTGTATATAGATGGGGGGACCTCTATGGCATCTGTATACTACCACTGGGGCTGCTGTATACTGATGGGGGGGCCTGTATATACCTGTGGGGCTGCTAGATACTACCACTGGGGCTGTATATACCTGTGGGGCTGCTAGATACTACCACTGGGGCTGTATATACCTGTGGGGCTGCTGTATACTACCACTGGGGCTGTATATACCTGTGGGGCTGCTGTATACTACCACTGGGCTGTATATACCTGTGGGGATGCTGTATACTACCACTGGGGCTGTATATACCTGTGGGGCTGCTAGATACTACCACTGGGGCTGTATATACCTGTGGGGCTGCTGTATACTACCACTGGGGCTGTATATACCTGTGGGGCTGCTAGATACTACCACTGGGGCTGTATATACCTGTGGGGCTGCTAGATACTACCACTGGGGCTGTATATACCTGTGGGGCTGCTAGATACTACCACTGGGGCTGTATATACCTGTGGAGCTGCTGTATACTACCACTGGGGCTGTATATACCTGTGGGGCTGCTGTATACTACCACTGGGGCTGTATATACCTGTGGGGCTGCTGTATACTACCACTGGGGCTGTATATACCTGTGGGGCTGCTAGATACCACCACTGGGGCTGTATATACCTGTGGAGCTGCTAGATACTACCACTGGGGCTGTATATACCTGTGGGGCTGCTGTATACTACCACTGGGGCTGTATATACCTGTGGGGCTGCTGTATACTACCACTGGGGCTGTATATACCTGTGGGGCTGCTAGATACTACCACTGGGGCTGTATATACCTGTGGAGCTGCTGTATACTACCACTGGGGCTGTATATACCTGTGGGGCTGCTGTATACTACCACTGGGGCTGTATATACCTGTGGGCTGCTGTATACTACCACTGGGGCTGTATATACCTGTGGGCTGCTAGATACCACCACTGGGGCTGTAATATACCTGTGGAGCTGCTAGATACTACCACTGGGGCTGTATATACCTGTGGGGCTGCTGTATACTACCACTGGGGCTGTATATACCTGTGGGGCTGCTGTATACTACCACTGGGGCTGTATATACCTGGGGCTGCTGTATACTACCACTGGGGCTGTATATACCTGTAGGGCTGCTAGATACTACCACTGGGGCTGTATATACCTGTGGGGCTGCTGTATACTACCACTGGGGCTGTATATACCTGTAGGGCTGCTAGATACTACCACTGGGGCTGTATATACCTGTGAGGCTGCTGTATACTACCACTGGGGCTGTACATACCTCTGGGCTGCTGTATACTACCACTGGGGCTGTATATACCTCTGGGGCTGCTGTATACTACCACTGGGGCTGCTGTATACTACCACTGGGGCTGCTGTATACTACCACTGGGGCTGCTGTATACTACCACTGGGCTGTTTATACCTCTGGGGCTGCTGTATACTACCACTGGGTGCTGTATACTACCACTGGGCTGTTTATACCTCTGGGGCTGCTGTATACTACCACTGGGGCTGCTGCATACTACCACTGGGGCTGCTGCTGTAACACTGCTGGGGCTGCTGTATATACCTCTGGGGCTGCTGTATACCACACTGCTGAGGGCTGTATACCTGTGCTGGGGTCCACCCTCGGCTTATACACGAGTCAATAGGTTTTCCCAGGTTTTGGGGGCAAAAGTAGGGGATCGGCTTATACACGAGTATATACGGTATGCAATGTGGAGAGGCCATATGTGTCTTCTGTGACTGTGCCTCACACAATAGCCACTTACAGCTATGGGCATCTGTTGAAGTTATAATTGGTTCCGCATATGAAGTTATGGATTTTGTATAACATATTGTTGACTAAACTATTGGTCCCTGACCCTCTCATCGGTTCCTTGGTGGTCTCTCTGTCTGCCCGGGGATCGATGATCTCATCAACAATGCAATCTTGGTTCCTTATGTTTAATATTGTTCATGTTATGTTACCTTACTTAACATTTTCACTTCATCTCATTTCCCAAGATCTTTCTTTCCTCTCACTCTCCCTGTCCAATTCCAACCCTCTTCCAATCTACTCCACCGGGGATGCTCCTCTGTTTGGAAAAGCCGCTCTACTACCAAACATCATGACATCAAACCGTAAGTCGTTCCACATTGTCTCCCATAATGTCCATGGCTTCAACTCGCCCATACCTCGCTCACAAACGCTGCAGCACTTTAAAAAAAATCCAAATTTGACATTTTATTCATACAAGAGACACACTTTCGGAAAGAGAAGTCGCCCTCCTTTGCTACTATGATTGGTGGTACAATGCATATACCCCTGAGAAGGGGGCCAGAGGAGTGGCGATTGCCCTAGCCAAAGACATCCCTTTCTTACTGCAAGAAAACCTGGTAGACCCAGAGGGCCGATACATATTTATCAATGGCTTAATCAGAGGCAATGTGGCAACACTGGGAAACTTATATGCCCCCAACTCTCGCCACCTGAAATGGCTTAAAAGGGTTCTGAATAAACTGAACTCGTTCAAAGTAGGTACAGTACTGCTCGGTGGCGATCTGAACGTTGCTCTTGAGCCCGCTATTGACACATCATCAGGAAAAAGCTCTACCTCAGGAGTAGACTTAGCAAACATACAGACCCTACTGCAAGCCTCAGAATTAATAGACATCTGGAGATATCTACACCCACATGACAAAACGTATACGTACTACTCCCAACCCCACAAAACTTATCACCGAATTGACTATATTTAAATTTCACGAGACATACTCCCGAAGACGTCACAGGCAGACATCCTCCCCTTCTGCACAAGGAAGGCAAGGACCCAACACTTTGTGGAAGCTATAGGCCTATCTCCTTGCTGAGCGTTGACTTTAAAATTTACGCAAGTTTGTTGGAAAGGCGTTGAGCGGAGGTGGTCCCTCACCTTGTGTCCTTGGAGCAGATAGGTTTTGTACAGGGCAGGGAGGGAAAAGACAATGCCAGTAGGGTACTGCATTTGTTGCAGCACGCTAGAATAAACAATGCCCCACTGGTCCTAATAGGCACAGACGCTGAGAAGGCGTTCGACAGGGTGGACTGGACATTCCTGCGCTATACACTCGCGGCCTTCAACATCCCCCCCGGCTCTAATAGAGGCAATCTTCAGGATGTACCATCTCCCATCAGCGAGATTGCGCATTAATAATCTGCTATCAGATCCATTTTTAATCCAGAACGGCACAAGGCAGGGATGCCCCCTGTCACCTCTACTCTTTGTGCTTACCATGGAACCACTCTTGTGTAGCATCCAACTATGTACGGAGATGGAGGGGGTAGTGACATGGAGGTTTCACCATAAGTCTGCAGCGTTTGCTGATGATTTATTTGTTGTCCTTTCTAACCCAGACAGGGGCATCGCTGCTCTTCTAGACATCCTGGAGCACTATGGTCACCTTTCCAATTATAAAATCAACCCGACCAAATCTGAAGCTCTCAGTGTTAATGTCCCCAAAACCAAAATTGACAGATTTAAATCTGAATACCCGTTCACTTGGCCCCCGAAATATATCTCTTACCTAGGCTTAAAAATAGGCCGAACAGCTAGAGACCTTTTGGATTTGAACGTACTGCCCTTGCTATCTAAGGCGGTAACAGGTGTGCAATCACGGAGGGCCCCCTATTTGTCCTGGATGGGGAGGAAAAATCTATTGAAGAGTTTGATACTACCCAAATTTCTCTATATATTCCAAATGCTCCCAATTAGTATACCTATGTGGATACTCGCTAAAATACGTTCATTCTTCTTCATTTTCATTTGGGGCTATAGACGGTCATGAATTAGAACATCCACCTTATCACTCCCGAGGCATAAAGGGGGAATGGGAGATCCGGATGTCTTTAAGTACTATAGAGCCGCCATGGTCTCCAGGGTTCTGGACTGGATCAGGGACACGCCTAACAAGTTATGGCTGCTGATTGAAAATTCACTGGCCCTGTCCCCTCTGAGATCTATGGCTCTGCTACCAGACCTTACAGCTAAAGTCCAAGCCCCATGAAATGAACTGACACGAGCGGTCCTCAATGTTTGGAAAAAAGTTTACAATAAAATGATCCCCCACTGTCCCCTATCCTGACGGTACAGGATCTTGTTGGACCCATACCTCCCCCACTTAGCACAAACCCAGATAGTAACACCGATTCTCTGGAATTGCACCCTACACCAATAGACAGGTTATTCTCGGACGGAGCCTTGCTAACACTTGGCGAAATTAAAACTGATGGACCCCTAATGAATATCTCGTTTCTGCAGTACAACAGTTTAAAAAGTTATGTCCTCCGATACATACGGACCTCAGACCTATCCAGGCCCCTTACTTTCTTTGAACAACTATGTGCACACACCCACCCGCATCTTATCAAAACTATATCAACATCTAATGGGCGAAACCGCTCACATTAAGCGAGCATATCTAGGCCTA
The DNA here is from genome assembly GCA_033576535.1 of Allobates femoralis. NCBI lineage: Eukaryota > Metazoa > Chordata > Amphibia > Anura > Aromobatidae > Allobates > Allobates femoralis. The sequence goes on along the minus strand of JARQOC010000007.1, from coordinate 206,122,402 downwards.
TGGGAAAGGGATTTGAAAATCACATTCACTGAAGCACAGATTGCGGAGATCTACAAGAGATCCCATGGCCCCTCACCTTGTGTGAAATTGCAAGAGAACTTGACTCACCGCGGCCGGCTGACTCCGGTTTAGACAGGCGATTCTTCTCCTTCCTTGTCACGGGTGGACCGCGCCTGCCGGTAGTGGGGCCCGGTGTAGTGCAGATCAAAAGTGGAGACGTCTTGCGGGAACAGATTAAAGGGGTTTTAATTTGTTTTCTTCGTGACGCCACCTATGAGTAGTTCGGTAAGGGCTACCGACGCTGCGGAACCCCCGGGGGATGGACAGCAGCAAGATGTTACGCTCCCCACAGGCTGAGCGGTGATCCCCGGGGGCTGGAGCTGCTCAAGATGTTGTGCGGCAGCTGCGGTTACCTTCTAGTTAATGACGGACAGTTCATAAGGAATCACGGACACAGACAGTCTCTATAACGGTCTTTACTGTAACCAGCAGGCAATACATGGTATACAGTGGTTGAGTAGTAGACCGGGTGGACTCAGCAGTGATGGTGTCCCTTAGAAATCCGTAGTGCTCCTCCATTCTAGCTAAGTGGTTACCAATGTCGCCCAGGAATACCAGATCGGGTACGGGGAGGCTGCTTCAATGCCCTATCCATGCTGTACGTTCTGGATGTTTTGGGGAGCCTTGGGTCCCTCAGTGGGTACACCGCTGGTTAGACGACTGGAAATTGGCTGTTGGTGGGGTGCTCCTGTAAAGCTGATCCTCCACTCTTCTGGTTCGCGTAGCAGAGGTGAACTGCTGCCAGCTTCGGTACCAGTGAACCGGCTGTGAGTTGTGGGCACGGGAGTCTTTTGGGAACCCGTGTAGTAATGCCCAATCCCGGTGGTTAAGGCCTCAGGTGCTGACACCCGACCGGTGACGGCCCAGGGGCCCGCACGGGGTGCGGAGCCCCCGCTCCTCTCCAAGTTCTAGTCTGCTCTCCTCAGGTTCTAGACTTCTTCTCTCTAGACCATGTGTTTGTTCTCCTGCACTACCCTAGCACTCCGCCCACCAGGACCTAGGATTGGCCCTCTATTCTAGGTGATGTATGCTGGGTTGGATTTCTAAATTAACCAGGTCATTGCTGAGTCAGAGGATATTGCGGCTGCGCTTGTGGCTGCAATACCCTCCTGTGACGCACTCGTTGCGGGGCGCCACACTCCCCCTTGGTTGAATACGCTTGTCCCCAAGCGTCTCACTACTCACATTACAGAAGTTTTTATATTTTATAACAGGTAATACACTTTTATTAATGACAGGTCATATATGCATAAAAGTGAAAAGGTAATTAAACAGGTTAACACATTACGCGGACCCGGCAGGCGGTCGGCTGTCCTTAGAATAAAAGTTCAGGCTGTAGCCGCCAAGTCGCGGTGTTACGGTGCAAACAGGAAGAAGTCTCTTTTAATAGCAAAGTTCAAACAACAACTTAAGTCACTGATGAATGGCAGTGTTCCGGACTCGTATAGCGAACCACCCATCACGGCATATATGGCGCTCATAGGTTACTATGTCCCCTCTATACAAGTCTCGGCTTGGATGGCCTCGCGGTAGGTGCGATTCCACATCACGGCGCCCCACAAACACTTCGGTACTCACACCCTCCTCCCTTACGAATCCCCACCCGGTGGACAAGTTAAATGTGCTTACCCACCCGGTTTTACGGAATTGTTCAGGCAATGGAGATTGGCGGCGGGCCTCGGCACGAGCCTGCATGTTGGCTTGCAGTCGAGTGTGCCACTCGTCTCTCCGGATACGACGTACCTCTTCGTCGGAGTGATGCGGCGTGTGGATAAAGTCACTACGGCGTGCTGGTTGTTGAACCGCTCGAGCTTGGTGGGCAGTCTGGAGTGGAGCCCGGTTCAACGGAACCGGAGAAGATGCTGTTGCGGCGGCACCCGACCAGTGCACCCGAGCTGATCGCCCGGCAGAAGGGTTCCGTGTGTCTCCCCAGGCGAACCCGGTGTAGAGATCCTCAGGTGAACTGTAGGTCTCCTCGTCATCCTCCTCGACCTCCTCGATGACTACGTCGGGCTGCTCGGCTGGCGAAGACGATGGGATGGAATTCTCTGGATCGGTGGGTGACTGTGCTGCAAGGTTCTCCTCGGGGTCGTTGTGCAGGACTTCCAGGCTGCCTGCCTCTTCTTCTGTAGCAGCAGGAAGTGGTGTTTCAATCCCGGTCACCAGGTAGGCCTCTGTATTTGCAGAGGAGGCCTCCGGTTCAGGGGAGAAACAGGCGACAGTCTCGGTAGTGTGGAAACCAGTCGCGGGTTCCGCAGGTGAAACCAGGTAGAGGTCGGCTTCTTCGTGGGAGCGTATTGGAAGCTCCGGCTCTGGAACGGGGTCGGCTGCGGTATCATCCGCTGGAACGGGTCGAGCTGTGGTCCTCACTGGAATAACACAGTCTATGGGCTCCGGTGACGAAGCAGGACAGGTAGTGGGCGACGGTGAGGTGGTGGAAAAGCTGGCGATGTCGTCTGGGCTTGGAGAAGCTGTACCCGGTCGGCTCTGCTGCATCGCATGATGGAGTCTTCTGCCTAGGGTCGCGCTCCAGCTGCGAATCGTCCATTCCACTGTCTCAAGTAGTCGCACCCGGAGGTCTTGTAGAGCCTCTAGCCAGAAGTCGGGGCTGTCGTCTATGGTAAGGGCAGGATCCGGACCCGGTTGGCCTATGGCTGCTCTGGCCTCCGCCTCGACCTCCCGCATTAGGTCTTGGAGTCTCGTGCTGGCCATTCTCTTCTTGGAGGGAAACCACACCCGTTCAACCGGTAAGACGTTCTGGTAGAGCTGGTGAAGAAGGTCTTCTCTCTCCGTCGGTGTGTCTATCTATGACACTCCCATTTCCTCTGGGCTTTCATAGTCCAATCGTGGGAAAAGTCTTTGGGGTCCGCCCCCATGGTTGATTCCAGCAATCAGGGCGGACAAAGAGTTCGGCGCCTTTTGTCTTTAGCCCTCCCACAATGAGGGGGGGGTTGACTCACTCCTGGGCTTACACGTGGCGGCTTCTTGTGGCGGGAACGCCATCTTGGGCGCCATCTTGACCCAATGGTGTAAAGGCGGGAAAGTTCTTTTAGGGACGAACAAAGTCCAATTGTAGACAATAAAGTCCAGTTTAAGCACAATATACCCGTTGGGTAACGGGCCTGCTCGTATCCTGTTCGTGACGCCATTTTCTGACTCACCGCGGCCGGCTGACTCCGGTTTAGACAGGCGATTCTTCTCCTTCCTTGTCACGGGTGGACCGCGCCTGCCGGTAGTGGGGCCCGGTGTAGTGCAGATCAAAAGTGGAGACGTCTTGCGGGAACAGATTAAAGGGGTTTTAATTTGTTTTCTTCGTGACGCCACCTATGAGTAGTTCGGTAAGGGCTACCGGCGCTGCGGAACCCCCGGGGGATGGACAGCAGCAAGATGTTACGCTCCCCACAGGCTGAGCGGTGATCCCCGGGGGCTGGAGCTGCTCAAGATGTTGTGCGGCAGCTGCGGTTACCTTCTAGTTAATGACGGACAGTTCATAAGGAATCACGGACACAGGCAGTCTCTATAACGGTCTTTACTGTAACCAGCAGGCAATACATGGTATACAGTGGTTGAGTAGTAGACCGGGTGAACTCAGCAGTGATGGTGTCCCTTAGAAATACGTAGTGCTCCTCCATTCTAGCTAAATGGTTACCAATGTCGCCCAGGAATACCAGATCGGGTACGGGGAGGCTGCTTCAATGCCCTATCCATGCTGTACGTTCTGGATGTTTTGGGGAGCCTTGGGTCCCTCAGTGGGTACACTGCTGGTTAGACGACTGGAAATTGGCAGTTGGTGGGGTGCTCCTGTAAAGCTGATCCTCCACTCTTCTGGTTCGCGTAGCAGAGGTGAACTGCTGCCAGCTTCGGTACCAGTGAACCGGCTGTGAGTTGTGGGCACGGGAGTCTTTTGGGAACCCGTGTAGTAATGCCCAATCCCGGTGGTTAAGGCCTCAGGTGCTGACACCCGACCGGTGATGGCCCAGGGGCCCGCACGGGGTGCGGAGCCCCCGCTCCTCTCCAAGTTCTAGTCTGCTCTCCTCAGGTTCTAGACTTCTTCTCTCTAGACCATGTGTTTGTTCTCCTGCACTACCCTAGCACTCCGCCCACCAGGACCTAGGATTGGCCCTCTATTCTAGGTGATGTATGCTGGGTTGGATTTCTAAATTAACCAGGTCATTGCTGAGTCAGAGGATATTGCGGCTGCGCTTGTGGCTGCAATACCCTCCTGTGACGCACTCGTTGCAGGGCGCCACAAACTCGCTTAAGGTGATCTCACGCTGGTACCGCACACCGCCTCAACTCCTCACTTGGAATACCTCACTGACAGAAACATGTTGGAGATGCAACACAGACAGGGGCACATACCTACACCTTTGGTGGAACTGCCCTACCATCCAAACATATTGGGAGATGGTGTCGGGAGTGATCTCGGAGGTTCTAGAGAGAGACGCCGACCTATCGCCACAGACCGCTCTGCTAAATCTACAGTTGTGGCCAATGGACACCATGGCTTCTAGATTGGCCAGCAATATCCTGGCGGATGCCAAGGTCCTGGTCCCCTTACATTGGAACACCACCCTTGTCCCCTCCAGGACCCGACTTTTGCAAGAAATTGACTTGATATATAGAATGGCTGAATTGGCGGCTCTCTTATGGATCTTATTCCCTATTTGAAAAAACATGGGCCCCTTGGCTATGGTTCAGATCTATACCAGCCTTTGCCAGAACACTCACACTTACCTAATGATAAATTTATTCTTAAGATCCCTGATTATGCCATGATTCTACGGCTTTGAACCCAACACGTTTTGGGCTATATCCTAACGACTGCATCCCAATTATCATGGAGCAACGGATACCCCATTGTCTCCCCCTTGTTCCCTCTGTTCTGGATCCCCACTTTCTACTCTACTTCTCCTTTCTTCTTTTTTGCATTCTATAACATATCTTATGCAGTACTTTATCGATCTGGTTCATGAATATGACAACACCTTCGATAGATTGAATACACAGATCGGTCCTGATCCTGTTTGTTATTACAATGGCTAACCTATTATTACCAGGACTTAAGCTTATTATAGCCTTTAACTCAGGGGCGGACCCAGACTGTAGTGGACCCCGGTGCAAGAAATTTTTTGGGCCCCCCCCCACAGCCTAATATATACAGTCCACCACAGCCTCCAGGTAATATATACAGTCCATCACAGCCTAATATATCTTCAGCACAGCCGCCAGTTAATATATACAGCCCAGCACAGCCGCCAGCTAACATATACAGCCAAGCACAGGCTCCAGGTAATATATATATAGACTAGCACAGCCTCCAGGTAATATATACAGCCCAGCATAGCCTCGTATAACATATATAGCCCAAGACAGCCTCAAGGAGGATATATACATACTAGATGTGCGCCCGATGCTATCACATTGGAGGACGAGGAGCAGTGCGGCGGCGGGATGCGGGGGGTGGCTAAGTGGACACACACACACCTACACACACAGATCTACACACACAGACACACACCTACATACCCCCCCTTCGGTCTCACCCATTGTTGATGGAAATTTGAGCCGGAAATGAGGTGGCCAGTGCAGGATGGAGGCTCGGATGTCAGCGCAGGATGGAGGCTTGGTGATCAGCGCAGGATGGAGGGCGTTAATAGTGGAGGAGCATAGGGTCAGAGGGGGGCGCCATGGTGGGTGTTGGAGCTCCCCCTGTGCCTGGCTGGGCTTCGGGCAGTGGTCCGGTGGCTGGTACTGGGCACGGCGGCCCCCAGAGACTCCGCCCAGTCTCTACCTCAGCTCCGCCTCCACGCAAACATTCATTTTATATATATATATATATATATATATATATATATATATATATATATATATAAATTGGATCAACACCAAAAATTACCTCAATTCATGTGCAAAGCTTTCCCAACCAGCAATCCAGATGGTTCCTTACAATAGAGTAAAAGAAAGAAACATCAGGACAAAAGAATAGAGAAAAGTGGACTTTATTGCCCAATGCGAGGCCATGTCATTGGGCAATAAAGTCCACTTTTTTCTATTTTTTGCTGCATCACGTGGCGGTGATGGACAGGAGACTGGGCCACTCAAGAAGTGAGGAGATCGGAGCCTGCCCCCTAACCTCTGGGCCTGCATAACTTCGGGCAACCCTTCACACACACCTATATGCAATAACACACACATACTGACATACAGTAACACACACATTGACACACACACACACACAATACTGACATATAGTAACACACACATTGACACACACACACTGACATACAGTAACCCAGTGGTGGCCCTGGGTGAGCTGACCTCTCATCTTCATCGTGCGCTGTGTCCTTGGCTCCCAGGCTTTCCCCTCAGTGTTGACAACTTCAGGTGGTTCGCCTGCTCCGGACCCTCGGTGATCTTGGCTTTCTGATCTTCAGGATGAGCGGCAGCGTCCCGTGGAGTGGGGTCAGATCCTGTGACCTCATCAGATTCTCCAACCACTACAAGGGAGGGTAACAGACTGTGAGGGACGGAGGAGAAAGGACAGAGAGGGACGGAGGAGAAAGAGGACAGAGAGGGACGGAGGAGAAAGAGGGCAGAGAGGGACGGAGGAGAAAGAGGGCAGAGAGGGACGGAGGAGAAAGAGGGCAGAGAGGGACGGAGGAGAAAGAGGACAGAGAGGGACGGAGGAGAAAGAGGGCAGAGAGGGACGGAGGAGAAAGAGGACAGAGAGGGACTGAGGAGAAAGGACAGAGAGGGACGGAGGAGAAAGAGGACAGAGAGGGACGGAGGAGAAAGAGGGCAGAGAGGGACGGAGGAGAAAGAGGGCAGAGAGGGACGGAGGAGAAAGAGGGCAGAGAGGGACGGAGGAGAAAGAGGACAGAGAGGGACGGAGGAGAAAGAGGGCAGAGAGGGACGGAGGAGAAAGAGGACAGAGAGGGACGGAGGAGAAAGAGGGCAGAGAGGGACGGAGGAGAAAGAGGGCAGAGAGGGACGGAGGAGAAAGAGGGCAGAGAGGGACGGAGGAGAAAGAGGACAGAGAGGGACGGAGGAGAAAGAGGGCAGAGAGGGACGGAGGAGAAAGAGGACAGAGAGGGACTGAGGAGAAAGGACAGAGAGGGACGGAGGAGAAAGAGGACAGACAGGAACAGAGGAGAAAGAGGACAGAGAGGAACAGAGGAGAAAGAGGACAGAGAGGGACGGAGAAGAAAGTGGACAGAGAGGAACAGAGGAGAAAGAGGACAGAGAGGGTAAGTGACATGAATGTGCATCCAAAGCTCCTGTCTCACTGACACTCAGGAGTCGGCCGGCTGCTTCTTTGCACAACGGGGCCCCCAAGCACTGCAGGCCCCCCCGACTTCAGTAGTTATGCCCCTGGGTCTCCTATCCTGGTGTATAGGTTCCCCATTCTGGTATATACAGTATATCTCCCAGTATGGTAAATATGTCCTCCAACCTGGTATATATGGGCCCATACTGGTATATGTCCCTGACGCACACCAGGGGCCAGGGTTACTCCCGGTTTAGACAGGCGATTCTTCTCCTTCCTTGTCACGGTGGGACCGCGCCTGCCGGTAGTGGGGCCCGGTGTAGTGCAGATCAAAATTGAGGACGTCTTACGGGAACAGATTAAAGGGGGGTTTAATTTGTTTTCTTCGTGACGCCACCTATGAGTAGATTCGGTAAGGGCTACCGACGCTGCGGGACCTCCCGGGGTGATGGACAGCAGCAAGATGTTACGCTCCCCACAGGCTGAGCGGTGATCCCCGGGGGCTGGAGCTGCTCAAGATGTTGTGCGGCAGCTGCGGTTACCTTTAGTTAATGACGGACAGTTCATAAGGAGACACGGACACAGATAGTCTCTGCAACGGTTCTTTACTGTAACCAGCAGGCAGTACATGGCTTACAGTGGTTGAGTAGAAGACCGGGTGGACTTAGCAGTGATAGTGCTCCTCAGAGATCCGCAGTGTACCTCCTTTCTACCTCCTTAGCTTCTCTTGCCAGCGTCGCCCAGGAATACCAGATCGGGTACGGGGAGGCTGCTTCAATGCCCTATCCATGATGTACGTTCTGGATTCTTTGGGGAGCCTTGGGTCCCTCAGTGGGTACACCGCTGGTTAGACGACTGGAAACTGGCTGGTGGTGGGGTGCTCCTATAAAGCTGCTCCTCCACGGGGCTGGTTCGCGTGGCAGAGGTGAACTGCTGCCAGCTTCGGTACCAGTGAACCGGCTGTGAGTTGTGGGCACGGGAGTCTTTTGGGAACCCGTGTAGAAATGCCCATTCCCGGTGGTTAAGGCCTCAGGTGCTGACACCCGACCGGTGACGGCCCAGGGGCCCGCACGGAGTGCGGAGCCCCCGCTCCTCTCCAAGTTCTGTGTTCTAGGCTCTGCTCTAGATTCCAGACTCTGTTCTGACTCTGTTCTGACTATCTAGATTATCGTGTGTTCTCTTCACTACCCTAACACTCCACCCACCAGGACCTATGATTGGTCCCCTGTTCTAGGTGTTGTATGTTGGGTTGGATCTCAGAGTTAACTATTGCACTGCTTTGTCTAGAGAATATTGCGGCTGCAATACTCCCTTGTGACGCACTCGTTGCGGGGCGCCACATCCCCATCTGTACACTGGATATATAATGCACTGTATTGATCACACCTGGTACTGCCTACAGGACATCACATATATATGGAGCCATATAAAATAATATGTGATCAGTCAGTGCAGGGCTCTGTATACTGAGGTCTGTGGTGTCTGCTGGGGTCATAGTGATTTATTGCAGGAGTCTGCTCTTTCCTGTAGGTCGGGTGATGCTGGAGCCGATAATCCAGCACTAACAGCCCGACCTGATCTGCCAGACTCCTGCAATCACTCACTCTGATCCTCAGCAGAGCAGACCCTGACCGGACTGGGAGCGTCCTGCTGCCCTCCTGCCCCACACCATGATTAATGACCTCCTGCTTACTAGCATCTTCTGAGGTCAGTCCATCCACAAGCTGCTCTCCGGGAGGCTGAAGGAGTAGGTGAAGTGTCCCTCTGCAGACCCCGTCCACACAGTGTGCAGGGGGCCTGTCTGCAGCTGCTGATGTGATCTGCGAGCAGCCGGGCAGGAGAATAGTTACATTTCAAATCCACAGTGCGTTCCCCAGGCTGCCCGAGCAGCTCCAAGAGCTGAGGTTGGTGCGCCCCCTGCACTCCCAGGCCCAGTCGCAGTCCCCGACTGCTGCAACTGTGATTGTTACACCCAGAGCAGTGGAGGCAGGGGCCCGTGCATGGGGGGGGGAGCTTTGAGGGGCCCCCTAGCCGGTCGGGGCCCTGGTGCAGCTGCACCAGCTGCACCACGGCAGGTCCGCCCCTGCTTTAACTCAATTCCGTGTGGCCTTTGAGCGACTGACCCAGGCTGCCCGACTCTCCATTGCTTTGCTTACATGTATTGTTTGTTTCTCATATTTTATTATGCGTAATTGTTCATATACTTTTGCATATCTTTCTTTCCTCAATAAAAAGAGCATTAAAAGAAAGAAAGAATCAAGTCCGGACATGTCAGAACCTGCGTGTTCAGCTGGCGACATGTTGATGCTGGTTTCACTCGCTCACTCTAAAGGTACCGTCACACGAGGCGACGTTACAGCCGATTTATTAGGCGATGTAGGGGCGTGGCCTATCGGCGCCGATATCGCCCCTGCATCGCCTAATGTGAATGGGCGTGGGCGACGCCATTTACTGGTTGCCTGGTTTCATAGCAGTGCTCTGAAACCAGGCAGCCGATCTGGAGCGATGTGCACACATTGCCCCATGTAGATTGCCGCCGGCGACCTGTCAGGCAATGGGAGCCATAGGCTCCCATTGTACTGCATCGCCGCTGGGGTTTTGAGACACCCCAGCGGCGATGCCGCCTATCAGATCGCCGGCGTGGCGCTGGAGGTGTCGCACCATGTAAATGGGGGACGGCAACGCTGGCGGGGCACCAAAAACGTACGCGCTCCCGCCAGTCGCCTCGTGTGACGGTACTCTTTTCTTTGAAAATGATATACTGCTCAAAAAAGTAAAGGGAACATTTAACAACACAATGTGAATTGTTCCCTTTATTTTTTTGAGCGGTATATTTGTTTGTCATTGTATATCTTGAATGCACCGATGTGAAGTCATAGTAATTTTGACTTTAAATTTGGTTAACAAAATTTGAAGACAATTTTGCATTTTGTGGCAAATCCTGATGTCCAGGATTTTTTCTTTTTTTCTTTTAATGTGTGTGATATATATACTGTATATATTTTATACAGGTGCTTCTCAATGAATTAGAATATCATCAAATAGTTCATTTATTTCAGTAATTCAATACAAAAAGTGAAATACATATATTGTCATTACAAACAGAGTGATCTATTTCAAGTGCTTATTTCTGTTAATGTTGATGATTATGGCTTACAGCCAATGAAAACCCGAAGGTCATTACCTCAGAAAATTAAAATAGGGAGGATGAAGGGTCTGAGAGACAAAATATTACCTAAATAGCTATCAGAGGCTTCACCTTGTGTGGTTGTGAGAGTCACAACCACCTATAAAAGCATATCACAGCTGCTGCAGTCCCCAGCGTGGTGCATATAGAGTAGGGAGGATGGAGGGTTAAAAACCACACTACCGTATTCCACGAGACATCATAGGGTGAATATAATATTGATTTATTAGTCTAAGCGTTTCAGGGCACCCTGGCCCATTCTTTAGGACAAATAAATATCTTATTGCCATGTTTCAGGGTGTTTCAGGGATACCTGAAATGGGTTGACTAATAAATTAATATTGTATTCACCCCTTGATGCCTCGTGGAATACGGCAGCGTGGTTATTAACTCTTCATCCTTTCTACTTTAATTTTGTGGGATAATGACCTTTGGGCCCTTATTAGCTGTGAGCCATAATCATCAACATTTACATCAACAGAAAGAAGCACTTGAAATATATCACTGTTTGTAATGACTACACAGTACAATATATGCATTTCACTTTTTGTATTGGGTTACTAAAAAAAATTTAATTCTTTGATGATACTCTAATTAATTGAGATGCATCTGTGTATATTTATACATATAAAAATTAGGACACCACTGCAATATTTTCAGTTTCTCTGATTTTTCTCTTTATAAGTATATTTTTGCATTAAATGTACATTGTTGTTGTTTTATTCTACAAACTACTGACATGTCTCCGAAAAGCTACATTTTTAAAAATTTATTTGCAGCAAATGAGAAATCGTCAAAATAATAAGAAAGACACAGTGCTTTCAGACCTCAAAGAATGCAAAGAAAGCAAAGTTCATATTCATTTAGAAACAACAATACTAATGTTTTAACCCAGGAAGAGCTCAGAAATCAATATTTGTTAGCATAACCATGATTTTTAATCACAGCTTTCATACATCTTGGCATGCTTTCCACCAGTCTTTTACACTGCTTTTATGTGACCTTATGCCACTCCTGGCACAAAAATGTAAGCAGTTCTTTGTTTGATGGCTTGTGACAATCCATCTTCCTCTTGATTATATTTCAGAGGTTTTCAATGGGGTTCTGGTCTGGAGATTGGGCTGGCCATGACAAGGTCTTGATGTGGTGCTCCTTCATCCACACATTGATTGACCTAGCTGTGTGGCATGGGGCATTGAGTGGAGGTGAGACCTGCTCCCATGCCGTGAACGTGCGCCCTGAACTTACCGGCGGTGCGCGTCCCGGCATGGAGCCGCCACGGTCTTGATGGGCACAGGGTCTGGGTGTGCAGGCACAGGATGTTGGTGCCCTTGTGGCTGTGGGCAGCGAAGCCCTTCGCAGAGTTTCACGTGCAGGGGCTGGGTGCCACGAACTGCCCCTCTTGCTGGCGGCGGGCGGGAGGGCAGAGCGTGGATTCTGTGTGTGTCTCTGTAACGGAAATCCCGTGTCGCTGATTGGTCCCAGACAGAGAGTCCTGGACAGAGAGACAAACTAGGAAATCCAGGAAGACCAATCATTTCATGTGTAGGCACCCTCACCAAACAAATTTCTGGGTGTTATCAAACCCCTGGTAAAAGAGACACCCAGCTACATTCAGTACACAACAGACCTATTGAATAAACTGTCAGCATAGGTCCTCTACCAGAAGGAACCATCCTCGCCACCATTGATGTGGAATCTCTGTATGGTAACATCCCACCACAGGATGGATTAAATGCCTGCAAAACCTTCCTGGAAAATGCAGGAATTGATGTTGACTTTGTGGTGGAGCTTACAAAATTCATCCTCACGCACAATTAATTTACATTTGATGACCACATATATTTACAGGATACTGTTACATCAATGGGAAGCAAAAGGGCACCACAATATGCAGTTGATGACATTTTAATCATCTGGACAGAGTCTGAGCAACAGCTGAAGATGTTCCATGACCACTTTAATCAGCTTCATCCTACCGTCAACTTAACACTCAACTACTCCTGCACTGAAATCAGCTTTCTGGACACCATCATTAAGCTACAGAACAGTGAAATGTACCAGAAGCCAATTGACCGTTCAACATATCTCTGGTGGGACAGTTTTCATCCAAAGCACATAAAAAACTCTATTGTGTACAGCCAGGCCATCAGATACAATCGGTTATGTTCCAACCCTACAGATAGGGTTTCTTTCCTGTCAAACTATTCTGGTAGTGAAAAAGCCATAGCATTGGGTTCAATTTTTCTAGTCCCTCGCATATTCCTCTCGCCCACTGCTCAACTGAGTTCCAGAAAATTTGAGAAGCAGGACAGGACCAAAGGCCGTGTTCTAAATCTGTCATGTGTGCTTTACATTTAGGACAGTTTACCCATTTCTCCTGACTACCTGGTGTCGAGGGTATATTAAACGCCAGAATTGTCCCATGAATAATCCTAAATTGGGAGTCTCTCCAGCGCTCATTATGTATAAAACGTCTGCAGGCCCCCAACCCTCTATTATTTTCTGTGTGAGGTCAGGGTCCTTCATATGTTTTTTCCATTTTGTGAAAAGGGTCACCTTCTTTGCTGGTCGCAAAACTGTTTGTAAGTTAGCGTAGAGAGAGGTTATGGATATATCTTCTTCATTCATAGCCAGCAATTTGGACCATAGATTATCACTGACCTCTCTCGATATATCTCTCAATTGTGAGAGTAGTAAGGTGATTCCCTGTAGGGTATATATAAAAAACAAACATGCGGTGCCAATCTCAGCGCGTTACCAATGTAACTCTCTTGGTGCCCTTTTAATGAAGTTTTATGCACTCACCTCTTGCCATAAAACTTCAAGCATATGGTTTTTCCAAAGCCTCCTCACGCTTTGGATATTTATCCGGGTCTGCTGCTCGCCTTGAATTGATCCTGTATTGGGTCCTGCCACGGATTCCCACAGGCATAAAGGTTCAATAGGAAGTGATCCAATTCTATAGTGGCCGCGCTCCCCGTGGTAATGATTTTAAGAACTTCTTGTCCACAAAAAATTTTATTCCTCAAAACATGCGAGAATATAAAAAACGGATACAACGCGTTTCGGCGGAGACAACCGCCTTCCTCAGGTATCTAAATAAAAATACATCTGACACTTTGCTTTATAGGTAAAAGATAATTACAGCTTGCTAGGTAATGACATGAGGGTGTGGGTATAAACCACACATGTCCTATCAGTCTCATTGTCCGCTTGAGCTATAGTGCTTCATTACATAAAAAGGAATCATCAGAAAATTTTTTTCCTTTTTATTTAAAATATTTTCCATAAAAGCTTCATTGATAAGGGTCCTATATTCTTTAATATATATTTGTGTTGGATCATTCTGTAATCTCAAATAATATTTAGCATCTGACAGGATCTTTTGCGCTTCTAGAACAGTTGGTTCTCACGACCTACGGGAAGGCCAGGCATTTCCATGGGCTGAGTGATTTAGAAATTTTCCAGGACAAATTAAGTTTTTTTCCTTACCCCCTTCCATGTTGCTATCGTGTCTCTAAATATTATTGTGTTCTTGAGAGTTTTGGGCAATTGAGGCAATGGTGTATGTAACAAAGCTGACAGTTCCCAGGGCCTAGCAAACTCTCCCTCCAGGGATGTGTCTGAGTGTCTGCCAGTGCCCCTGATGCAGTCAAGGACATTACGCAAGATAGATGCCAAGTTATAGCCACGGATATCTGGGAGCTGGAGGCCCCCCTCTTGTTTCGGTTGTATCAATACACCGAAAGCCAGTCTAGGTCTGTTCCTCCTCCATAGGAATTTCGAGAAGGCCTTGTTCAGTCTAGTTAAATCTGTATGTTTTAACAGCATGGGGATATTCTGGAGCGGATATAATAGTCTAGCGAAGCTAATCATCTTAAGTAGATGGCATCTTCCCATCAAAGAAAGTGGCAAATTGGCCCAACCCGCAAGTTCCTTTTCAATTTTTAGGAGAATTGGGACAAAATTCAGTTTGTAAGTTTGAGTAGGATTTCTAGCCAAATGGATACCCAAGTATTTAATACTATCTTTAGCGACTGGGATGTCGCAAAATTGTGAGTGCCGTGAGAGTTTACTCTTAGGATTAATGAACATTATCTCACATTTCTCTTTATTTAGTCGGAAGCCTGATTGTTTACCTAAGGTGTCAATGTTTTCAAGAATGTGAGGGAGATCCCTTTCTGGGTTTTGCATATATAAAATAATATCATCAGCAAAAAGTGATAGTTTGACTTCTTTGGTTCCCACCTTAAAGCCTTCATAAATGGAGCTCTGCTCCAGATATAGAGCAAGAGGTTCTATGGCCAAATTGAATAACAGGGGTGACAGTGGGCACCCCTGTCTCGTTCCTTTCTGCAAGGAGAAAGAGTCCGACAGATAACCAGGTGTACTGACACATGCTTTTGGATTACTATATAAAGATTGGAGATACTGCCTGAATGGTCCCACTATCCCAACTGAATCTAAGACCCTACCCAGCCATGACCACCTTACATTATCAAACGCTTTTTCTGCATCCAAGGTGATCACGGCTGGGTCCCCCCTCTCCGTTCCCACTTTCTTTCCCATGATATCAATCAGCAGCATCGTTCTTCTAATATTAGTAGCAGTCGATCTCCTTTTAATAAACCCCGCTTGATGGGGAGGTATCAGTCTAGGCATGATTGTCGCTAGTCTATCTGCCATTATTTTAGAGAGAAGTTTTAGGTCCTGATTTATCAGGGAGATCGGTCTAAAGCTTGCAGGGTCTGTTAATACTTTTCCTAGCTTAGGAATGAGTTTTATGTGGGCCAAATTCATTCTATCTGGGATAGGAGTTCCCTGAAGTATTGTATTAAATAAGTCACCCAAAACCGGGGAGACCTGTTACTTAAGGGCCTTGAAAAATGCACCATTATAGCCATCCGGGCCAGGTGCTTTGCCCGGGTCTATGTTTCGTATAGCATTCTCTATCTCTTCCACCGTGATAGGACCATTCAGAAATTGTCTGTCCTCTTCCGTCACACTCGGCAGACGTATCAAGTGTAGCAAGTCAGGCTGCACGGGTGTGGCAGAATCGGCTTCCGAGTACGGAGATGCATAAAATTTTCCTAAAGCCTGACTGATGTCTTAAGGATTGGACCAGGTGTTACCTCATTTATCGATTATAGTTTGGATTGGGGGAGATAGTTGTTTACCACGAGACAATCGTGCTAATAATCGGCCTGCTTTGTCGCCAAATTTATGGAGACTAAGTTCCATTCTATTTTTATATATGTCTTCCCTACGTCTTGCTCACATATCAAATTTGTCTTTTGCCTGCTGCCAAATTTCCTTGTCTGGGTCAGCCATAGTGTTTTTATAATGAGAGTAAGCATTTCTCACCTCAAGGCTAGCCGCTACAAATTGCTCCTTTATTTTCTTCTTTATCCCCATGCTGTATGCCATTATCTGGCCTCTCAACACCGCTTTCGCTGTCTCCCAAAACAAACACGGATCGGAGCGATGAGTTTCATTATCTCTTGAATAAGCTGACCACCATTCTCTAAGGAGGGAAACGAAATTTTCATCTTTTGTGTAAGTGTCAGGAAACCTCCACAAATAATCTGTACCTTTTTCATAAGTATCTTTGGATTTCAACACCAACGGGCTATGGTCAGATATTACCATATCCTCAATTTTGATTTCAGTTGTACTCTGCAGTATATTAAGAGATGTGAAGAACATGTCTATTCTAGACCAAGACCCGTGGGGGTGGGAAAAGTGGGTAAATTCTCTGTCAAGAGGGTGCATCGTTCTCCATGCATCAGTCATATTTACAGCCGTCAAGAGAGTGTCAAGGAAACCGTCAGTTTGTGCTCTCGTTGGTGTCTGGAAGTCCCTTCTCAGGGTCGTTGAGTGTCTCCTATCCTCCTCTGCGTCTAGTACCATATTAAAGTCGCCACCTACTATTCTGTTGTGTCCATTATCTGTCAAGAGTCTAGCCTGCAGCTGCAGGCAGAAGGATTTTTGATTCGTGTTTGGAGCATAAATATTATATACAGAGAAGACGTCTTTCTGAATTTGGATGCTCATTTGGATCATCCTACCTACTTCATCTACTTGCGTGGACAGAACCTTATGCGGTAAAGATCTATGAATCAAGATTAGAACTCCTGCTTTCCTTTCCACCGCACCAGATCCATAGACCTCCCCTACCCACAACTTCTTAAGTCTAAAGAAATCTTCTGAAGTCAAGTGGGTCTCCTGTAGCAAAGCAACATCTGTACGGAGTCTTTTAAGATGACGTAGGATCATCATGTGCTTTGCTGTGGAGCGCATACCCTTTACGTTCCAGGAGACCCACCTAACCATCACGACCTCCCTCTTGCGATATTTCTGTCAAGTGATGTTTCATAAGCCATCTATGTATCTTTCCCCACAACCGTAGTCAAGAAAAGATGATTGAGTTCCAGGTAATACATTGATACGTTTTTGCTCTGCTAAGTATGTCTCTAGGTACCCTCCCCCACCCCAACGTCCCCCTTATGAAGTTATTGTCTACTCTTCTCCTTTTCTGTCCTAATGAAAGACTTCTCTTCTTCCCTCCAATACAGCCCATACATCCACATCTTGCCCCGCCACAGCAACTGGCAAATTATTAGTAGTAAATTCTTGTTCTTCTATGTGCCCTTAATTTTCCCTTGTTTTCCCTTTTCTCTTTCCCTTTCTCTTCTTCTCCCTCCCTTCCCTCCTCCCCCTTCCCTCTTCTCCCCTGATAATCAGTCATCATATCCTCTGTATAACAACTCACTTTCCCTTTTCCTTTCCTGTCTTTACCCCCCCAACTCCCCAGAACCCAAACCAGAATATTTAAGCAGTGTGTTTATGGGCAAGGTAACATTAGTGAGTTCTCAAGCGGCCATGAGCCGTTATTCTATCATCAATGATATCCACAGTTCCCATCTCCCCCTCCCCGCAATCATCTCATGGGCATTATCAGAGTCAATAAAGTTTATCTCAGGGGTGGACCTGACAAAAGTCGGAGCCTGGTCTTCATTTGCGTAGATGAAGATTTGACATTTCCCCTCTTCGTCTCCTTTTCCCCCGTGTCTATTTCAAAAATCCTGTAGGGAGAGATCGAAAGAGGGGAGCGAAAAAAAAAAAAAAAAAGGGGGGGAGAGAGTGGGGGGGGGGGGGGAATCCGTAGCAAACAGATAAACCGGAAATGAGGGCAGGGCGGGGGGAGTGACGTGAGTCCCCCGAGGGGAGAGAGTAAGGGCGAGGGCCGATGGATCAGAAGGGCATCTGGGGCAATGTCGTGTAAGAAGGGGCGGTGCAGTGCACTTCTAAGGCTCTGTAGTTTGCCTGTTTAGTTTTAAAGTCTTCTCCTCTTCACCCCACATCAGCATCAGCGATATCCAACATGACCACATTATCTAGCAGCTACTCCAGTGTTACTTCTTTTTTTGCCAACGAGATCCTGTCTGACGCTGTTGTCTGGGAGTTCCGCTTCTGGATGATGGACCCTCGCTCATGACATTAGAACGTAGCCTGTATGATCTCACCGAATCTCGTTCCTCCTCTGGCTCCCTCTCCGAACTTAATACTGTTGGTGCTTTACCTGCGACAGCGTTTGGGGGTGTCACATCTCTTGGTGAGCGAATGTTATCTGAAATCGTAGCCATTGCATCATCTGGGTCTGTGAATGTCAATAGTGTCCCTCCTCTAGACCTGAACCTCAGGGTAGCAGGGAAATTCAGCTGGAAGCGCACATTCCTTTTGTACAGTATGGAGCAAGCCTCACTAAAAGCTCTTCTGCGGCGGGAGACGTCTGGTGAGTAATCCGCAAAAACTAACACTCTTTGGCCATGTAGTGACAGAGGAAGTTTTCTGGCCTTATAAGCCCTGAGTATTTCTTCTTTGTCTCTGTGGTTTAGAAATTTTGCAATGGAGTGTCTTGGTTTGTTATTAGAATTTCCAGGGAGGGAAGGGTTTCTTGAGGTAGCTGTTATAGTGGTCATATTGTCCCTGGGTGGCCCAAGTCTATGGGTGCGCTCTGTTTTACACCTGTGTTGTAGACCCAGGGCTTTGGGAGGTCTACTTCGAAGATTTCTACAAGCTGGTCTGCTGGGATAGATTCAGGTAGGCCCACTATCTTGAGATTGCTCCGTCGTGACCTATTCTCCAAATCTTCCAATTTTGAGAAGGCATACTCAGAGCGTTTTTGTAGTGCCTCTACTTCATCTTCTAGCTCAAGTATTCTGTCTTCAGCCGAACCGATTCTGGTTTCTGTCTCCTTTAATCTCTGATCATGAGCTTCTATTTTTCTCCTAAGCTCTATAGTAGATGCAGCCACCATATCAGCAATTGCTGTTTTAAACTCCTCAGCCATATGTGTGGCCAGTTCTTTGGCCAGCATTTTATAGTCTATAATCTGCATCTCCTGCCGCCTTCTTATGTGTGTCTCCTGTACTTTTTGTGCTTTTTCTCCCAGCAGTATCTCAGCCTGATCCTGCAGCTTGTCCTCCAGAGGACCCAACTGTCTCTCACTGTCCTGGTCTGTTTCGCCCCTCTGGTTTCTGCAGACTAGTTCACCATGCTGCCTCCCCTTAGTGCTCCCCATTCCGTCAGCTGCGTGCCCGGGCGAGTCGGTTACCTCCCGTTCGGGGCTGCTTTCCCGCTCTTCATCGCAGCCCGCGCTCTGGGCGCCATTAGCCGCGGCCTCATGCTGAGGGGGAGACCGGCCGCTTCCTCCCTTCCGTGTCACATACCGATCCATCTCGGCTTCAGGAAGGTGTCCTGCGTCTCCGTCGCCGGCCGGTTGCTAGGGGAGAGTCGGGTGTTCAGAGGGCGCTTGGATGGGGCCGGATTGCCGCGGCGGGTCCCGGAGCTCTGCTAGATGCGGCTGGTCATGGCGGCGCCGCAACCGGAAGTCAGAAAGACCTTTTTGAACCAGGGCTACCATCCAAGAGCAATCGAGAACCAGATTACAAGAGCCACCAGAATATCAAGGAATCATCTCCTACATTACAAAACTAAAGAAGAAAACAACAGAGTTCCTCTCTTAGTCACCTGCAATCTAAGTCTGGAGGTGCTAAGAGGAGCTGCACGGAAACTGCAACCACTCATACAAAAAATGCCCGACTTAGGCTGCCTTCACATTTGCGTTTGTGAACGCAGCGTATCTTGTGCATGCGTATGTTGTACGCATGCAGATGCGCAATCCTTAATAAAAACTCAGCGTTTGATTGCGTTTTCAGCATGCGTACGCGTTTTTTGTCCGCATGCGTTAAATAATTTTTTACGATTTTTCAACTGTCACACATCTTTGTTTTTACCAACCACGCCCATGGGGAGTGGTTTTAAGGGCTAGGTATAAATACACCCTGCCTGCCCTGTGTCAAAACTCCTTCTATGCAGCAGTTCACGGAGGCAAGATGGATCTAGGCTTTGAGAGCTTCTATGCGTATCTCGATTTATCTATGAAGATGTCAGTTTCATTTGCTATTGCTTGTGAAGAAGAACGTCGAAGAGAAAGACGGAGAAGAAGACGTCATAGTCGTTGTTTCTGGCAACACCCCATCATGGAGCTTCGGGAGACGCGCAAACTCTACTACTCATTGTACCATGAACTTCGAGAGGACCCGGAAAAGTTCTACGACTTCACCAGGATGTCACCAGACAGCTTTGATGATTTGCTGCAACGTGTGGAAGGATCGATCACCAAGCAGGACACACAGCTTCATCGATCCATTGCTGCAGAGGAACGTCTTTTGGTCACCCTGCGGTACGTTTATTTTTAAAACCAAGCACCTGTAAACTCTGTGAATCTTATTTATTTGCAAATCGCAAGATAATAATGTACTTTTTTGATCATTTTATTTTCAGATTCCTGGCGACCGGAGAGGCTTTATCTTCTCTTCATTTCCAGTTCCGGATTGGATTGTCAATGCTTTCTGGGATAATTGAAGAGACCTGCAAGGCAATTTGTGATGACCTCTGCGAAGATTTCCTCCCTTACCCCACAACCCAACTATGGCTAGAGAAAGCAGCAAGATATATGGACGTTTGTCAATTTCCCAACTGCGTTGGAGCCGTGGACGGGAAACCTGTTCGGATCCTGAAGCCGGCTGGAAGTGCATCCGAATACTTCAACTATAAAAAAATGTTTTCCATTGTACTGGTGGCGATTGCGGACGCTGTTATTTTATTGTGGATGTTGGCCAGTTTGGACGATGTAATGACTCTAAATCTTTCAAAGACTCTGACATGGGACAAAAACTTTATCATCAAAATTTCAACATTCCACCACTACGACCCCTACCAAACTGTGATGGCCCACCAATGCCTTATGTTGTTGTTGCTGATGAGGCATTTCAGATGTGTGCCAACCTTCTCAAGCCCTACTCTAGCCGTGACTTAACCCATACCAAAAGGATTTGGAGTGTGCATTCGGATTGCTTGTCTCCAAATGGCGGATTCTGGAGACTACCATCAATTTAAAAACAGACACAATTGATCAGGTTGTGAAAGCGTGCGTTGAACTTCACAATTTTATCCAAGTCAAAGAAAAACAACGCGTTGACCTAGAGGAACCTATTTTAAGTTACTTGGAAGAATACAACGAACAGGACGTAAGGACAAGCGTTGAAGTAGGCAACATGAGGGACCGGTTTGCATCCTATTTTGTTTCCGAAAATGGACGTGTACCCTGGCAGGACGAAATGGTGTAAATATGTTTGATTATGTTATGTTACAGTACACAATTTTGTAAATGTTCGTCAACAACGTTTGGTGACATAGTGTGATGAGGACTTGGACCAAGAACACCAACACTTGGACCATGAACACCAAAACTAGAGTCCAGCTGGATGAGTGGACTGAATGATGGAGAAACATCATTTTGCAATCGAAAAGAACTAGATACATTAGGAGTTGACATTACACTATCATTTGACGATAGACCAAGATTGTCCAAGAAACCAGAGGGGACATTCAAAGGTAAAGATACATTGGATAGGAGGGAGATATTGGAAGGGACAGACAGAGCAGGAGGTGTAGACGCATGAAGCAACGACACAGTAGCAGGTAAAGTGGAGGGTGGTAAGAGTGGTGCATTGTTCTTCATTTTTTTTGGTCGACCAACTTTTTTAACAGATACTGCACCTTTAACAGACTTTGATGAGGGGTCAATATTTGTTTGGGAATCTGATGCACTGGTTTTAACAGTTTTCTTGCGCTTCACTTTTAAGGTTTTCATTGGCTTGCTGGTTTCTGGTCCTTGTGTTTCCTGTGTTCGATCTTTATTTTTTGTTTTCTTTGGCAGCGTTGTACTACCGCCATAAGCGACAGAAGGTACAGTTGTTGATGCTGCAGTACATGTTGCCGTTGAGAATGTGTGGTTGGATTTGGGTGACATACCATGCAGTACAGAGGAAGCTGAACTGAACACTGCACATGATTCTTGAAGCGAAGTGTCCGAACTGATAGTAGCCTGAGGCACCTGTGATGAAGAAGTGTTTAGCCCTGTGTAGCTAGGTACCTCAGGTACAATGTCCATTGGTGGTGGCGGCAAGTTCGTGTGTGTTGGCAAACTTCTTCCTTGTTGTGGTTGAGCTGCATTTTGCCACTGAAGCTGCGTTGGGGCAGATTGGGAGACTTGAACATTAGTCCTTGGTTGGTTGTAGAAGCCGTGTTGCTGGGTCTGGTAAGGAAGCTGTTGTAGCTGTTGCTGTTGCTGATGCTGTTGCTGTTGTTGTTGGTGTTGTTGTTGTTGCTGATGCTGGACTGCCAGTCTAAAAGCGCCCTGACACGC
Source organism: Allobates femoralis (assembly GCA_033576535.1). Taxonomy (NCBI): domain Eukaryota; kingdom Metazoa; phylum Chordata; class Amphibia; order Anura; family Aromobatidae; genus Allobates; species Allobates femoralis. Next base: position 206,100,106 of record JARQOC010000007.1, on the reverse strand, counting down.
AGTCATGACATCAATCTGGAACTCAGGTGATAAGGTATCCGTCACGCACTTTTCCATACAAGAAAAAAAATGTTGTGCCGATCTTTTTAGGTCGGCTTCCAGGCGGTCGAGTCGGCTGTTAACTTTGCTGAAAAGAGTATTCATATTCTGAAAACCCTTTTCAACAATGTTACCAAGATAAGTCAAACCTTCCTGAAAGTTCGAGATCAAGTGCAAAAATTCTGACATGACTGTCCTATCACATGCCCTCTGTCGCTGGCGTGAAGTACCCACCAAAGTAGGACCGGAGGCACGGGATAGGGGATAGCTTGTAGTGTCGGCAACTTGAGTTCCAGAATGTGCCACGTCAGACGTTGCATCCTCTATTGTACAGGTGTGGGGAGAGAGTTCGGTGGCACTCCCAACTGCTTGGGACGGTATGGATGCTGCTGCGGGCTCAGCAGTGCTGCTCCAAGTCCTGTAGGCAAAACATACATAAACTTAATAAAATATTATGTACATTTTTTTTTTCTTTTAGTTTTTAAAAAAAAATTGCATTTCACATTTTACAATTTTAAGGTAATTTTAAATAAATGTAGCCCCCCAAAAAAAGCATTGAATTAAAATATATACTTACACTCGATGCCCGACAGCTGGACGCAGGAAAGAAAGTTGATTATGATAAATATAACGTTTCAACATCTGCAGAGCACCGCTCCGAACTTTCTGATCCTCGCGACGATCCTTGTTGTATCGATCTTTGATAGAACACCACCGAACTCTCAACCTCTTGACTACAGTGGGCCAGACAAAAAAGAGATAGTCAATTATCAAAACAGAGTGTTGAATTTTTTTTTTTTCTTTAATAAAACAAGTGATGCGCACCCAGGGCTGTGGGGTACTCTGCTCTCGGGCTCTCTCTTTCAGTCCGTGAAGTCACGGGTGGCCATCCCGAAGCCGTGGCCCTGGGGGTCAACTGAAATGGTGGGGAATATTTACAGGGGATTATTTACAAAGTTGTCTTTGTGACGCCACCTGCTGAGTCTGGTGATGACCACCAGCATCGCCACAGTCCTCCAGTGGTCGGTGGTATTGCGGCTTAGATGGATTAGTCCCCACAGGTGGGACTGGACCACCGGGGCAGTGATGCTGTAATAAAGCAGTTTATATCAAAAGGATGCAGCTGAGTCAAAACTTCACTTCACCGGGTAACTTTTACTTGAACTCTTTCATCAGCAATACAGTTCAGCAATAGTCAGTTGGTATTTTGGCAAATGCTCCAGGCTGCAATTAGGATTTCTGGTTAAAGATGGAACCTTCCTTTATGTTCCTTTCTTTTCTGTTCCCAGTGCTATGAAGCCTGATCTCCTGTAGATAACCTGGCCTCCTTCTACTTCAGATTCTCTTCTCCTCCCTTGTACCCGTCGGGTCAACCTTCTCTTTGAATGCCGCAGTCACCTACTACGGTTCTGGCTTCCCTCTCGTGAGAACTTTGGGAGTCAGGGCCGTATTTACAATATCCCTGTTTAACCCTAGAACGCATATTGGGGCCTTTTAGCCCCAGGCTTACATTTTTGCTATTATCTGCAAAATTAGTTTAGTTAGAATTTTGAAACTCCAGGCATTCCTCGAGTATGTCGTTGTTGATAATATCCAGTTGTTCATATAATTTTTTTCATAGGCATTTTGATGTAACAATGCTTGTTTGGTGAAAACTACATCTGAATGTATTGGGGGCCTTTTAGGCTCCCGCTATGTTTTATCTTGTTCTCAGTAGTGTTTGTGTCTCAAGTTACTTTATTTGAACTCAGTAATGCTGGTGGAGGGGCCATGGTGTGGATAATAACATGTGAGGATGTCATGTGATTTTTGGAGGGAGTGATAAGGCATGACATCATCTCAGGTCCTTCTGTACACAGTAATGAGCTGTGTATAGAGAACTGAGGACAGTATACACTGTGAAGTAATTGCTGAAGGACCTGTGATAAGATAAGCTGTTGAGAGGAAGTCTGATTCATTTTCAGTTTCTGTTTCTAAGAAGCTTGTGAAGCTTGTGAGCCACAAAAATCCAGAGAATTGTACACCACCTAAGAGTATAAAAGGTAAGAGCTGCTGAGGGCGAGAGGAAGAAGGGGGGGACTTTACACTTACAGTGTGTCACACACAAGCGATATTGTTCCACTTGTAAGGAAAATGATTGCAAAGAACATTCTTTGAAAAAATAACATGTCAGAATTGTTTGGAAGACTAATATAATAGAAAAGAAAGTTAGAATACTAATGTAGTTGCAGGTAATTTGCTGTAGATTTCTATGCGTTTTTGTGTGTGCTTTCATATCTTTGTGTGAAATTTGAAAAAAAATTTTTTGGTGTTTTCTGTGAAAAATTATAATTAAAATTTTGTCCATTATTCATATTTTATTTAGCAATTTTGAAATAAAACTTGTGAAAGTTATTTAAGTGTGTTTTTCTATATTATTTGCATGGGCCAATACGTTAATATGTATATTTTTAACGTCATGCGTTCTAGGGTTAACGGATTTTCTGTGAGCCTTATGGTACCTTTACACGCCGCTACAGAAGGTTAGAAACAACCGGGTGTCTCACGTGCACGAGCACGTTCCAATGGTTGCAAACGGTACCCGATACCGCCTTTACACGCCGCTACAAAGTGCTCTACAGAAGGTTTAATCTATCTCTGGAGGCACCGCCGGGTGCCGCAGGTTACCTTCTGTAGAGCACCTTCCCTCATTTACACGCCGCTACAGAAGGTAATATGGGAGGATCTGGAGCAGCAGGGACAACACATAGGCGTGCCAGAGTTGTGGATTACGAGATGCTCGTACGGTGATTGGACAATGCAATAGCATCATGATTGGCCAGCCAGCGCATGAAGGCTGGCTAATATTTGATGCTATTGCAATTGTGTAGTGCGACTTGTCAGCTCCTTAAATATGCCGCCCTATGCATGGACAACCAATCGTAATGCTGGAGCTTCCACCAATGATCGCTGAAGGGGGGCGGTATCCCGGAGGCTGTGTCACGCCCCAGGGAGTTCACTAGGTGACGAAAAAACCTTCCTGTACCTCATTTAGACCATCGGGTTGAAACCGACCTGTTTTATAGCACTGCTCTAAAACAGGTGTCGACAGTGACGGGTGGCAACAACTTGATTTAGACGCCGCTACCTCGGGTTGTTTTGACGGTGCAAGATACATTTGTCTCTGACACCCGGTTGTTTCTAACCTTCTGTAGCGGCGAGTAAAGGTACCATTAGAGAACTCACAGGTGCGGGCTCCGGTACCTGGTTTCCTTCCTTTCGGGGCAAGCTCTACTGTTACTCATACCCCTTCTTAGAGTGAACTCTGCTTCTGAGTTTCTTTCCCTCTCTTTCTTTCTCTTTCGTTCTCTTTCTTTGTCATCTTTGCTCTCTTGGGCCTCTCAGCCGAGATGGCCCTTCTTGCTCCTTCAGGCTGGCTGCCTAGCTCCTTCCACACTCCCACCTCCGACCCTCCTCACTCGACTCACTGCCTGAGAGCTCTCTAGTCCCCCCTAGAGGCCACTATATCTCCTCCCAGGGTTCACTCCCACCTAATATCCTAGTGTGTGGGTGTCAGCTCTAGGGCTCCATCTAGTGATCATTGTCCCAATTGCAGTGGAGTGCTACACTGCTTTTCTGGGTGCAGTACCCCTTTTGTGGCACCAACATAGTGGGGCACCACACAAGCGTTACTTACCAAAGAACCTTCTGTCTTTTGTACTTGCACTGTCCCAGCCTGGCATCATCAATTGACCAATTTCTTCCCACAGCCTTCGTAACACTGCATTATCTGAATGCTTACGGTCTCGTGTCTCCCATATAGCAACTCATTCGTGTATGAGGGGTATGAACTTGTTAATATCAATATATGGTTTGGATCTGGTTCCTCTATAAACCTATATATATATATATATATATATATATATATATATATATATATATATATATAAAAATCATGTTTACAAATGCACATGCTTTGTTTTAGGATAACCAACTAAGTATACCTCTAAACACACCTTTGCTCTTTAGGCCTTCTCCAAATCATCGTGAAGACTCTAGGAAGATTCTTGGTCTGCCTCTTCTTCTTCAACTTCAGCGGAGGAGTACTGGTCCTGAAAAAAACATTATCCTTAAAGTACAGTATTCACCAAAATGCAAAGAAAATTGCAAATTGTACAAGTCAACTTTTATCTTACATGGTCACTTTCTTGGCCAAGCTCTTCATCGGGCACATATTCACTTGCATCGGACATTTTTTATCGGGGAGCAGAAAGAACAAAAGGGCAGCAGCAGAAGACAGCAACCAAAAATTTGTTCACCAGGAAGCAGCAACAGAACCGGCTGGAGAACCCAGGGGTGAACCTAGCCTCCCTGTTCTGCGAACTGCAGAACGGCGCACCCCCTCCCCCACAGTAAATGTTTTAAAATCAGTAGAAATAGATCTGGTTTATACAGAACTATATCTGTCCTGTAAAAATGAGAATAGTGGCCATTTTAATTTGGAGGCATAGATGAAAAGACGTCCAAACACAAGATTGTCAGCACCATCACACGCACATACAAGAACCACACAGAAGAATCCAGAACAAGGATCATTAATGGAAATGGCAGCTTGGTACAAGCTACAGACACGCAATGATGGTAGCAGAGCTGTGGTCCTGTAGGCAGACACAGTCCTGGATCATTATAGCAGAAGAGACAGCACTGATTGCCAACATATTGTCTGACTAGTCAGACATGTCCACCATGCAGCACTGTCCACACACCACATGCAGCGACCTGCAGTCTGAGCATCAAAAGCTACCACTGCACTAAGGCCCCTTTCATATCAGTGGTAATCGCTGATCGCGGCAGTTGCGGTGAAAAAACGCAACTGCCGCGATTACCACATAATGGCCGCACTTGCAGTTCACTTGCGGCAAGCCCCATGCAATGTCTATGGGGCTTGCAGCAGGTGCGACAAGTGCGGTACAGTTGCGGTTTCGGCACTTGTGGCAGATGTGGCCGCAAAAAAAAAACCCGATCAGCCGCAGTTTTTCGCAGCCGCATCTGCCGAAACCGCACACTTACCGCAAGCCCCTAGACATTGCGGCAGTTGCGTTTTTTTTCACCGCAACTGCAGCGATCAGCGATTACCACTGATGTGAAAGGGGCCTAAGATGGAGAAATGGTGCGTCTTCCCCAACAGACCACGCCTCCTTCTCCCAAAACACTAGCCAATCACAAGCGCAGCACATGAGGCCGTCCAGAGCTAATAGCGGGGGCCTTCCTATTGGGTTGAGTAAGGGATGTGGGAGTGGGAAGGGGGACAAGTGCCACCAAGCAACCACCACTCAAGAGAAGCATGGCTGGATGCCTGTATGTACTGAGGGGAGGCATTGGAGGCAGCATATGTGAAAGGGACAATGCATCCTGCACCAGGGGCGCACATAGAAATCATGGGGTCCCATAGCAGAAGTTCTAATTGAATTGGGCCCTTCTCCCCCACAAAACATATTTGGCTTAGGCTGGATCACACTCTTTCAACTTTGTAGCCGTTACAAAGTAATTTTCCTCCTATTGAAGCCCCTAGATTCCTCTTTCATTGCCCCCATAAAGTACGATGCCAACAAAAGTGCCCCCCAAACACTGCATGATCCCCCACAGTGATGCCTCCCCCTGCAAAGTATGATGACCTGACTGTACCCCCTCAACTATCCTGCCACAGTATGATCCCTAACTGTGACCCCCACACAGTCTTCCATACTGTATAAAGGACCCATGTACAGTACGGTATAATGGCCCCCAACACAGCCCTCCATAAAGTATAAAAGCGCCCTTTTAGCCCTTCAAGTATTATCATGCCCTCCACAGAGCCCCCCAAATATAATTAATTCCATATAGTATAATTGGCTCCATTAGTCCTCCATATATTATAATGCACCCCCATATTCCTCCATATATTATAATGCACCCTCATAGTCCACGATATAATACAATGCAACATCCATAGTCTTCCATATAACATAATGCAAAAAATTAGAGAGAGGGGGAGCGCACTAAGGCGGTAAATGAGGGACACCAGCGTGTTATTAACAAAGGTAATCCACTCACCTGGTATGGTTGTGAGAGTCACAACCACCTGTAGAAGTTTTGGCCGCTGCAGATCCCGGGGTGCAGATACATACAGTATAGGAGAAAAAGAGCCAGGGTTTGTCTGCGCTAGACCACAGGGAAAACCGAGGATGCAAGCAAACCTTTATTTACACTCAAGCCAACGCGTTTCATGGCCACCTGGCCACTTCATCAGGGCAGCAATGTACTTTGCTGCCCTGATGAAGTGGCCAGGTGGCCATGAAACGCGTTGGCTTGAGTGTAAATAAAGGTTTGCTTGCATCCTCGGTTTTCCCTGTGGTCTAGCGCGGACAAACCCCGGCTCTTTTTCTCCTATACTGTATATAACATAATGCACCCTCTATAGTCCTCCATTCTATTTATATAATCGGTAGTTTGGGATTCGGGCACTGTAGCCGAATCCCAAAATCCTGTGCGGCACTGCGAGCGATGACGCGATAGCGTCATCGCGAACCGCCGACACTGCCCGCAAGCACACAAATCCTACCGCCGGACACCACATACCCCCACCGCCCGCCGCTCCCTCGCCCCATGTGTGGCGCCCCTGCGTCCAAGAGGCAACAAAAGGGAACTGCAGCCAGGCAGGTAGGACAATTGTTGCACATCAACACCCTCACAGCCAACACAACCCACGTACAGTAGATGGCAGCATCCAGCCCTAAGATTGGAGACTCTAGGCAAGCGAGGGGTGGTGGATTTAGAGGAGTGGGTTGGGCAAACACGTAGTCAGGTGACTTGACAGTAGAAATAGTGAGGGGGAGGAGGAAGGAGTCAGTAGGCCCAGGGTGCCGAGCAGACAAGACCATGACACAGGTCAGCAGCAGGCTGAGGAACACGGCACAGGCCAAGAGTCAGTGGAAGGTCGAGCTAAGCTGAGCAGGAGAAAGACTCACATGTTCTGGATGAGTGAAGGTGTAAGGAGCGCAGAATCTGTACCGAGCCAGGGTGAGCCGGAGGAGAGAGAAAGCCTATCCGGAGGCAGATCCCCAGGGGTGTGAGGAGACAGAGAGGGATGGTGATACCCGGGCCCTAGACGTACAGCTGAAGCGACCGACTGCAGGCGGAGTAGCCCTCCTATCATACCGAGAGACGCAGAGGGAAAGAACCTGGTAGAGCCTCACACTTGAGGACTGCTGGAGGCTGGGCTGAGTAGAGTCTCGGCTCTAGAGGGGACCGTAGTTTTACCCGGAATCCCCAAACAACACGACGGGGGACCACAGCTACACGTTAGGGTCCCTACCCCAAAGGACAGGCAGCTCAGTGACGACCAGGAGGAGCCACAGGGGCCCGAGTCACCGCCATACTGTCCGGAGACACCCACCAAGTGTACACAGAATGTTAACAGCCCGGAAAGGACACAGGGACAGTGTGAGGGGTCACAGAGAGAGAGACCTGGCTGCAGAGATTAAGGGAACCCCAGAGGGGAGAGTGTGCCCGTGTACTTGAACTGAGACATGTAAGAACTGTAACTGAAATGTAAATTGCCTTGAGGAACCTTGAGAGTAAACACGGAGACCCTAAACTTGCTTCCCTTGTCTGATTCCATCTGCTTGAGTGACATTCCCTCCATACAGGATTACAGCAAGCCCTCCACCTGCAGAGCCACAGCCTGTCAGCACCAGCACCGAGGAGAGATTTCTGCAGCATCTGGCTAGTAAGTGAATTGCACCCAGCCTGCACACTACACCATAGACTTTAACCCTTACTGCCCCGGGGAACACAGTTCTACCCACTGGAACTATCCCATCTACGCTGCCATTCCATCATCCCCGGAGGTTCTGCAGCAGCGGCGGCCCCTTTACTGGCCGCACATAGTGGGTGGCGTCACGATTGACAATCCCCTGTAAATATTCCCCCTTTATTGTCGAGCCAGGGACACGGTCCAGACCAGAACCACCCGTGACTTCCCCAGCAGTAACGCGGTCCGGTACCGAGTACCCCTGTCCCCGTGGGCCCGACACATGCTCCCGTTCCCCCGCCGCCAGGGCCGCATCGTCAATTGGACAGTGTCAGCCCTCAGTCCCAAGCGGCAGCAGCCAGGGGGAGTGGCTTCAGAGAAGGGGCCGGCGCAAGCATCAGGGGCTGCCTTTATGAGACACGGTGCCCGCCGCAGCGTCCCCTCGGTAAGATGGCGGCGGCGCACTGTCATTGCAGGCTGCAAGCCCAGCGGGGCTGCAGTCTGCTAGCACCGCCCCCCACTCCTCAACTAAGCTTAAAGGGGCAGGGGGGCTTAGATCGGCTCCCACACTGCCCCTGCTCACCCCCCACCACTCACCCACACTGCCCCTGTTTACCCCCCACTCACCCACACTGCCCCTGCTCACTCCTCTAACCCCCCCTATGCCCTCACTCCCCACACTGCCCTTGCTTACCCCGTACTCACCCACACTGCCCCCACATACCCACACTGCCCCTGCATATCCCCCCCACTCACCCACACTGCCCCTGCTTAACCCTTACTCATCCACACTGCCCCTGCTCACTCCTCTTACCCCCCATGTCCTCACTCACTCCCCACACTGCCCCTGCTTACCCCCCCAATCACCCACACTGCTCCTGCTTAACCACACACACCCACATTGCCCCTGCTCACTCCTCTTACCCCCCTATATGTCCTCACGCACTCCCCACACTGCCCCTGCTTACCCCCTACTCACCCACACTGCCCCCACTTACCCACACTGCCCCTGCTCACCCCCTACTCAGCCACACTGCCCCTGCATAGCCCCCCCACTCACCAACACTGCCCCTGCTTACCCCCCACTCACCCACACTGCCCCTGCTTACCCCCCACTCACCCACACTGCCCCTGCTCACTCCTCTTACCCCCCGTATGTCCTCACTCACTCCCCACACTGCCCCTGCTTACCCCGTACTCACCCACACTGCCCCCACTTACTCACACTGCCCCTGCATAGCCCCCCCACTCACCCACACTGCCCCTGCTTACCCCCCACTCACCCACACTGCCCCTGCTCACTCCTTCTTACCCCCCGTATGTCTTCACTCACTCCCCACACTGCCCCTGCTTACCCCGTACTCACCCCCACTGCCCCCACTTACCCACACTGCCCCTGCATAGCCCCCCCACTCACCCACACTGTCCCTGCTTACCCACCACTCACCCACACTGCCCCTGCTCACTCCTCTTGCCCCCCAAGTCCTCACTCACTCCCCACACTGCCCCTGCTTACCCCCCCAATCACCCACACTGCCCCTGCTTAACCCCACTCACCCACACTGCCCCTGCTCACTCTTCTTACCCCCCATATGTCCTCACGCACTCCCCACACTACCCCTGCCTACCCCCTACTCACCCACACTGCCCCCACTTACCCACACTGCCCCTGCTTACCCCCTACTCACCCACACTGCCCCTGCATAGGCCCCCACTCACCCACACTGCCCCTGCTTACCCTCCACTCACCCACACTGCCCCTGCTCACTCCTCTTACCCCCCATATGTGCTCACTCACTCCCCACACTGCCCTTGCTTACCCCCCCAATCACCCACACTGCCCCTGCTCACTTCTCTTACCCCCCCCATGTCCTCACTCTCTCCCCACACTGCCCCTGCTTACCCCCCCAATCACCCATACTGCCCCTGCTTACCCCCCACTCACACACACTGCCCCTGTTCACTCCTCTTACCCCCCGTATGTCCTCACTCACTCCCCACACTGCCCCTGCTTACCCCCTACTCACCCACACTGCCCCCAGTCACCCACACTGCCCCTGCTTACACCCCCACTCACCCACACTGCCCCTGCTCACCCCTCTTACCCCCCCCCACATGCCCCCACTCTGTACCTGCTTACTCCTCTCACCTCCCCCACATGCCCCCACTCACCCACACTGCACCTGCTCACTCCTCTTACCCCCCTACGCCCTCACTCCCCACACTGCCCCTGCTTACCCCTACTTACCCACACTGCCCCTGCATAGCCCCCCCACTCATCCACACTGCCCCTGCTTACCCCCCACTCACCCACACTGCCCCTACTCACTCCTCTTACCCCCCTATGCCCTCACTCCCCACACTTCCCTTGCTTACCCCCTACTCACCCACACTGCCCCCACTCACCCACACTGCCCCTGCATAGCTCACCCCACTCACCCACACTGCCCCTAATACCCCCCTACTCACCCACACTGCCCCGACTCACCCACACTGCCCCTGCATAGCCCACCCAACTCACCCACAATGCCCCTGCTTACCCCCTACTAAACCCACACTGCCCCCAGTCACCCACACTGCCCCTGCTTACCCCCCACTCACCCACACTGCCCTGCTCACCCCGCTTACCCCCCCACATGCCCTCACTCCCCACACTGCCCCTGCTCATGCCCCTACTCTGTACCTGCTTACCTCTCTCACCCACCCCAACTGCCCCCAATCACCCACACTGCCCCTGCTTACCCCCTACTCACCCACACTGTCCCCACTCACCCACACTGCCCCTGCATAGCCCACCCAACTCACCCACAATGCCCCTGCTTACCCCCCTACTCACCCACACTGCCCCCAGTCACCCACACCGCCCCTGCTTACCCCCCCACTCACCCACACTGCCCCTGCTCACCCCTCTTACCCCCCACATGCCCTCACTCCCTACACTTCCCCTGCTCATGCCCCCACTCTGTACCTGCTTACCCCTCTCACCTCCCTCACATGCCCCCACTCACCCACACTGCACCTGCTCACTCTTCTTACCCCCTGCGCCCTCATTCCCCACACTGCCCCTGCTTACCCCCTACTTACCCACACTGCCCCTGCATAGCCCCCCCACTCACCCACACTGCCCCTGCTTACCCCCCACTCACCCACACTGCCCCTGCTCACTCCTTTTACCCCCTATGCCCTCTCTCCCCACACTGCCCCTGCTTACCCCCTACTTACCCACACTGCCCCTGCATAGCCCCCACTCACCCACACTGCCCCTGCTTACCCCCCACTCACCCACACTGTCCCTGCTCACTCCTCTTAACCCCCTATGCCCTCACTCCCCACACTGCCTCTGCTTACCCCCTACTCACCCACACTGCCCCCACTCACCCACATTGCCCCTGCATAGCTCACCCCACTCACCCACACTGCCCCTGCTTACCCCCTTACTCACCCACACTGCCCCCACTCACCCACACTGCCCCTGCTTAGCCCCCCACTCACCCACACTGCCCCTGCTCTCTCCTCTTACCCCCCTATGCCCTCACTCCCCACACTGCCCCTGCTCATGCCCCCACTCTGTACCTGCTTACCCCTTTCACCTCCCCCACATGCCCCCACTCACCCACACTGCTCCTGCTTACCCCCACTCACCCATACACCCTGGTTACCCCTCTCACCCACCCCAACTGCCCCCAATCAACCACACACTGCCCCTGCTTACCCCACACTCACCCACACTGCCCCTGCTCACTACTCTTACCCCCCGTATCTCCTCACTCACTCGCCTTACTGCCCCTGCTTCCCCCCTACTCACCCACACTGCCCCTGCTCACTCCTCTTACCCCCTATGCCCTCACTCCCCACACTGCCTCTGCATAGCTCACCCCACTCACCCACACTGCCCCTGCTTACCACCCTACTCACCCACACTGCCCCCAGTCACCCACACTGCCCCTGCTTACCCCCCCACTCACCCATACACCCTGGTTACCCCTCTCACCCACCCCAACTGCCCCCAATCAACCACACTGCCCCTGCTTACCCCACACTCACCCACACTGCCCCTGCTCACTACTCTTACCCCCCGTATCTCCTCACTCACTCGCCTTACTGCCCCTGCTTCCCCCTACTCACCCACACTGCCCCTGCTCACTCCTCTTACCCCCTATGCCCTCACTCCCCACACTGCCTCTGCATAGCTCACCCCACTCACCCACACTGCCCCTGCTTACCACCCTACTCACCCACACTGCCCCCACTCACCCACACTGCCCCTGCTCACCCATCTTACCCCCCACATGCCCCCACTCTGTACCTGCTTACTCCTCTCACCTCCCCAACATGCCCCCACTCACACACACTGCACCTGCTCACTCCTCTTACCCCCTACGCCCTCACTTCCCACACTGCCCCTGCTTACCCCCTACTTACCCACACTGCCCCTGCATAGCCCCCACTCACCCACACTGCCCCTGCTTACCCCCCACTCACCCACACTGGCCCTGCTCACTCCTCTTACCCCCCTATGCCCTCACTCCCCACACTGCCCTGCTTACCCCCTACTCACCCACACTGCCCCTGCATAGCTCACCCCACTCACCCACACTGCCCCTGCTTACCCCCCTACTCACCCACACTGCCCCCACTCACACACACTGCCCCTGCATAGCCCACCCAACTCACCCACAATGCCCCTGCTTACGCCCCTACTCACACACACTGCCCCCAGTCACCCACACTGCCCCTGCTTACCCCCCCCCACTCACCCACACTGCCCCTGCTCACCTCTCTTACCCCCCCTCATGCCCCCACTCTGTACCTGCTTACTCCTCTCACCTCCCCCACATGCCCCCACTCACACCACACTGCACCTGCTCACTCCCCTTTACCCCCCTACGCCCTCACTCCCCACACTGCCCCTGCTTACCCCCTACTTACCCACACTGCCCCTGCATAGCCCCCCCACTCACCCACACTGCCCTGCTTACCCCCACTCACCCACACTGCCCTGCTCACTCCTCTTACCCCCTATGCCCTCACTCCCCACACTGCCCCTGCTTACCCCCTACTTACCCACACTGCCCCTGCATAGCCCCCCACTCACCCACACTGCCCCTGCTTACCCCCCACTCACCCACACTGCCCCTGCTCATCCTTTTACCCTCCTATGCCCTCACTCCCCACACTGCCCTGCTTACCCCTACTCACCCACACTGCCCCCACTCACCCACACTGCCCTGTATAGCTCACCCCACTCACCCACACTGCCCCTGCTTACCCCCTACTCACCCACACTGCCCCCACTCACCCACACTGCCCCTGCATAGCCCACCCAACTCACCCACAATGCCCCTGCTTACCCCCCTACTCACCCACACTGCCCCTACTCACACACACTGCCCCTGCTTAGCCCCCCACTCACCCACACTGCCCTGCTCACCTCTCTTACCCCCCCACATGCCCTCACTCCCCATACTGCCCCTGCTCATGCCCCACTCTGTACGTGCTTACCCCTTTCACCTCCCCCACATGCCCCCACTCACCCACACTGCCCGCTTACCCCCCACTCACCCACACTGCCCTTGCTCACTCCTCTTACCCCCCGTATGTCCTCAATTACTTCCCACACTGCCCCTGCTTACCCCCTACTCACCCACACTGCCCCCACTTACCCACACTGCCCTGCTTACCCGCCACTCACCCACACTGCCCCTGCTCACTCTTCTTCCCCCTATGCCCTCACTCACTCCCCACACTGCCCCTGATTACCCCCTACTTACCCACACTGCCCCCACTCACCCACACTGCCCTGCATAGCCCAGCCAACTCACCCACAATGCCCCTGCTTACCCCCCTACTCATCGACACTGCCCCTGCTTACCCCCCCACTCACCTGCACTGCCTTTGCTCACCCCTCTTACCCCCCCACATGCCCTCACTCCCCACACTGCCCCTGCTCATGCCCCCACTCTGTACCTGCTTATCCCTTTCAGCTCCCCCACATGCCCCCACTCACCCACACTGCTCCTGCTTACCCCCCCACTCACCCACACACCCTGCTTACCCCCCGCAACTGCTCCCAATCACCCACACTGCCCTACTCAACCCTCCACTCACCCACACTGCCCCTGCTCATGCCCCCAGTCACCCCACACTGCCGCTGTTTACCCCTTTCACCTCCCCACACTGCCCCTGCTCACCCCTCTTACCCCCCACATGCCTCACTCCCCACACTGCCCCTGCTGATGCCCCACAGGGTGAAGTGACAGCTGCTGCCCTCAATGCCAAACAGCCCACCCCCATCTTGATGTCACCCCACTCCGATGCGATAGCATCGGGCCTTTTTACTAGTATAGTATAATGCCAGCGTGCAAGCCTGTATCAAGGGCAAGGATACAACCTTTGAAGTATATGAATGTCAAAGGTGGTGAAGGGGTTAAATTACATGATATACTTGTATACAGCACACATATACTGGACAACACATGCTCATTACATACATCATACATGTCCATAGTACACACATACTATATAACAGATGCACAGCAGGTACACATCATATACACAGAACATGCACGCAGGACAAGTGTACATACACACTTCAGTATACTCAAAACATATCCTTGACACAACCCACACACCACAGACACAACCCACATACAGACACAACCCATACACATACAGACATACAATCCGCACGCAGACACAATCTGCATGCACACAACCCACAGACAAAACCCACGCAGATACAGAGACACAGCCCACACTCATACATACACAGAAATACAACCCACACACATGCAGAAATACAAACCACACACAGACACAAAACCCACACACAGAGACACAACCCACACACACAAGACAAACAACACACACACAGAGAAACACAACACACACAGAGACACACCCCACACACACAGACATACCCCACACACACAGAGACACAATCCACACACAGAGACACAACCCACACACAGGGACACAACCCACACACAGAGACACAACCCACACACACAGACACAACCCACACACGCAAACAACAGACACACCCCACACACACAGACACATCCCACAACACAGAGACACACCCCACACACACAGAGACACACCCCACACACACAGAGACACACCCCACACACACAGAGACACACCCCACACACACACCCCCCACACACAGACACAACCCACACACAGAGACACGACCCACACACAGACACAACCCACACACAGAGACACAACCCACACACACAGACACAACCCACACACACAGACAAACAACGCACACACAGAGAAACAACGCACACACACAGACACAACCCACACACAGAGACGCAACCCACACACACAGAGACGCAACCCCCACACAGAGACGCAACCCACACACAGACACAACCCACACACACAGACACAACCCACACACACAGACACAACCCACACAAACAACCCACACACACAGACACAACCCACACACCCAGAGACACAACCCACACACAGAGACACAACCCACACACACAGAGACACAACCCACACACACAGAGACACAACCCACACACACACACACACCCCGCATGCAGACACACAACCCACAGACAAAACCCACACAGATACAGAGACACAGCCAACACTTAAACACACATACACAACCCACACGCAGACACAGAAACACAACCCACACACAGACACAAAACCCACACACAAAGACACAACCCACACACACAGAGACACATCCCGTACACACAGAGACACAACCCGCACACAGAGACACAACACACACACACAGAGACACAACATACACAGACAAAACCCAAACACAGACATAACCCAAACACAACTCACACACAGAGACACAACCCAAACACAGACACAACTCACACACAGACACAACCCGCATGCAGACACACAATCCACAGACAAAACCCACACAGATACAGAGGCACAGCCAACACACAAACACACATACACAACCCGTACGCAGACACAGAAACACAACCCACACACAGAGACGCAAAACCCACACACAGAGACGCAAAACCCACACACAGAGACACAAAACCCACACACAGAGACACAAAACCCACACAGAGACACAACATACACACAGAGACAAAACCCACACACAGAGACGCAACATACACACAGAGACAAAACGCACACACAGAGACACAACATACACACAACACACACACAGAGACACTACCCACACACAGAGACACAACCCACACACAGAGAGACACAAAACCCACACAGAGACACAAAACCCACAAACAGAGACACAACATACACAGACACAACCCAAACACAGAGACACAACTCACACACACAGAGACACAAAACCCACACACAGTGACACAACTCACACACGGAGACACAACTCACACACAGACACAACTCACACACAGAGACACAACTCACACACAGAGACACAACTCAGACACACACAGAGACACAACACACACACACAAAAATCCCACACAGAGACACAACCCACACACACAGAGACACAACCCACACACACACAGAGACACAACATACACACACAGAGACACAACCCAAACACAGACACAACCCACACACAGAGACATGGAGACACACTCCTCTGTGCTGCAGGGGTGGAGGTTGGTGTACATGTGCAGCTTTTTCTGCTCACAGCAGCTGAGCACCTCCCCCACTCTCTCTGCCAGGACTGTCCAGCAGGAGAGCTGTCATCTGATGGATTAGAGCTGCTTCTCCTCTGGATCTTCCAGCAGAGGTGACTTCTCTCACCTCTTCACTTCAAAGACCGTGCCATGCAGCAGGAGGAGAGCACTGGCCAATCAGCTCTTCTATCACTCAGTCTATTGTAAGAGGTTAATTGGCCAGTGCTCTCCTCCTGCAGGACACGCCCCCTCTGTGAGTTGCTGAACCCGGAGGGTAAAAGCCGCTGCACCGTGCACACATTAAAGTGCAGGTTCCCCCAGCATAGAGCGACACTGCACTGCATGAGATACTGCAGGATGTCAGGGGAAGAAGAGCTGCCAAAGGCAGTATGTGATAGAGCGGCCCTTCAGCACCTCCGCAGATGCCGCCCCCCATTTTATCAGCAGGTGTCGCCACCTGAAGCAACTGTCTCAACTTGCCTTATGATAGATGCGGCCCTGGGAGCACCGCAGAGGACCAGACTATGAAGAGCACCCTGAAAAGCGGGCAAGGGAGACAAAACAAACAAAAGGCTATGCATTAGAACATTCAAGGAGGATAACAACTACGGTAAAGAAAAGGTTAGACATAGATATGACAGTGTGCGATTGCACAGAGTAGCGTCACTTTGACACTCTGGGGCCCTCAGCATGCCAAGGTGAGACTACCATATGCAATAGCCATACAGTTTACCTGCTACTAGAGGGAAAAACATTTCAACAACAGTGTCACTACGTACCACAGGGAACAACAGCCAAGCCCAAGAACGACAGGAACCAGCAACACAGACTACAACAGCCAAACAACTGACGAGGTGGCAGGCCAACAGTATGATGACGTCACTGTATTTTAAAATTAATTTTGCAATTAAATAAACAAATCACAACAACAAGTGTATAGTATTGCCACAGCCCAAAAAAATGCATTGCCATGTCTGATACAATCCAAAATGTTACACTACACAGTACAGGCTACAAAGCAAAACAATGACAATTGTGCACACACTACAGGGTGCCAAGATAACAACACAAACAGCAGTGACACAATATTGATTAGATTTGGTCAAATTTAGAAAATTCAACACAATATTTGGACAAAAAGCATCACAGTGATAACAAAATTGGGTAGAGGAGTGATAACAAAATTGGGGAGAGGAAGATTACACACTAGCCAGTTCAAACAAACAAACAAACAAAAAAATATCTTCATAAAAAATAATGCACTTTATTCTTTACCAAGACAGCAGGGACAGCAACAAGGTGACATTCACTTGAGACCGAGATCCAGGGAGACCGAGATCTAGGGAGACCGAGATCCAGGAAGACTGAGATCCAGGGAGACCAAGATCCAGGGAGACCGAGATCCAGGGAAACAGAGATCCAGGGAGTCAGAGATCCAGGGGTCATAGGTCAATCATGTAGATCAACAGAGTACACCATGGAATGCACAGATCCACTTTTTATACAGGCTGTTTGTGGGCTGGGATATGGGCGGACAATGGGAGGAACTGCATTTCTGTCTTCTGGGCTTGCGCAATGACTGGTACGCATGCGTATCAAACGCAGACATCCGCAAGACCATGCGGACGCTTGCGTACCCATAGCATACCCATACCCATTGCATATCCATTGCATACCCATACCGTTGTTTATGCGCAAGCTTACGCATGCGGATGCTTGCTGATTTTTTGAGCGCCAATAAATGCTGCATGTTGCGTTCGAAGGGCGCGGAAATTGGATGCACAGGTACGCATACGCATACATACGCATGCAAACGCATGTCATTGCGGACGAATGCGTACCCTATTATAAAGATAGGTCCGCAATACGCATGCAGATTTAGATTTTCACAACCGCAACATGCGCTGCGCTTGCAAACGCAAGTGTGAAGGCACCCTAGAATCAATATTTCCAGATCCCCCACTCTTGTGTTTTAGACATCCTCCGAATCTAAAAAACATCATTGTCGGAAGCGCCCTGTCCTCTCCAACAGCAACAGGAGCTTTTCCCTGCAACCAGAACAGGTGCAAAACCTGTCCATCTATAATGACAACCGACAAGATTAAGATTCCTGGGACAGGTCAGGACTACAAGATCCCAGGTAACTTCAGTTGCACCACAAGCAATGTGGTGTATTTAATTACTGTATATGTACCAAATGTCCAACGGGGGGTCTGTATGTAGGTGAGACCGGACAAAAAATCAAAACAAGAATGTGTGTGTAGAGCCACCATGGGCTTACAAATTGAAAGAGACGTTGGGGATTCCAGCAGGCAAGAAGCAGCTCTCCAGTTGAATAGTAGGCAGCCATGAAGCACTAATGTGGCTGCCTGACTAGGTGAATCGATTCACTCATCTCTAGCTGTAAACCCACTAATTTTCTCATAGACCATTTGCAGAATGCATTTATAGCTCCTCCAGAGCTGGATGTCATGTCCTTGAGAGGGAGAGCTCAAGAAGCTGGCCCAGTTTTCTTCTCTGAGTCATTCGTATCAACCATATACTCTGAACGGTCTGTCAGTTGGAGAGTAAAATTAATCTGAAATATGTGATTTACTTTGTTAATACAGTTGTGGCCAAAAGTATTGACATCCCTGCAATTCTGTCAGATAAAACTCAGTTTCTTCCTGAAAATAATTGCAATCACAAATTCTTTGGTATTATTATCTTCATTTAATTTGTCTTCAATGAAAAAACACAAAAAGAATTGTCCTAAAGCCAAATTGGATATAATTCCACACCAAACATAAAAAAGGGGGTGGACAAAAGTATTGGCACTGTTAGAAAAATCATGTGATGCTTCTCTAATTTGTGTAATTAACAGCACCTGTAACTTACCTGTGGCATCTAATAGGTGTTGGCAATAACTAAATCACACTTGCAGCCAGTTGACATGGATTAAAGTTGACTCAACCTCTGTCCTGTGTCCTTGTGTATACCACATTGAGCATGGAGAAAAGAAAGAAGACCAAAGAACTGTTTGAGGACTTGAGAAACCAAATTGTGAGGAAGCATGAGCAATCTCAAGGCTACAAGTCCATCTCCAAAGACCTGAATGTTCCTGTGTCTACTGTGCACAGTATCATCAAGAAGTTTAAAGCCCATGGCACTGTGGCTAACCTTCCTAGATGTGGACGGAAAAGAAAAATTGACGAGATTTCAACGCAAGATTGTGCGGATGGTGGATAAAGAACCTCGACTAACATCCAAACAAGTTCAAACTGCACTGCAGTCCGAGGGTACAGCAGTGTCAACCCGTACTATCCGTCGGCGTCTGAATGAAAAGGGACTGTATGGTAGGAGACCTAGGAAGACCCCAATTCTTATCCCGAGACAGAAAAAAGCCAGGCTGGAGTTTGCCAAAACTTACCTGAGAAAGCCTAAAACATTTTGGAAGAATGTTCTCTAGTCAGATGAGTCAAAAGTAGAGCTTTTTGGGCAAAGGCAAAGACATAGAGTTTACAGGAGAAAAAAAGAGGCATTCAAAGAAAAGAACATGGTCCCTACAGTCAAACATGGCGGAGGTTCCTTGATGTTTTGGGCTTGCTTTGCTGCCTCTGGCACTGGATTGCTTGACCGTGTGCATGGCATTATGAAGTCTGAAGACCGCCAACACATTTTGCAGCATAATGTAGGGCCCAGTGTGAGAAAGCTGGGTCTCCCTCAGAGGTCATGGGTCTTCCAGCAGGACAATGACCCAAAACACACTTCAAAAAGCACTAGAAAATGGTTTGAGAGAAAGCACTGGAGACTTCTAAGGTGGCCAGCAATGAGTCCAGACCTGAATCCCATAGAACACCTGTGGAGAGATCTAAAAATGGCAGTTTGGAGAAGGCACCCTTTAAATATCAGGGATCTGGAGCAGTTTGCCAAAGAAGAATGGTCTAAAATTCCAGCAGAGCATTGTAAAAAACTTTTTGCAGATATATACTGGGCACTGCTGTGCTGCAGGGGCCGGTGCTACTTACACATGTAAGGGTGCGAGTAAAGCAGGTTCATGTGCCCGGGTGCACGCTTATTAGACAGCAAATAGCAATGGATAAGAAAAAAATGCGGCACTCACCGAGCAGAGCTTTTTTCTTTTTTATTTCAGAGTCCTCTTTACATGATTTCTCTGCGATGGCGGAGGGAGTGGGGAGACACACAGGTTAAACCTGTGTGTCTCCCCACTCCCTCCCCCATTGTAGAGAAATCATGCAAAGAGGACTCTGAAATAAAAAAGAAAAAAGCTCTGCTCGGTGAGTCCCGCATTTTTTTCTTATCCATTGTAAGAAACTCATTGATGGTCACTGGAAGCGGTTGATCGCAGTTATTTTGGCTAAAGGTTGTGCAATCAAGTATTAGGCTGAGGGTGCCAATACTTTTGTCTGGCCCATTTTGATGTTTTGTGTGAAATGATCAATGTTTTGCTTTTTGCTTCATTCTCTTTTGTGTTTTTTCATTGAAGACAAATTAAATGAAGATAATAATACCAAATAATTTGTGATTGCAATCATTTTCAGGAAGAAACTGAGTATTATCTGACAGAATTGCAGAGGTGTCAATACTTTTGGCCACAACTGTAGGTAGTAAGCCTCATACGTCAGTGATCCACGTATGTGCTCTATCCATGGTTTTCACAGATAGTGTGTTTCCATTATAATCTACTGGGTTCACATATTTGTGTTTTATCTAAGTCACAGACCAAAATTTTCCAATCCCGTTTATATGAGTCTGTAAGAATTATGCATAGCACATGGATGGCATACACTGCAATGTACAAGAGAATCTTTGCAGATGTTTAAATTGTTTTCATTTGTGAAAAATTGTTTATGGTTCAACAGAGCAAACAATGACAAATCGCATCAAAAACACTGTTGAACAATTGTTTGTGTTTTAGTATGTGAGAAAAGGATTTATAGGTAATAAAGGAAGCACACACCTGTGATTAATTTTCAATATTACTGATAACTTTGCCTACGTATGACAAGAAACAAAAATTTCTGGACAATATACTTTTATAATACATGCGCTGCAAGACAACTTTAAGCACAATTTGCGCTGGCATTCTGTGATATTTTGGATAGGTTATTCCACACCATTGTATACTAGAATCCTTGACAATTTAAGAGGGGAATAAGATCGTTTTCTGCCTTTGACCCAATGTATTACCCATTCCCTTGACTGTCATGACTTGGGTACAATGACCACAGCAGCCTTTATTAATATTTGCACAAAACTGCCTATAACAGTGGAAACCACACAACAATATATGCAATGTAAATATAAAATGGCTGTAAACATTTAATAGATCTAGTCCGGAGGCAAACCTCACACCATTACAAACCTCCCTGGCCACAATGCATCAGACCAGGGAGAGAGTTAT
Organism: Allobates femoralis; assembly: GCA_033576535.1. NCBI lineage: Eukaryota > Metazoa > Chordata > Amphibia > Anura > Aromobatidae > Allobates > Allobates femoralis. Next base: position 206,078,262 of record JARQOC010000007.1, on the reverse strand, counting down.
TAATATCCCATAACTGATACCCCTAATCCTTGCAAGACCTACTCCCGCTAATTACATTGCTGCACCAGAAGTTACTATGTTTTCAACGATCAATTTGGTTTATAGTTATCCAATTAAACTATGATTTCATAAAGATGGATAAACTTTTAATTTGTTTAAATACTTTATTTGGTAGAATTAAAAATCCCGTGTGGATTCGTGATACAGTGAGAGTGAATGATACAAAAGACAACCCACCCCCTAGACAAAGACTAAACACACAACTGCCCATGATTGCGGTGCTTTGGGTGGGGTCCGTAAGGTTGGATGACGATATGTGGATAATTTTCAAGTCTTGAACGGTTTAAAGGATGAATACCCTTGGATACAATCCGTTTCCAAGGAGTTTCAAGCCTAAATACTGTGTATGATTCAATGAGATATACTCGGTGATAACTCATTTTGTCTGTATATCGTCCCTAGGTCCAAGGTCCAACCCGATCCTCAGTTCACAGTCCTACAAACGTGGTGGCCAGGTAATTTCATCAACGACCAACCATTGATATGGTTCGTCTTAAGCAAAAACCGCCCGACACGTATCGCCTCTCACGAGTAGCTTAAGAGGCTCTTCAGGGGCATAGGTAAATATGCTATATCCGGTATATAGGGTCACACAAGTCAGATGTGATCCTATTGTTACGAGTCCAGTATTCAGACCCAAAAAGATCCAAGTTAAGGAAAATCACTGGAGGCTGTCAGGTAATTTTATCAAGTGGGATGCTGTTTATATGGTTCCTAAAACAAACATATCAGAAAAATCCGTCGTGGTGTCCGCTATGATACCAGCTTCCTTAAGCCTTATCTAAAATATATGTTTAATAAGTGGTAATTAATCTTAGCTAGGGTGTTAAATATGCAATAGTTCAAGAAATTATTGGTAGAGGTACCTACCCTTTTTATTGTAATATGTTATATTCCCACCCGTCTACAGTTCCCAGATGTCACCAGATATCAATGTCTGTGTGGCCTCCTTGTAATATTCCCTATTTATAGGAGGAGAAGAATAGACTATATGAGTTATAGTCATTTTAGTAAGGTGCAGATAGATATACTTGGAGGGAGTTTGATTATATGTGATAACCAAACCGAAGGAGGTAACCCACCTCCGTCACACTTTTCCAGAGGATAATGTTGCTGTTCAGTCTGATAGACAAGGTCTTTGTTCGTATCTGTCAGTACTTTTCTGCAGTCTTTTTAAGTATGTGGAGGAATCATGGTCAAAGTACACCTATAGAATGTTAAATCTCAGTCTAGCTCCCTAATTGTTGCATTATACACTATACAGTGTTCAATGGTTCATTTGGTATGGATAGGGTTAATCTCTTGTCTATACCTTAGATTCCTCATTCTGTGTCCCTGTGGCGGGCTCTTCTAGTGGTGCTGCGTTGATGCTGCTCCCTGTCTGCAGAGCTACCAGCCCCGCCGGCCCATCTGATAGGTTAATATAGTCCTCCCCTCTAATCCTGTGGCAACCGCCCACAGGAAGTTGTTGGCAGTCTGCACTGACGGCGTGCGTTCCATGCCTGGAACGCACTGACAGTCACTGCGCATGTGAGTTTCGTCACTTCCGGTCTTTCGATCCCCGGCCACTGCTAGTATGCAGTGTATAGGCGCTTAGTGCGCCTGCGCTAATTTGTCATCGCTATCTCACCAGAGGTGTCAGTAGAACATCTCCTGGTGGAGATACAATTTCTATACTTGGACATGTGAATTTAATGTTGGGAACACAATTTTGCGCTTTATCATCGTTACCTCATCAGAGGTGTCACTAAAACATCTCTTGGTAGAGATACAATTATTTCTATATTTGGACAAAAGATTTATTTAATATTGGGCGCACAGTTTTGCGCTTAATACAGTGCACTATAAAAAGTTGTTTAAATGGGGCTACCACTTATCTTAAGAGGGGGGGAGAGGGATGGGAAGGGGGGGGGGAGAAGCCTGCGTCTGTGGTTAAGGGCAAGTGTGAAGGAACATTACAGGGATACTCTAGGAAGAAGATATGTACAAAGCTTCTATGGGATGCTGTGGTATATGCGCCAACAGTAAATGCTATGGTATATTTGTTTCTATATGGTAAACATGTCAGCAGATGATTCTACCAGATCAATTAGAATATATGTATAGATTTTAGAGGGACTGCCCTTCTGAGAGAGTCAGGAACCAGAAAAATTTTAATATTTGCCCCTGTCTCTCTCAGTGGGCAAAATTTACTCACTATGGATATGCTTGGACTGTCCTTATGAATGGGAACCCGTATGAATTTTCCTCAAGTCTGCATTCACACATTCCGCTTAGTAATCTCCTCCTATGATCCGCACACTTATACGTCTCCTCCTATTTCTAGTTAGTGATGCTTATTGGATATCTGATAAGGTGTGGTATCTTATGTACAAAAGGATACTAACTAGGATCTAGTCTCACTAGTTGTTTTAGGCCCCCTAGAACCCTTTTCGGTTGACAGGGGTTGTAGTTATCTAAGGTCCAGTGTTAATCAATAGAGAATATCTCCTTCTCCAGGCTGCCCGAGCAATTCTATCAGCAAGAAACGTAGTTATCTTTTTATTATTTGAAATTATATAAAGCAGGTGTAAGTTTGGGTTTCATTTAGGTCATTTGGAGTGACTGTTTTTAGTCGATGGATCCAACGGCATTCTTCCTGTAGGATGAGTCTGTTCCAGTCTCCTCCCCTGACTGATGGTTTTATGACTTCGTTTGCCATAAATGTGCATCCTTCCAAATTACCTCTATGTTCTTGATGTATGTGTCTAGAAATAGGGGTGTCTCTACAATTCCTGACATTCCCTACATGTTCACCTATTCTCCTCCTAAATTCACGTTTGGTCTTCCCAATGTATTCTATGTCACAGGAGCATTTGAAATGGTAGATCACGCCCGTAGTATCACAGTTCGCGAAATGTCGTAGTTTGTAAGCCCTTCCCGTGTTCAGGCTAGTGAATTCCTTTTCCGTCTTGATGTACTTGCATGTAACACATTTACCACACCGGAAAGTACCTTTATCATGGTTTTCCAACCAGGTACTTTTGGTGACTGGTGGTTCATATGTGCTATGTACCAGTTGGTCCCTCAAGTTTCTCCCTCTTCGGTAGGTAATGGAAGGGTAGGGGGGAATTAGGTTCTGGAGTCCGGGATCAGCTCTTAAAATACGCCAATGCTTCTTCATGATCTCTTTAACTTCCATGGCTCAGTTATCATACTTGCCGATGATCCTCATGATGTTTTTCTCTTGTTTCGTATTAGGTTTCAAAAGGTCTTCTCTGGGAGTTTTTTCTGCTGTTTTGTACGCTTCACTCAGGATATGTTGTGATATCCTCTGTTCAAAAATCTCGTTTGTAATTCTTTCGCTTGTTTATAGAATTGTTGGGTGTTTGAACAATTGCGTAGATATTGGCCCTTAGGTATTCCTGTTCTTAAGTTTTTCGGGTGATGGCTCCTCCAATGAAGTAGGTCATTACTGGCTGTCTTTTTTCTGAAAGTACGGGTTATGAGATGTCCATCTTTCCCTTTTTCAATCGTTACGTCCAGGAAATTGAGTTCTCTTTCTTGAAACTTAGAGGTAAATCTTAATCCCAAATTGTTTACATTAAGATCCCTGATGATTAAGATCTCAAAGCTGTTTCTATCTCTGGACCATAAAATAAAGATATCGTCTATGTCGCGCCCCCAGAAAAGAATTTGGGGGCACCACCTGGACATCTCGCCTTCACCTCCAAAGACAATTGTATCCTCCCACCAGCCCAGGAGCAGATTAGCATATGTTGGTGCCATAGAACTGCCCATTGCAGTGCCCCTGAGCTGATTGTAGAATTTGTTGTTAAACTTCAAGTAATTGTGTGTCAACACAAACTCTGTCGCAAGCTAGTATGAAGTCGTTATGTGCATTGAACTGAACCCCTCTAGCGCTTAGGAAATATCTAACAGCTTCCAATTTAGGTATTTGTGAGGTATGTTACTAGAGGGCCTCTACATCAATGGAGGCCAAGTATGTCCCTTCTTCAATAGGAACGCCATCCAGTTTCGTTCTAGCCGTGCAGGTCTTTCACTTAGGACTGTTTGATTATTTTCTCCTTCAGAGGTTTCTCCCTCAGTGGAGGAGATATCCATTGGTATGAGTTGGACTGGTTGTGGGGCGATAGGAGTCCCTTGTGGGTCTGATAGAAAGGGAGAAGCCTTTTTGTCCCTAAATACATTAAAGTCCCTCTGATACTGTTTTTGTTTTCTTTCTTTTAGATTGTTTTGGAACGTCTCAATGGTCTGTTGTAATGCTGTCTCTCTTTTAGAAAAGTCCTGATCAGACTTGTACTTTAAAGCTTATTCAGTCAAGCTGTTTAGTTTGTTGGAGGTCTCCTCAAAGATTAATTTTTCCTCCTTGAGGAGAATCTCCATTAACCTCAAAGAGCTATTCGTCAGTTCTTTTTCCCATGAGGTCATATGTTCTGGGGGAAGCGTTCTTTGCCGGTGCAAGGTTCACTCGCAAACCTGCAGGGATGATCTTGTTCTTAATGTAGTTCTCTAGTGATCGAATCTCCCACCAGGACCTAATGTTGTCCTAATAACAGCCTGTTAGTGATTGGAAGATGGTTTTTATGTTTATACACGGGCTACTGCCCACATTGGTCAGGGGCTCAGAGAAGGCGTCTTGGGCATCAAGTGCTCTATTGATTGGACCTGTCAGAAAACTAGCCATTAGTAGGTAAAATAGTTTTATGTTTTCACCGATCAATTTGGTTTATAGTTATCCAATTAAACTATGATTTCATAAAGATGGATAAACTTTTGATTTGTGTAAATACTTTATTTGGTAGAATTAAAAATCCTGTGTGGATTTGTGATACAGTGAGAGTGAGTGATACAAAAGATGTTACTATGCCCAATAGTGCATTCACACCCACGGACATAACCAATTAACCAGTCTCTGAACCAGACATATTCGCCGCTGCTATGACAAAAGTTACATCATTATCTATCTATCTATCTATCTATCTAATCTATCTATCTATCTATCTATCTAATAAAATAATCAGAAAAGCTGCACAGCACTCAGCAGACCAGTGTGAACTGGTGCAAGCAAGGATGCAGAATCAAACTACTTGAGAAAAATCCCTGCAGCACACAGCTACTACCAATGATGCATAAGTGCTAACAAGCCATATATGTTTGAGGAAAAAGTTAAAAACTTACGTTTTTTCAAAAAAACTCATAATCTTATCTTTTAATTCTGGAGTTCTTAGTACATACATTGGCCAATGTCTGCTTGCTCATCAACTACGACAAAGTGACTCCAGGCATGATGAGCCCTATCTGACATCCCTGCCCTCCTTGTCCACCCCCCACTCAAGTTCTCAAGTTTATCTATCTATCTATCTATCTATCTATTTACCTTCCAAAAAAAGTCAGTACTTCAGTAATAGATGAAAGGGGGCAGCTGTATTGTAGCCCCTTGTTGCGCGACCTTTCAACCCCAATGGGGTATTTCGCAAGCACAGTGTTCAATGCAAAAAGTGCAGTTTGTATACTGTGTCCACATAATTATTCATTCGTGCAAAGCTTTAAAATTATATCCATTAACATTCCCATATCTTTTCCATTTCATACTGATATATACATATGATAAAGTGCAAGTGCATACAGTGATTCTCTCTTTTTGTACATAACATGTACAATAAGTAAAAACATGATTAGTATAAATAAGATTAGCATAATCACCTGTGTAACTTTAAAAAAACGTGTTCAGCGCGATTGGTATCCACCCATATCCATGTCACATTTGCGGTGTATACATCGCCATTACGCCGTTACCCGGCGTCTTCCACAACACACTGCGCATGCCCGATCTTCCGGGTCTCATTGTGCGTGCGCGATCACCGCGTCTTCAATGACTCCAATAGTCATGTGACCTACTAACTCCTTTACACTGCGCATGCCCGGTATTTTGGTTCACATTGCGCATGCGCGGTCACCACGTCAACAATAACGCCGATAGTCATGTGACTTGCTTCCTTTACAGCCATCTTATCACCTAGCAAACTATAAGATCTTGCCCAAACTGCTCATAAGTAAACAATTAAGCTTAATATTTATTATTACACCTTATATATCCATTATATTTAAAGGTACCTTTACACACAGCAACTTTTCTAGGAATTTCACTGGCAACTTACTGGTTGCAGTGAAATCATGGAGACATTGTTCCATTTGTACACAGCAACAAGATAGAACAATGTGTCCATGATTTCACTGCAACCACTAAGTTGCCAGTGAAATTCCTAGAAAAATTGCCGCGTGTAAAGGTACCCTAATAGAGATAGTGGACCCAAACTAACACAGGGGGAAATTGGGCATCTGGAACAGTCCCGAATATATCCCCAAGGGACACAAAACAATGCCCAATTTCCCCCTGTGTTAGTTTCATCCAACTCACCAACATGATTTATGATGCTGTTGCACTTTAATATGACTCTTTGGTAAGAACATAAAAGATAAAAATTATTTTCATTGTAATAAAAATGTTTTTTTCAGCAATGAATTTTTCACCCCTATTTTCTTTCACCCTCATTTGTTATAAGCAAGGGAACCAGTATGTCTGAAATTGGATGGGGACAATTTGATGACTGGACAACTGTGTGTGCCTTCTAGAGTTGTTGTTTAACTACTGTGACTCTGGTTGTGCGCTCACAGACTGATTCTGGGAACCATGAATGGTTTTTCATTGTCATGTCCATGACATCATGTAGGTCCTGATTGTGTGTTTTAAGGTTCCACATGCTGCATTTATATTGAAATGGGTGATTAATATGTCATCATATAGAAATTAGTAATTGTGTGTTGAGGGCATAGAAATCGGAGCTTGACAGTTCCTAAGATGGCGGGGGTGAGAAATATTGCAATAGCGTTCTCGCGATTGGTGACGTTGAAAGTATTGTGACCTGCGCAGTAGAAGCAGGAAGACGCCGTTATCGGTGGTACAGCATTGAACATGGTGGTGAGTCATATCCACGTGTCCCCACATAATACAATTTTAAATATTCACAAAGGTGTAGGACATGATTGTATTATGTCCAATTAAGAGGTTACAGTAGCTCCTATGGAGTATGGAGCTTCATAATATGCACTTTATATATTTATATATATATATATAATATATATATATATATATATACTAGATGGTGGCCCGATTCTAAAGAATCGGGTAGTCTAGAATCTATATAGAGTTTATTTAGTAATAGGGGAGTGCTGTGAAATTAATTGTGTGTATACAGGCGGCTCAGTGGTTGGCACTGTATACGGTGGCTCAGTGGTATCACTGTATATGGTGGCTCAGTGGTTAGCACTGTATATGGTGGCTCAGTGGTTAGCACTGTATATGGCGGCTCAGTGGTTAGCAGAGTATACGGCGGCTCAGTGGTCAGCAGTGAGTGCGGTGGCTCAGTGGTTAGCAGTGAGTGTGGTGGCTCAGTGGTTAGCAGTGAGTGCGGTGGCTCAGTGGTTAGCAGTGAGTGCGGTGGCTCAGTGGTCAGCAGTGAGTGGGGTGGCTCAGTGGTCAGCAGTGAGTGGGGTGGCTCAGTGGTCAGCAGTGAGTGGGGTGGCTCAGTGGTCAGCAGTGAGTGGGGTGGCTCAGTGGTCAGCAGTGAGTGGGGTGGCTCAGTGGTCAGCAGTGAGTGGGGTGGCTCAGTGGTCAGCAGTGAGTGGGGTGGCTCAGTGGTCAGCAGTGAGTGGGGTGGCTCAGTGGTCAGCAGTGAGTGGGGTGGCTCAGTGGTCAGCAGTGAGTGCGGTGGCTCAGTGGTCAGCAGTGAGTGCGGTGGCTCAGTGGTCAGCAGTGAGTGGGTGGCTCAGTGGTCAGCAGTGAGTGCGGTGGCTCAGTGGTCAGCAGTGAGTGCGGTGGCTCAGTGGTCAGCAGGAGTGCGTGGCTGCAGTGGTCAGCGGAGTGCGTGGCATGCAGGGTGGTCAGCGAGTGGGCAGGGACGGGAGGGTGGCAGAGAGTGGAGGCAGAGAGTGGAGGGGCTGAGAGGAGGGTCAGAGAGAGGAGGGGTCAGAGGATGGAGGGGTCAGAGGAGGAGGGGTCAGAGGACGGAGGGGCAGAGGAGGGAGGGTAGGCTGGGGGGCAGAGGAGAGCGGAGGCTGGGGGGCAGAGGAGAGCGGAGGCTGGGGGGCAGAGGAGGAGCGGAGGGACTGGAGGGGCAGAGGAGAGCGGAGGCTGGGGGGGCAGAGGAGGCGGAGGCTGGAGGGCTGAACACTCACTGGGCTGTCGGCGGTTCCGGAGGCCGGCCCCGGAGTGCGGGCGGGGCTAGCTCCGTGATGGAGGAGAGTCACCGGGTGTGTGGAGAGAGCGGCAGGACTGGGAGCGGTGGCGGCGGAGGCCGCACACCGGAGTGTGGGCCGGTCCGGGCCGGTTCCCGCATGTTGGTGGGCACACACCAGGCTGTGTGCGGAGCCAGTGGCGGGATGGCGGTCCCTGATGGAGAGTGGGCGGTGAGCTGCAGGGCTGTGGGCCGGATGTGGGTGGGCGCAGACGGGGCTCTGTGCAGAGACTGTGGCGGGATAAGGGGGAGTGGTGGCGCTTTAGCGCCCACCGCGAGGCGCTGTGCCATTTTGACAGCGGCTCACGGTGAGCGCTATGCGCTCACCGCTCGTGAGTCTGGTACTTCCGGTTCCGGTCTTTGACACAGGGCGCAAGCCATCACGGAAGTTGAGCGGATTGGCGGGAAGTGGCCTTCGGGTTTTATATATAAGATATATATATAGCAGTACGATGGTATATGGTGGTAATGAGAGCACATGTATAGCAGCACTATGGTATATGGCGGTACATTACAGTACATGTATAGCAGCACTATAGTATATGGCGGTAGATTATAGTAAATGTATAGCAGCACTATAGTATATGGCGGTACATTACAGTACATGTATAGCAGCACTATGGTATATGGCTGTACATTATAGCACATGTATAGCAGCACTATGGTATATGGCAATACTGCGGTGACCGCGGTCCCCCACTCCTCCTGGCCCCCGGTCGTCCACAGTAAAAATAAAAAAATCCTCAGTGAGGATACTCACCTGTCCGGCGGCTCGCTCCACCTCGGCCTTGTAGGTCCTACAGGCCTTTAGGACCTGTAGTTGCCTGGGCAAGCGATCAGCTAAGGAGGGGAGGGGGGGCATGGATTGGGGGGGCAGATGTGTTGGGGGGGCAGGAATGGAGCGAGGGGGCAGGATGGAGCGGAGGGGTCAGGATGTAGCGGGAAGGGGGGACAGGATGGAGACGGCAGGGCAGGATGGAGCGGCAGGGCAGGATGGTGGTGGGGGAGGGGTAGGAGATGGGGGGGGGCAGGATGTTGGGGGGGTGAGATGGTGTATGGGGGGCAGGATGGTGTTGGGGGTGTCAGGATGTGTTGGGGGTGTGGCAGGATGGATGGGGGGTGCAGGATGGATAGGGGGTGGCAGGATGGATAGGGGGGGCAGGATGGATAGGGGGGGGCAGGATGGATAGGGGGGGGCAGGATGGATAGGGGGGGCAGGATGGATAGGGGGGACAGGATGGATAGGGGGGCAGGATGGATAGGGGGGCAGGATGGATAGGGGGCGGTGGATAGGGGTGCGATGGAGGCGCTCCTCCTGACCCCCTCCGCTCCGTGCAGCACCCGTCCCTCTGGGCCTCCAGTCTCTGTGGGGCCCCCCCCCTCCCTCCCTCTGGGGCTGCACAACCCCGCTCCTTCATGGTGATAATAAAAATAAAAAAAACCTCAGTGAGGATACTTACCCTGCGGCGGCTCGCTCCACCCGTCTTGTAGGTGGCAGGACAGGACCTGTCGTTGGCTGGGAAACCGATCTGCTGGGGGTGAGTGGGCAAAGCGGGGTCAGTGGGCAGAGTGGGGGATGAGTGGGAAGAGCAGGGGTTAGTGGGCAGAGTCATTGGGCAGAGCAGGGGTGAGTGGGCATAATCAGTAGTCAGAGCAGGGTCAATAGTCAGAGCTGGGGTCTGTGGGCAGAGCTGGGGTCAGTGGGCATGGTCAGTAGCCAGAGGGGGGGGGGGTAAGTAGGCAGAGCAGGGTCAGTGGGCAGAGCGGGGGTGAGTGGGCAGAGTGGTGGGTGAATGGGCAGAGCAGGGTCAGTGAGCAGGATTGGGGCGTCAGTGGTCAGAGCAGGGTAATAGCGGGGGTCAGTGGTCAGAGCAGGGGTTAGTGGGCAGAGTAATTGGGCAGAGCAGGGGTCAGTGGTCAGAGCAGGGTAATAGCGGGGGTCAGTGGTCAGAGCAGGGGTTAGTGGGCAGAGTGATTGGGCAGAGCAGGGGTCAGTGGGCACAGTCAGTAGGCACAGCAGGGGTTAGTGGGAAAAATCAGTGGGCAGAGCAGGGGTGAGTGGGCACAGTCAGTGAGCAGAGCAGGGGTCAGCGGGCAGAGCGAGGGTGAGTGGGCAGAGCAGGGTTTAGTGGGCAGAGCAAGGGTTATTGGGCACAGTCAGTGGGCAGAGCAGGGGTCAGTGGGCAGAGTGAGTGGGCAGAGAAGGGTCAGTGGGTAGAGCATGGGTGAGTGGGCACGGTCAGTGGGCAGAGCAGGGGTCAGTGGGCATGGTGAAAGGGCAGAGCGGGGGGTGAGTGAACAGAGGGTGGTCAGTGGGCAGGGTGAGTGGTAAAAGCAGGGGCGAGTGGGCAGAGCAGGGGTGAGTGGGCAGAGCGGGAGTAAATGAGCAGAGCAGGGTGAGTAGGCAGTGTGAGGGGTCAGTGGGCAAAGCATGGTCAGTGGGCAGTGTGAGGGGTAAGTGGGTATAGCATGTTCAGTGGGCAGTGTGAGGCGTGAGTGGGCAGTGTGAGGGGTCAGTGGGCAGAGCAGGGTCAGTGTGAGGGGTGAGAGGGCAGAGCAGGGTCAGTGGGGCATGTGAGGGGTCAGTGGGCAGAGCAGGGTGAGTGGGCAGTGTGAGTGGTCAGTGAGCAGAGCAGGGTCAGTGGGGCGTGTGAGGGGTCAGTGGGCAGAGCAGGGTGAGTGGGCAGTGTGAGTGGTCAGTGAGCAGAGCAGGGTCAGTGGGCAGAGCAGGGTGAGTGGGCATTGAGGGGTCAGTGGGCAGAGCATGTTCAGTGTGCAGAGGAGGGTCAGTGGGCAGTGTGAGGGGTCAGTGGGCTGAGCAGGGCGAGTGGGCAGAGCAGGGTCAGTGAGGGGTCAGTGGGGAGAGGATGGTCAGTGGGCAGAGCAGGGTCAGTGTGAGGGGTCAGTGGGCAGTGAGGGGTGAGTGGGCAGAGCAGGATGAGTGGCCATGGAGGTGGGGAGGTGAGTGGGCAGAGAGGTCAGGGTAGTGGGGTGATGGGCAGAGGGGTGAGTGGGGTGATGGCAGAGCAGGTGAGTGGGCAGAGTGGGTGAGGGGGCAGAGAGGGGGTGAGTGGGCAGAGTTTGGGGGTGAGTGGGCAGAGTGGGGGTCAGTGGTCAGAGTGGGGGTGAGTGGGCAGAGCAGGGTCAGAGAGAGGGTCAGTGTGCAGAGTGGGGGTGAGGGGGCAGAGAGGGGTTCAGGGGGAAGAGTAGGGGGGTGAGTGGGCAGAGTTTGGGGGTGAGTGGTCAGAGTGGGGGTCAGTGGTCAGAGTGGGGGGTCAGTGGGCAGAGCAGGGACAGAGTGGGGGTCAGTGTGCAGAGTGGGGGTGAGGGGGGCAGAGAGGGGGTGAGGGGGGCAGAGTTGGGGGGTGAGTGGGCAGAGTTGGGGGTGAGTGGGCAGAGTGAGGGTCAGTGGTCAGAGTGGGGGTGAGTGGGCAGAGTGAGGGTCAGTGGTCAGAGTGGGGGTGAGTGGGCAGGGTCAGAGTGTGGGTCAGTGGTCAGAGTGGGGGTGGGCGGGCAGAGCAGGGTCAGAGTGGGGGTCAGTGGTCAGAGTGGGGGTGAGTGAGCAGGGTCAGAGTGGGGGTCAGTGGTCAGAGTGGGGGTGAGTGGGCAGAGCAGGGTCAGGGTCAGAGTGGGGGTCAGTGGGCAGAGCGGGGGGTGAGGGAGCAGATCGTGGGTCAGTATGCAGCGCAGGGGGATGAATAGGCAGAGGAAGTTAGATCGGGACAGGACCTTTGATGACGTCACGGTCATGTGATCTGTGACTCCACCCATCATCGTGACGTCATCAAAGGTCCTCAAGCAGGATGAAGAGAGATCGCGTGTGGTTGGAGGGAGCTGTGGTAAGGGGGGGGGGTGACCGGACAGTGGAGGGGGTCTGTGCTGAGAGGCGGGGGGTGACCGGAGAGTGGAGGGGGGCGATCGGGGAGCGGAGGGGCAGTGGTGATAGGCTGGGGGTGACCGGACAGTGGAGGGCGGCTATGGTGACAGGCAGGGGGCTGATGGGGCAGCGGGGGGAAGGCAGTGGAGGATGGCTATGGTGACAGGCAGGGGGTGATGGGGCAGCGGGGGCTGTGTGCAGGGCCGGTGACGGGATAACGGCGAGTGGTGGCGCTTTAGCGCCCACTGCGAGGCGCTGTGCCATTTTGACAGCGGCTCGCGGTGAGCGCTACGCGCTCACCGCTCGTGGGTCTGCTACTTCCGTTTCCGGTCTTTGTCACAGGGCGCAGGCCGTCACGGAAGTTGAGCGGATAGACCAGAAGTGGCCTTCGGGTTTTATATATAAGATATATATATATATATAATCACTAATGAGGCAGTTTTTGATGCACTGTATACTGTAATTCTGCTGGATCTTAATGTTTGTTTATGAATTGAAAGATTTACACTTGTGTGATAAAAAGCCCTTCACTACCTTAATACCTTAATACACTGTGCTTGACAAAGGCTTCTGGTGAGGCCGAAACGTTGCACCACTGAGGGCCAAATAAAATTTGTCAACTTTTTTTGATTTTCTGCATGTGCTGACTGTTTTTTTTGGACTTATATATAACGTGAACACCGTATGCAGGAAGTATTGCATGCATTTTTTGATTTTGAAGTTTGTTCTGATTCCAATTTTGTATCTATCTATCTATCTATCTATTATCTATCATCTATCTATCTATCTATCAAACAAAAAGAAAAAACTGCACAGCACTCACAGACACAATGTGAACAGGTGCCAGCAGGGACACTGGGTCAAACAACTAGAAAAAAATTCTCTGCAGCACTCAGCTGATACCAGTGATGCACACATGCTAACAAGCTGTATATATTTGAGGAAAAAAATTAAAAACTTACGTTTTTTTCAAAAAACTCAAAATTCTTATTTTTTTATTTTTTGGGGTTCTTGGTACATACATTGGCCAATGTCTGTTTGCTCATCAGCCGCGATAAGGTGACTCCAGGTCTGATGAGTCCTAACGCTGACATCCCTGTCCTCCTTTTCCTCCCTGTCCCACTCTCAAGTGAGTAGACACTATCTCAACCTCAGACCACCTGTTGGTGAGGAGGGTGCAAATTGCAGATATGGAGCCAGAAACTCCATACGTTATACACAAAACAGAAAAAACTGCACAGCACTCACTATCTATCTATCTATCTATCTATCTATCTATCTATCTATCTATCTATCTATCTATCTATCTACTATTCTATCCATCCATCCATCCATCCATCCATATGTCTATCTTTAGAAATACATACAATTAATCAAATATTATTATTAATGTTTAATATTATAGCGCCATCTATTAAATGGCTTTCACATGTGAAAAGGGCTATATATATAGTAAAAGAAGTACAATAATCATGACCAATATACTGACTGATGCAGGAGGGGAGAGGACCCTGCCTGCGACTGCTCACAGTCTACAAATATATATATACACATACCCGATTACCAACATATTTTTTAACAAAATAAAAAAAGCGGGTGGGTGTGCCGTCAGTTCCTGCTATGCCAGAAGAGGTAGCAACCCCCTGGCTCACCTTTTTTTATCATCCCTCATAAATCTGCCCTCTTTCTCCAATCTAGAACATCCATTTCTATTGACCTACTTCTGATCCTTATGACACGCGCCCCCCAGGGCCGTGGGGTACTCTGAACTGGGCAACAGTTCTGCTGGCGAGTCACGGGGATTGAGACCCATTTCCGTGACCCTGTGGTGGTGTCAATAAATGTCCGGGGATAGGAGTTTAGGGATGGTTGTCGTGACGCCACCCGTGGTATTCGGCTATTGATGGCTGACGCTGCATGACCTCTGGGGACGATGGGAGTGCAGCTCTGGTGGTTTCACTCCCCACGGTGGAGCGGTTCCCCAGGGCAATTGGTTAAGTCTATGGCAGTGGTAGGCCATTGGGGGTGTGTAATAACCGACAGACGCACAGTTTGTAGTCTCCTTTACCTTTACTGGTAGTAGCAGGCTCAGACCAAGGCATTGTTTACAGGAGATGTTAGGAATCCAGGTGGCCTGGAAACAAGTTGGGGTCTCCTCATCCAGTGAGTTCTGAGGCCTCCCTGTTGTGCTACTCCTTGCTGGTCCTGGCTGCCTGTAGCTAAGCTGCGACCTTCTCTTCCTGCTTCTAAAGGTACTGTTACACAGAGATATATTGCTTGCAACTCAATGGTTGCAGTGAAATCATGGACACATTGTTTCATTTTATTGCCGTGTACAAAATGGAACAATGTGTTCATGATTTCACTGCAACCAGTGAGTTGCAAGCAATATATCTCTGTGTGTAACGGTACCTTTAGTCTCTTGCCGGTATGGCAGGCAGCCTTCCCAGGCACCACTCCTCTGGTTACTGTCCCTGAGCTCTCCGATGCTGCTTTGCCTCCTGACCTTTGTTGTGGCCGGGAGAGTTGGAATCTCATGTCCTCCAGTTTTGGATATTGGGCCTGGAATACCCTCACATCCTCGGACTCCGGTGTCCGCTTCTAGTGCTCTACACTGGGGTGAGCCCAATAACTGGCACCACTCGCCAGGCCTGCTTCTCTCCTTCCTCAGACCTGCTCCTAAGGGTTCCTCATGCTTGCTGTTCCTTACCCTCGACACTATCTGGGATGCCCATGGAGTAGATTGAAAGGGCACTGACCTGTAGTAGCTGCTGGTGTCTTTACCTTTGTCTGGATGATGGTGGTTGGAATCCCGGTGCTCAGCTTATAGATATAAGCATGTGGATTGAGGTAACAGATGAAAGCGGCACTCGTGGATCTTTTGTTCCATATGCTGTTTAACCCCTTAACGACCTAGGACGTTGTGCAACGTCCTGTGTTTCTGCCTGTTAACGACCCAGGACGTTGCACAACGTCCTGGCAGATTTGAGCTGCTGCAGCTCCTGTGAGTGGGGTCGCTCAGGTGTCACAGATGCTGCTGCTCTGTGACAACCTGTAGATGACCCCACAGGGGTGGATTAACCCCCCCATGCCCAGGACCCCTCCGATCGGCAGTTTAAAAGTGAAATTGCCGATCGGAGGAAATCATAGGGATTCACCCGTCCAGATCTGATTGGAGCTCTCCAATCAGATCTGGAGGGGCGGATCGGCAAGTGCCTACCCCTCCTCAGCCCCCTCCAGCTCCAGGACTGTCCAGGGGGCCCCCCCGTTCCCCCCAGCCCGCCCGCCCCCCTCTATTATAATGTATCTGCCGGCGGGCTGCATCCACGTGCGCCCGCCGGCAACACTGCCTGGTCCCCTGCTCCAGTGCCCCCCCCCCAGGCTGCCCCCACCTCCGGGCCCTGTGCCTGGCCCCCCCCTCACCTCCTGCGGCGGGCTGCACACTTCGGTGAACCCGCCGCTGCTGCCGCCGCCGCCGCTGCTGCAGCTCCTCCTTCTCTGCCCGGCCTGCCGGTCTGTGGCCCCGCCTCCTCTCCCGGCCTCCTCCTGCTCATCGGTGGAACGAGGGAGGTAAGTATGTATGTATGTATCTATGTATGTAATGTATGTATAAATACACAATAGTTCACATTGATAAATACACATTTTACAGTAAGGGGCTCAGGGTGACAATGCAACCCTTCTATCCACCCCTATGGCAGACTCAATAAAACTTTTTAAACAAACAGAACCAGAGTCTTTGCTATGCTCAACAAAGTGATTGACAGTTTATTTACAAAAATGCACTCATTTTTTTAAAATGCAAGTTTGGCTGTAGATACAAGCAGTGAGGTTTACACAACATGGTGATACAGTTTACAACTCAGGTATTGCACTAAGCATGATTGCACATTGCCACGATAACATATTGCACTTATTCCCAAGACATGGTATATACAGAGTTAACATAATAAGGCCCAATCAGCCCCACATCAGATGCTCAAGGAGCAGTGCTCATGGCTAATGTTGCTGCACATAGGCATATAGCATACCAGTGGTGACTGCACGCTGTGTTAGAAAACCCCCACCTAGACCTCCATCTCCTACGCCGTTTCACTACCGCTTTTTCAAGGAGAGGTCATCTACAGCCAAACTTGCATTTTAAAAAAATGAGTGCATTTTTGTAAATAAACTGTCAATCACTTTGTTGAGCATAGCAAAGACTCTGGTTCTGTTTGTTTAAAATGTATGTATGTATGTATCTATGTATGTATGTATGTATGTATGTATGTATCTATGTATGTATGTATCTATGTATGTATCTATGTATGTATGTATGTATGTATGTATGTATCTATGTATGTATGTATGTATCTATGTATGTATGTATCTATGTATGTATGAATGAATGAATTGATGGATGGGTGAATGGATAGATGGATGGGGGGTGCAAGCGTGGACGTGTGCGTGCGTGGACGTGAGCGTACATGAGTGTGCGTGGACGTGAGTGTGCGTAGACGTGTGCGTGCGTAGACGTGTGCGTGTGTGGACACGTGTGTGGACGTGTGCGTGTGTGGACACATGTGTGGACGTGTGCGTGTGTGGACACGTGTGTGGACGTGTGCGTGCATAGATGTGTGTGTGCATAGAGGTGTGCGTGCGTGGACGTGTGCATGGATGTGGATGTGCGTGGATGTCAGCGTACGTGTGTGGATGTGTGTGGATGTCAGCGTGCGTGTGTGGATGTGTGCATGCGTGGATGTCAGCGTGCGTGCGTGGATGTCAGCGTGCGTGCGTGGATGTGTGCATGTGTGGATGTCAGTGTGCGTGCTTGAATGTCAGCGTGCGTGCGTGGATGCTAGCGTGCGTGGATGTCAGCATGCAAGGATGTCAGCGTGTGTGGATGTGCGCATGCATGGATGTCAGTGTGCGTGCGTGGATGTCAGCGTGCTTGAATGTCAGCGTGCATGCGTGGATGTGTGCGTGGATGTGGATGTGAGTGCGTGGATGTGGGTGCGTGGTTGTGTGCGTGCGTGGATGATGGGTGCATAGGTGGATGGATGGGTGCAACAAGGGATCAGGTGTCCTCTTGTTGTAGTCTCTGGGATCATAGTCATGGTGCACTGTATGACAGGTCATTGTCATACAGTGCACCATAACTCTGACCCCAGAGACTGTAGGAAGAGGACTCTTGATCCCTTGCTGCAGTCTCTGGATTGACCAGAGGCGATCGAGCGTCGTGGGACCTTCGTTGTGGACTACGTCGGAGGCGATCGAGCGTCGTGGGACCTTCGTTGTGGACTACGTCGGATCTTTATAATAAAGATGGAGTCCGAATTTTGTTTGTGTTTTTTTTTCAAATAAAAAGATTTTCTGACTATTTACCAGAGATTCCTAATGGCGGGTCTAACATTGGCCCTATATTATGAATCTCGGGCTTAGTGCCAGCTGCCAATAAAAAGCTGGCATTAACCCCTTTATTACCCAGTTTGCCACCGTCACCAGGGCAACTGGAAGAGCATGGGTACAGCGCCAGAAAATGGCGCTTCAATGAATGCGCCATTTTCTGGGGCGGCTGTGGGCTGCAATTCGCAGCATGGGGGGCCCAGAACGCTTGGGCCTCTCCATGCTGCGGATTCCAGCCCCCAGCTGCCTAGTTGTACCTGGCTGGACCAAAAATATGGCGGAGCCCCATGTCATTTTTTTTTCTAGAATTAGTTCTAGAAGAAAAAAAAAGGGCTTTGCTGTATTTTGGTGGCTAGCCAGGTACAACGAGGCAGCTGGGGGTTGGTGGCAGTCTGTAGCTGCCAAGTTGTACCTGGCTGGACCAAAAATATGGCGGAGCCCCACGCCATTTTTTTCTAGAATTAGTCCTAGAAAAAAAATAAAAATGGGCTTTGCTCTATTTTTGGTTGCCAGCCAGGTACAATGAGGCAGCTGGGGGTTGCTGGCAGTCCGTAGCTGCCAAGTTGTACCTGGCTGGACCAAAAATATGGCGGAGCCCTACGCCATTTTTTTTCTGGAATTAGTCCTGGAAAAAAAATAAAAATGGGCGTCGCTGTATTTAGATGCATAGTGAACACTTTGAACCCCCAGGTGCTTCACAAATTGATCCGTAAAAATGAAAAAAGAAAATTTGTGTGAAAACAAATGTACTTTTTCCTTATTACGAATCAATTTGTGAAGCACCTTGGGGTTCAAAGTGTTCACTATGCACCTAGATGCATTCCTTGGGGGGTCTAGTTTCCAAAATGGGGTCACTTGTGCGGGAGCTCCAATGTTTAGGCACACAGGGGCTCTCCATACACGACATGGTGTCCACTAACGATTCCAATAGTTAGCGGACACCATGTTGCGTATGGAGAGCCCCTGTGTGCCTAAACATTGGTGCTCCCCAACAAGTGACCCCATTTTGGAAACTAGACCCCCCCAACGAACATATCTAGATGCATAGTGAGCACTTTGAACCCCCAGGTGCTTGACAAATTCATCCGTAAAAATGAAAAAAAACACTTTTTTTTCCATAAAAATTTTCTTTTTTCATTTTTACAGATTAATTTGTGAAGCACTGGGGCATTCAAATGCTCACACACATCTAGATACAGTTCCTGGGGGGTCTAGTTTCCAAAATGGGGTCACTTGTGGGGGATCTCCAATGTTTAGGCACACAGGGGCTCTCCAAACACGACATGGTGTCCTAACAATTAAAGCTATTTCAGTCAATTGTTAGCGGACACCATGTCGCGTTGGAGAGCCCCTGTGTGCCTAAACATTGGAGCTCCCCAACAAGTGACCCCATTTTGGAAACTAGACCCCCCAGGAACTTATCTAGATATAGGTGGAGCACTTTGAACCCCAAGGTCTTGACAAATTCATCCGTAAAAATGAAAAAACACTTTTTTTTTCCATAAAAATTTTCTTTTTTCATTTTCACAGATTAATTTGTGAAGCACTGGGGCATTCAAAATGCTCACCACCCATCTGATAAGTTCCCTGGGGGGTCTAGTTTCCAAAATGGGGTACTTGTGGGGGAGCTCCAATGTTTAGGCACACAGGGGCTCTCCAACGCAACATGGTGTCCGCTAACAATTTGAACTGAAATTCAGCTCAAATTGTTAGCGGACACCATGTCGCGTTTGGAGAGCCCCTGTGTGCCTACACATTGGAACTCCCCCACACGTGACCCCATTTTGGAAACTAGACCCCCCAGGGAACTTATTTAGATGGGTGGTGAGCATTTTAAACCCCCAGGTGCTTCAAAAATTCATCCGTAAAAATGAAAAAGTACTTTTATTTCCATAAAAATTTTCTTTCTTCATTTTTACAGATTAATTTGTGAAGCACTGGGGTATCCAAAATGCTCACCACCCATCTAGATAAGTTCCCTGGGGGGTCTAGTTTCCAAAATGGGGTCACTTGTGGGGAGCTCCAATGTTTAGGCACACAGGGGCTCTCCAAATGCAACATGGTGTCCGCTAACAATTTGACTGAAAAATCAGCTCAAATTGTTAGCGGACACCATGTCGCGTTTGGAGAGCCCTGTGTGCCTACACATTGGAGCTCCCCCATAAGTGACCCCATTTTGGAAACTAGACCCCCCAGGGAATTTATCTAGATGGGTGGTGAGCATTTTGAACCCCCAGGTGCTTCACAAATTCATCCGTAAAAATGAAAAAGTACTTTTTTTTCTACAAAAATTTTCTTTTAGCCTACATTTTTTCATTTTCACATGGGGAACAGGATAAAATGAATCCTAAAAATTGTTGGGCAATTTCTCCTGAGTACATCGATATCTCATATGTGGTCATAAACCACTCTTTGGGCGCACGGCAGGGCTCAGAAGGGAAGGAGCGCCATTTCACTTTTTGAATGGAAAATTAGCTCCAAAAGTCAAATTGCGCTCCTTCCCTTCTGAGCCCTGCCGTGGCCCAAAAGTGGTTTATGACCACATATGAGATATCGATGTACTTAGGAGAAATTGCCCAACAATTTTTAGGATCCATTTTATCCTGTTCCCCATGTGAAAATGAAAGAATTGAGGCTAAAAGAACATTTTTGTTGGAAAAATTAAAATGACCATTTTTTCCTTCCACTTTGCTTTAGTTCCCGTGAAGCACCTGAAGGGTTCTTCTTGAAGGTAGTTTTGAGTAGCTTGAGGGGTGCAGTTTTTGGAATGGTGTCACTTTTGGGTGTTTTCTGTCATGTAAACCCCTCAAAGGGACTTCAAATGTGATGTGGTCACTAAAAAAAATGGCTTTGTAAATTTTGCTGGAAAAATGAAAAATTGTTGATGAACTTTGAACCCTTATAACGTCCGAACAAAAATTTATTTTTTTTCCAAAATTGTGCTGATGTAAAGTAGACATGTGGGAAATGTTATTTATTAACTATTTTGTGTCACATACCTCTCTGGTTTAGCAGAATAAAAATTCATAATTTGAAAATTGCTAAATTTTCAAACATTTTGCCATATTTTTAATTTTTTCACAAATAATCGCAAAAATTATCAACCTAAATTTAATACTAACATGAAGCCCAATATGTCATGAAAAAACAATCTCAGAATCGCTAGGATCGGTTGAAGCGTTCCAGAGATATTACCTCATAAAGGGACACTGGTCAGAATTGACAAAAATGGCCTGGTCATTAAGGTCAAAATAGGCCGGGGGGTGAAGGGGTTAATGATCCAGTTTAGGATACATCCATCGGGGAGGGTGTGCAGGGAGGGAGTGTGCAAGCAACGGTGACCGTTTCGAGGATGATTCCTCTTCTACGGGCTCTACAAGGGCTCAAAACTACTGGCTATTTAAAGGCAGCTAATTTGATCCCAAACAGCTGTGCAGTGATTATAAACAATGCATAATACTAAAGAAGTGCTTTTCATATTAAAACCATAGATTGTACATGCGAATTTGTTTCTGACTACATGAAGATTACAAAATTCATTATAAAACCATACAATATTCAATATAAACCGTTTTCAATTGGTTGCCTAGATAACAAAACAGGTATAATCAAATAACATGGAGGCGGATTTCAGATCTAATGTGTGGGGAGCAGAGCATTGCAACAATATGAGACTGAGTTATTCCCTTTTTGATAGTGCTATTAAATTATAGCTATTTATCATCAGTTTCAACTATATCTAGTTTAGTTCACTATTTATTTGTGAACCTTAAATAATTATTCTTGAGAATATAGTAAATGTAATGTATTTGAGCTAAAATGACCGCTGTGAGGTGTTGCTTTTTGTCATTTAGGAGATGGCACATTAAAGTGCCCTACGCTCCAAAACTTCCTTCTCATAATTTTTATAACTGGTTTTATGATTTCTTTCTTATATTTTTAACATTCCCTCTTTATTTTTTGTGAACAGGTTTTCAACTCGTTAAGACAAACAGACCTGTGTACATGGGAAAGAGAAGAACCAGTTTTTTCATTGTGATTGTAGAGCAAAAGAACAACTACCCCCAGTGGACACCTGACTCAAACTCACATTCTACATTATTGCAACTAATGCAACTAAATTGGATGTTTGTTTTTTCTGGCATCACAAGGATATTTTTTGTTGTTTATTTAATTAATCAATTTTATATTAAGTATCTAGCATAGGGGAAAAAAAAAAAAAACTTAGGTCGATAGTTAAAGTTGCAATAGTCAAGTGCGATTGAGATTAAATAAATAATGGATCGATTTCACTTACTCGCGTTTTTTTGCTGCCCATAACTTTCATTATTCCTTCATGTTAAAGGAATTTTTCTTTATCTCTGCAAATAATTGTCAGAAAATTAATAAAGGAATAGGGGTAATATTCTAACTCATAAAAATATCGCCATATCGATTTTGTCATTTAATCCTCTTGGGCCTTGAGCGTCAGAGGAAATGATCCATCTTGATTCCCTTTGTATCAGGTATCTATCGAAATCTCCTCCTCGTGGCAATGCGGCTGGTTTTTCTAACCCCATAAAAGAGAGAACCTCTGGATTACCATTATGGTGTTCTTGGATGTGTTTTATAAGTCTAGGACTACCCTTACCAGATAGAATGGAATTAAAATGTTCTCTGAACCTATGGAATAGGGGTCTTATGGTTTTGTAAAAGTGTGAGCAAGGACACATTATAACGTACACTACACCTTTTGTTCTACAGTTTATAAATGAATTCACTGGGATTAGTGTACCATTCAAATTTATGACTGTGCCTGGTTTGAAAAACTTGCACCAATTACAAGTACCACACATATGATTACCTTTGATCGTGTTCTGGATAGCCAGGAATCAATAGTATTGGGAACATTTTTCAGTTGTTTCTTCACTAATAGATCCCCAATATTTCTGCTGCGTCTGTAGGCCACTACAGGATGTGATGACTCTAGAGAGGGGTTGTCTGATTGGATTATGTGTCAATGTTTTTTTATGCATGCAGAGACTTTATCAAACATGGGGCCAAATTTAAAACTAAAAAAGAATCTTTTTTGATGATCCTCCTGTTGTTTTTTTGTTTGTCTATTTGAGACAGCCCCAATGGATGGTTTTTCCTCTGCTCTTTTTTTTTCATTTTGTATCAAATTTGATGGATAACCTCTCTGTTGAAAGGCAATGCTGAGCTCATCTGCTTGTATCTTATAACCTGTCTCTGTATTATTAATCCTTTTAACACGTAAGAACTGGCTGTATGGTAACCCTGTTCTCGTGTGTAAAGGATGGGCACTCTTGTAATGAAGGAGAGCGTTTGTCGCTGTTTTTTTTCTGAATACTGATCTATTGATTTTACCATTTTCAATCTTTATAAAAACGTCCAAAAACTCTAAACACTGACCTCCAAATTTGGATGTAAAAAACATGTTGTAATCATTAGTGTGGTTCAAGTATTTTATAAATTGGTCAAAGGTTGATTTTTCGCCATCCCAGACAATAAAGACATCGTCCACAAAGCGTGCGTAATGTTTTATATGTCTGATGAATGGGTTATTTTCAGAAAATACTAGATCTTTTTCTAGTAAGGCTAAGTATAGTTTGGCCAGGGTACATGCAACAGGGGTACCCATCGCGGTACCAACCCGCTGCAAGTACCACTGGCCAAGGAAGGTGAAGGCATTGTGGGTTAAGATGTAATTTAACGCTTCACATACAAAGGCTACCACTTGTTCATCTGTTTCGTTCTCTTCTAGAATTGTTCTTATTACTTGTTCTGCTTTCTGCTGTGGGATCTTAGTGTAGAGGCTTTCAACATCTATTGATGTTAGATTAAAGCCCTCTTGCCACTCTATGAGGTCTAGATTTTCAATCAAATGGTTGGTATCTTTGACATAAGATGGTATACCTCCCAAGAAGGGATGTAAATACCAATCTATGTATCTGGAGAGCGGCTCCGTAAGGGAACCGACTCCAGACACAATTGGCCTGCCAGGGGGCTGATGTTCATTTTTATGAATTTTTGGAATATAATACCAATGTGGGCATTGAGGATAGCTTGGAAGCAGTTTCTCTCCTTGTTGTTTGGTTATAACATTCAATTCTACATAGTGTCTCAAAAAAGTTCTTAATTTACTTTGGTATTGTATAGTAGGATCTATTGGCAGCGGTTTATAAGTTATACTATCATTGAGTTGGCATAAACTTTCAGCAATATATGCCTCCCATTCTAACAGGACTACACCACCCCCCTTATCTGCACACCTGAAAATCACTGAATCCCAGCTTTTTAGTTCCTCTAGTGCTCTTAGTTCTTTTTCTGTCAGATTTTTTTGAGGATTAGGGTACAATAGTGCCCTAATATCCCTCTCTACTAGCTCTGCAAATAGGTCTATGTTATTACCATGGCTAATAGGAGGCATAAAATGCGATGCAATACCACCTGTAAAAGGTGGTCTCTTCCAGGTAATACTTACATCTTTGACCTCATTTAACTCCGTTAGACTTAATAACATATCTATATGTTGTTGTAAATCATTACCTGATGTTTCCATGGCGATGAAACCTAAAGGACCTATCTTAGAAGAAAAAGTACTCATGTCATTACCTGGTTCTTTTTGATGCTGTATATTTTTTTGTTTTTTTAAATTTTCAAAGTGCTTATAAAGGTGGACCTTTCGCAAAGCTTTAAACAGATCAATTTTAAAGTCTATGTAATTAAATGGTTCAGCCAAACAAAAATTGAGACCCTTTTGTAGTGTTGATATCATGTCCATAGTCAAAGTTTTTTTACTGAGATTGTAAATCCGCAATGGAGATGATGTTGTTATTCCCTCCATGTTACTTGTTTCCTCTTCCCTGGTGGAGGGTGATGAAGTCGTCCTCTGTTTCTCCGTCTCCCTCCTCTTCTAATCTTCCCCCTAAAGGGTAGGTACCTGAGGGGTCTCGTGTGTATTGTGTCTTTCGGGGCTGCATTCATCATCATTTAATAGCTCAAATGATGGTGACCGATCTCTGGGTGTTTTTTTTCCCATTTTTTCATGGTTTCGGTGTTTTGGGGGATTGGTGCCTGTCTTCTGGATCCTTGTTTGAGCTAGGTTTTCGCTTTTTCTTTTTATTTAAGCCTGGGGTGCCTGGTGTCTTTGCCCAAGTGAAAATCTTTTTTTCATCGTAATCCATTTTATCTCTGAGGAATTTGTCTTTTTTTTGGTTTTTAATTTCAGTTTGCAAAGGAATTATTTTCTTATCTAGTTTTTCTAGAAAAGATTTCCATGCTGGTTTAGAAAGTCTGGTTTGTAGACTCCGTCTTAAAAGAACCAATTCTTCTGTCACTGAAATTAATTCTTCCTCATTATGTGTCAGTACTAAATCCATGAATTTTTGAGAGGATTCTGTTTGAATGTCATTCCAAGCTTGTATAAATTTAGGATCAGCTGTATTAAATGCAGGGGTTTTAACCACCCTTAGTCCTCTAGGAACACGGTGACTCATTTTATATGAGCGTAATGATTGTACTGTCCAGAAGAGTCGTACTTCTTTTTCCGCCAGGGTTATAATTCTTAATTGTAGGTTTTAAAAAAAAAAAAAAAAAACGCGAGTAAGTGAAATCGATCCATATATTTATTTAATCTCAATCGCACTTGACTATTGCAACTTTAACTATCGACCTAAGTTTTTTTTTTTTTTCCCCTATGCTAGATATTTAATATAAAATTGATTAATTAAATAAACAACAAAAAATATCCTTGTGATGCCAGAAAAAACAAACATCCAATTTAGTTGCAATAATGTAGAATGTGAGTTTGAGTCAGGTGTCCACTGGGGGTAGTTGTTCTTTTGCTCTACAATCACAGTGAAAAAACTGGTTCTTCTCTTTCCCATGTACACAGGTCTGTTTGTCTTAACGAGTTGAAAACCTGTTCACAAAAAATAAAGAGGGAATGTTAAAAATATAAGAAAAGAAATCATAAAACCAGTTATAAAAAATATGAGAAGGAAGTTTTGGAGCGTAGGGCACTTTAATGTGCCATCTCCTAAATGACAAAAAGCAACACCTCACAGCGGTCATTTTAGCTCAAATACATTACATTTACTATATTCTCAAGAATAATTATTTAAGGTTCACAAATAAATAGTGAACTAAACTAGATATAGTTGAAACTGATGATAAATAGCTATAATTTAATAGCACTATCAAAAAGGGAATAACTCAGTCTCATATTGTTGCAATGCTCTGCTCCCCACACATTAGATCTGAAATCCGCCTCCATGTTATTTGATTATACCTGTTTTGTTATCTAGGCAACCAATTGAAAACGGTTTATATTGAATATTGTATGGTTTTATAATGAATTTTGTAATCTTCATGTAGTCAGAAACAAATTCGCATGTACAATCTATGGTTTTAATATGAAAAGCACTTCTTTAGTATTATGCATTGTTTATAATCACTGCACAGCTGTTTGGGATCAAATTAGCTGCCTTTAAATAGCCAGTAGTTTTGAGCCCTTGTAGAGCCCGTAGAAGAGGAATCATCCTCGAAACGGTCACCGTTGCTTGCACACTCCCTCCCTGCACACCCTCCCCGATGGATGTATCCTAAACTGGATCATTAAACAGCATATGGAACAAAAGATCCACGAGTGCCGCTTTCATCTGTTACCCTTTCTGGGATGAGCTCCAGTCCACGGGTCATCTTCACAGTCCTCCTAGGAACTGAATTACCTAACCCAGCCCCCGGGCCAGAATTTATAGGGGAGCTCCCCTGAATTTGGGTTTCAGAGCTCCCCCTTCTGGTCTGGAGTCAGGAAAAGTGTTGCATGCTGTGGGCTTACCTGGTGTGGCTACCCCTTCTTGCTTCCAAGCATGACATCACCCCCCAAGGGAGGCAATGCCATTGTGGCAACTGGACTCTGGGGTGCCACACTTATAATCTTTAAGCCAGTCACTCTCCACCCCTTATATTGTCATGTGGCCTGTACTCCCAATTTTGGGCTCCCCGGCCTTTCTTTCTACAGTGAGCTTAGTAGAAATGACATAATGACAACAAACCCTTTAACCTACATGAAGTCATGCTGATCCAGCTGAGTACAATATTCAGTTGACTATATGTGGTAAGTCTGATTTTTATACTTTCCCCCAGGTGTATATGATAAAACAAAAAACATACAATTTGACGTTTCTTCAACAGTTCACATACCAAATTGTAGAGCGAGTTTTTTTTCATATTAAATTCTCAGTTTTCACAACTGTAATCATTATGCCTTGCTGGAGTAACTTTACATTTCCAGACAATTATCTAACATCTGCTAATACAATCTTTATGAAACTAATTGCTATGAAAACATCATTTTGGTTTGTGCGCTGGTCTGTGGAATCGCACATTTGTCAGCTTAATCCTCAGCTTCATCTGTGCAGCATGGAAATTCATTGTCTGATCCTCATTGAGTCCAACACGTAAAATGTTCAGATTCCTTTTGCTCCCTCTTCTTCTAACACAGGCTCTGTCTCTAATAGATAAATGACTAGATCCTTGTAATGTCTATGTGCCTCCCATGGATTAACATCTTCTCCTTATCATTCACACAAGGGGAATAATAATACTGTACATTCCGATGCTCCACAAACTGATTAGAACAATTGTTATTATTCAGGGACCTTGGCTCACCTGAACTGGCCATGAGCCACAGAGATGCAGGAGACTATAGTTGTCCAATATAGTTTATACCACCCAGGTGAGGAGCATAGAAACATATTGGAGTTATACAGTATTGTTGGTTTGATCTCTTCAAAGTTCATAGTCTTTTTCTATATAAGCGAGGTCGGAGGAATGTATGAGAAATCCAGAAAACCATTTTCATCTATATCACCATTTGTGTTTTCCGTTTCTTACATCAATGAAACATTCGTTTTTATATATATCAATTGTTAAAATGCATGCGATCCAATACAGTTACATAGCTTAGATTATTGGAATACATTAGATAGGAAGTTAAGAAATAAATTGCTGGCCTCGGACTAGCCCTTTAATAATGGAAATGTGTCTGCAAGAATTGGATATGTTGGCCCCTTTTCTTTTATAATAAAAAACTTAAAGGAAAATGTACATGACATTTTATTACTTAGATATGAACATTATATTATTGATCACAAACTAGGAACCTGCTCAACAATTTTAAAAGACTCTTCGATTGAGCCGCTGCATATTTTGATCATTATGTAATCATTTTTTTTTTTTGCTGATTTGAATTGGCAGATATCACAAAAAATATGTACTGACCTTTTTCTTTTGGGTTTATCAACTTTATGTTTATGTATTTAACGTGCGACCCAAGACTATTTTTCTTCCAATGTGGCTCAGAGGTGACAAAAGGTTGGACCCCCACTGCTCTAGATCTTCCATGTTATTTTAAAGGGAACCAACCACCCCAAATGACCCCCCCGGACTGTTAATATGTGTCCCTACACCCAGCACACACATTTGGGGCAATCATTTTTGCTAAAAAAACAGTTTAGTAGAAGCTAAGATATAGCTTTATAAAGTTTAAAAAATCTTGCTGACTGGGCGTTACCTAGCTTGTCCCGTTGCCGAGTTCATCTGCCCGTCAGCCTCCTCTCCCCCCTCTCTTCAGTAAAGCCCTGCCCTTTCAGCCTCGTCACAGGCTGGTGCACGGACTCTCATGGCCGTGCACACGTCATCAGCTATAGCCAGGGTCACGAGCACACGCTCTGTGCGCTCTGTGATCACCCGGCAGAATGAGTCACAGCTGCACAGGCAGGAAGTCACAGAGCGTGTGCTCGTGACTGACCCTGGCTGTAGCTGATGACGTGTGCACGGCCATGAGAGTCCGTGCACCAGCCTGTGACGAGGCTGAAAGGGCAGGGCTTTACTGAAGAGAGGGGGGAGAGGAGGCTGACGGGCAGATGAACTCAGCAGCGGGACAAGCTAGGTAACGCCCAGTCGGCAAGATTTTTTAAACTTTATAAAGCTATATCTTAGCTTCTACTAAACTGTTTTTTTTAGCAAAAACGATTGCCCCAAATGTGTGTGCTGGGTGTAGGGACACATATTAACAGTCCCGGGGGGGTCATTTGGGGTGGTTGGTTCCCTTTAAGGGCCACTTTACAAACACCAACTTATCTGTCCAACTTCTGACCAACTTACTGGTTGCAGTGAAATCATGGACACATTGCTCCATTTTGTGGCTGTGTACAAATGGAACAATGTGTCCATGGTTTCACTGCAACCAGTAAGTTGGTCAGTAGTTGGACAGATAAGTTGGTGTGTGTCAAGTGGCCATAAGGCTACATTCCCACAATGAGCTTCTGGTGAGACTTTGATGTCTCATAATTTCTGCAGCATTTCTTCACCTATTGTGTTACTTAAGTCACTTGCGGTTTTTTTTTTACTCTCTTTTTAAGTGCATTTCATAATGTGACTTTTTATAGCATTTTTTACGGTGTTTTTTCTCTCTTTTTTGGTATGGAATGTTTTAAATAAAGGTGCTTTGTTTTTGATATGTCCTGGTATTTGGCTTTCACAAAAATGTATTGCTACAATCGTGTGTGTTGCATGTGTTTTTGGTGTGTTTCCAAACCTAATGCAATTCTGTGGGGGAAATCTACACATAAACTCAGTGTACTCGTAAGAGCAATTGACATGGTGCAGATTTGAAGTGCATATGACAGGTTAGTTTACAAAGCAAAAAACATAGCATCAAAAGCTCATCGTGGGCACACAGTCTACAGGGGGTTTCCATACTTTAAAGCTGCAAAGTGTAATGCCCTCAACTGTGGGGCCGGTCTCTGCTGAGCAGGAAGATCAGTGCTTATTAAGCAGCTCTGCTTACCCTTGTGCCATGCCTTCCACTGCTTCCCCTGCCTGTGGTTCCATGCGGCCGTCTGCTTACTTCTCCACCCAGGAACCTGCATCCTTTTGGCAGGTCTTCTGGGAATGTGCTTAGGCAGCACATGCCGCACCCTGCAAACATTTAAAGAGACAGTACACCTTTTCCCTATTAGATCTCTCAGTCTGAGTGCTGAGCTGCTCTGTGTATGAAAGGCACCTTCCCTCTTTGGGAGGTGCCTGGCCAATGTGTTCATTCCTTAGGAATGTTACCAGAGTCCCAGTCCTACGCCTGCAGTACTCTTCACTCAAAGATTGTTACTTACTTTACTCTGCATTATACTTACATCTCTCTCTCTCCACAGAGTCCTCTGCTGGCAGTCTGTTACTCCTGGATCTCCCTAAATATTCTGGATCTCTCTGAAGGCTGTACTAGCTTTGTCTGGATTGCACAGGACCTTCCGGATTCCCCTACCGGCTGGATCAGCCTCTCCAGGATGGTATGGAGCTTTCAGGATTCTTCCCACTGACAGAGCCAGCGTTCGTCAGCCTTTCTAATTCTACAGCTACAGCTGGTATGAGTCCTGGATTTGCAGCATTTAAACCTCCTGGGGTGGTGCCAGTTTATCCCTAATAGGGGCTTCCCTGACCGGTTGCTCCTCCAGTAGAGTTCAGTGTCATGATCCAGAGGGTCCTCTCAGACACCTCTCTTTTTTTGCTAAACATTTCCTTAAATAAATATCCTTTCTTTACTGAAGACTCTCTCCAGTCTCTTGCTGTATCGGGTATTCAGCTACCACTGCTCCACCAGTGGTCCTGTGAGTTCACTTTACATTGCCTCATGCTTTAGGGTGGGGGAGAAAAAAATGCAATACTCAACTTCTGAACCAAATCTGCTCTTCCACACTTAGTACTGTGTTCTGCAGAGTGACAGGTACATAGGAGTCCAGGGGAGGCTGGGGATGCTACTCCACCGCTACCGGGACCGGGCCATTGGGACCCGCTTACCAACCAGCAGTTAGAGCAGCGCAAGGCGTGGCCGTGGGGCAGGCAGGCATGGTGGGGGTATTTGTAGTCATACTGGTTGAGGGTTTGGCTACCCTTGCCTCGACACGGCACATACACACTTTGTGGAAGGTTACCTTCTTTGTCCCGTTATTCCAGCATTTGCTGACTCTGGCCAGGTCATCCCTGACCATATGGATCCTGCAAAACAAAAAACAGCATGCAAGCAGTACTATGCAAAATAGTTCATAAGGTTCAAACCTCAGGCCTGTAGGCCTCAAAAGCCCAAAGTCCACAGGGACTCGCATAGATAGTCCATCCTTGGTTGGACAAAGGGGGCATCAGCATACATGTGAGTCCTTCCGCTGGGCACAGTCCAAAAATGTTGCAAACAAGTGACCCGAATGGCACATCGGCTTGTCTGACAGTTCTCTCCACTCTCTCTTTTTAGTAGCTGATAGTTCCTTGGCATGATATGGGCAGGAGGTAGTCCATGATGTAAAGAGCAGTCCATAAGGAGTAATGGGAACAGTCCATGTACCAAAAAAGGGGCAGTTCCAGCAACACAGTCCTGCCAATCCAGCAGGGAAAGGTGCAACAGGTGCAGAACTTAGGGAGGAGAAACACATACTTTGGCCACTTCTTTGGCCAACAAAGATATCTCTAGGTGCAGGGCCTCCAGGCCCACCATCATCAGGGTTACGGAACAGTCTCAGAACTATCTCAGGTGCAACAAGTAAAAATTCACAGGAGCACCATGGAATGCCACACAGTTCTTATATTTTACCTTTTAGTGCATATTGTTCTCAGTTGGATCTAGGGATCCTTCCAATTGGCCACTTTGACATATACCATTGAATGGGACCCCTGTGTCACATGTACCATGGTCAAGATGCCAGGAAGTTTTGGTCGGACAGCTGAGGCCGCTGCAAGAACGGCTGGCTCTAATACCTCTTTCTCAGCCTCCAGGACTAAGCAAGGAACCTCTGTAACATTGCTTCTGGCTGCAGATGGGTCAGTTCTGGGACCCTAGGTCTACAGGCTCCATGCGGTGTATGGCCACCACATACCACCTTCTTTGATGAAACTGACATGGTATCCACAGGTCAGAATGGGGCCGCTAGCAGACTGAGCCCCCATTAATATATACTTTGTCCCTAGTGTCTGACGTCTGGATAAATATATAGCCTTGCTTAGGTCATGGATAGACCCGGAGGTCATCTGGTTAGCCACCACTGCTTTTCCTGGCAATGCCAGCTGGGTCCAAATAAACTGCTCCCTCTTCTTTTTCTGCTGGATCACCCGTGACACTCACTTGCCCTCTCCTGCACAGTGGGCCGAGGGTTTCTCCTCCACATACACCCGGGGCAGGGGTTTCGGGGATGGGGCCACACTTACAAAAAATTACAGCCCTGGTTTCTTTCACCATCGGCTTAGGGCTGCCCGCCATAATCTCCCCCAGCAGCTGCTTGATCCACTCCCCATTGTTGCAGGGGGCTGGTAGTCAGAATGGAGTCATCCTTACGGTTTTGGCCTCTGCAGGCCTTGTACGAACAGTGGAGCTCCCCACCCATACTTCAGTCCCCCAGTGCGGTTGGATGTTGTGGAGATCTGGCCTGTGAACTCCTGTCAGGCTCTTCGACTGTGGCCACGAGACTGTAGGCCAAATGATCTTGCTTGTCAGGTATAGTCAGTACCCATAATGTCTTCTAATCTTGACAGGCATTTTAAAAATGGCACTGGTTAGTGTTGCACAGTCTTTCTGCCCTCTGGGCCTCTCCCTGTAGGGTGGGGCCTCTTTCAGCTCAGCTGACTGTTTCTTCAGAGAAGCCATCCATTCTCTAGCAGCACTC
Organism: Allobates femoralis; assembly: GCA_033576535.1. Classification (NCBI taxonomy): domain Eukaryota; kingdom Metazoa; phylum Chordata; class Amphibia; order Anura; family Aromobatidae; genus Allobates; species Allobates femoralis. The sequence continues at coordinate 206,045,932 of JARQOC010000007.1, read as the reverse complement.
CTTGATGGGCAGTGCTTCTCTCTCAGGCACGTCTTCTGGGGGCAGGCTCCTCTCGCCAGGAGATAACTACTTTCCAGCATTTTTAAAACCAACAAAGTCCATCTTCTCAAGCTTTTCTTTCTGTCATGCCCACAATGGACCAGAGTTCTCTTCATGGCACCATCATCGCCTATCTTGGGGATCCGGTGTCTGGCCACCATCTTCTTAGTCATACAAACCACCAAGGTAAAATCCCGACACTGTGCCATATTAATAAGCTGCCAGTCTTCATCCACCCTCATCTTGGTTATTGGGGTCTCATGTTCCCCCTCTCCTTCTTGTGGAAAGCCCCCAAACTCTGAGGCCTCCCACGGCACCATCACAGGCCACCCGTACATTTTGTAGTTTTTCCACCCTGTTAAGTTTTCTCATCTTGTGGTTCCTCTGCCAACTTTAAAATTTTCCACAGTGCCATCACAGGACATTATGCATGTGACGCTTCATCTTCAGCACCTGGGACAAACGTTTCCCATCTTCTCTCAGGTTTCCTGCATAATTTACAATATTTTAGTCCTGATGACTACTCCAAGTGGAGTGCAATGAGCATGCAGGGTGCTCAGGGGGGCAGGGGATGTCACTCCACCACTGCCAGGACTGGGCCACCAGGACACTCACCAACCAGTGACTAGAGCAGCGCAGGATGTGACCGTGGGGCAGGTGGTGGTGGCAGGGGTATCTGTAGTCATTCTGGTTGAGGGTTTGGCTGCCCTCGCCCCAACGTGCAACATACACACTTTGCAGAAGGTCACCTTCTTTGTCCGGATGTCCCAGCATTTTCTAACTCCTGGCCCGCTTTTTTTGCCTTACAAAAATGCAATAAAGAGATCAAAACACCATTTGCACCCAGGGCTGCCACTAGGAATTTCGGGGCCCCTTGCTGCCAAAATTTTGGGGCCCCCCTGAGACTCCACCCAGCTCCGCCTCCACCCAAGCTACGCCTCCACCTAAACATACATTATATTTGTAGTGAAAAATTGGAACAGCCCCAAAAATTACCTCAATTTATAGCTTTCCCAACCAGCAATCCAGATGGATCCTTACAATAGAGTAAAAAAAGGAAAAACAGCACAAAAAAATAGAAAAAAGTGGACTTTATTGCCCAATGCGTGGCCACGCCATCTACTATATAATTGCCGTAGGCACTTCCGTGTCGGACCCCGCAAAAGACCGTGGCTTTTCGCTGGCCGAAAATCGAACCAGAGGCTCGGCCACAAAGTTAGCGATTTACCGCTCATGTAGCGCGAGCAATGGCCGCGAGGCCATTGCGAGTCGCTGCCTGAGCCGCGATTCTGAGCGGACCAGAATGAAAACTGTGTCTTTACAAATGACACAGTTTCCATTCAGGTCCGCTCAAAGGGCTCCTCACCCCCCCAAACCCCCCCAATATGTCCTACACACCCCCCCACTATATGTCCCTCTCCCCCCAAACCCCCCCAATATGTCCTCACACCCCCCCACAATATGTCCGCACACCCCCAAACCCCCCCAATATGTCCTCACACCCCCCACAATATGTCCTCACACTCCCCACAATATGTCCTCTCCCCCCCAAACCCCCCAATATGTCCTCCACACCCCCCAAAATGTCCTCACCCCCCCCAAAATATCCTCACACCCCCCAATATGTCCTCACACCCCCCCAAAATATCCTCACACCCCCCAATATGTCCTCACACACCCCCCCAAAATGTCATCACACCCCCCCAAAATATCCTCACACACCCCCCAAAATATCCTCACGCCCCCCAATATGTCCTCACACCCCCCCCAATATGTCCTCACACACCCCCCCAAAATGTCCTCACACACACCCCAAAATGTCCTCACACCCCCCCAAAATGTCCTCACACACCCCCAATATGTCCTCACATCACCCCCCAAAATGTCCTCACATCCCCCCAATATGTTCCTCACACCCCCCCAAAATGTCCTCACACCCCCCAAAATGTCCTCACCCCCCCCCCAAAATGTCCTACACACACCCCCCCAATATGTCCTCACAACCACCCCCAAAATGTCCTCACACCCCCCCAAAATGTCCTCACAACACCCCCCAATATGTCCTCACACCCCCGCAAAATATGTCCGCACACCACCAACGCCCCCCAATATGTCCTCACCCCCCCCCCACAATATGTCCTCTCCCCCCCCAAACCCCTCCAATATGTCCTCACACCCCTCCACTATATGTCCTCTCCCCCCCAAACCACCCCAATATGTCCTCACCCCCCCCACTATATGTCCTCTCCCCCCCAAACCCCCCCAATATGTCCTCACACCCCCCCACAATATGTCCGCACACCCCCAAGCCCCCCCAATATGTCCTCACAACCCCCCCACAATATGTCTCCTCACACCCCCCCACAATATGTCCTCTCTCCCCCCAAACCCCCCAAAATGTCCTCACACCCCCCCCAAAATGTCCTCACATCCCCCCAAAATGTCCTCAACCCCCCCAATATATCCTCACACCCCCCCCAAAATGTCCTCACACCCCCCAAAATGTCCTCACACCCCCCCAAAATGTCCTCACACACCCCCAAAATATCCTCACACACCCCCCAATATGTCCTCACACCCCCCCAAAATATCCTACACACCCCCCAAAATGTCCTCACACCCCCCCAAAATGTCCTCACACCCACCCCCCAATATGTCCTCACCCCCCCAAAATGTCCTCACACCCCCCCAATATGTCCTCACAACCCCTCCAAAATGTCCTCACACCCCCCAAAAATGTCCTCACACCCCCCAATATGTCCTCACACCCCCCAAAATGTCCTCCCCCCCCCTAAAATGTCCTCACACCCCCCCCAAAATGTCCTCACACCCCCCCAATATGTCCTCACCCCCCCCCAATATGTCCTCACACCCCCCCAAAATATGTCCGCACACCCCCAACCCCCCCAATATGTCCTCCACACCCCCCACAATATGTCCTCCTCCCCCCCAAACCCGTCCAATATGTCCTCACACCCCCCAACTATATGTCCTCTCCCCCCAAACCACCCCAATATGTCCTCACCCCCCCAAACCACCCCAATATGTCCTCACACCACCCCACTATATGTCTTCCTCCCCACCAAACCCCCCCAATATGTCCTCATACCCCCCCACAATGTCCGCACACACCCCAAGCCCCCCCAATATGTCCTCACACCCCCCACAATATGTCCTCCACACCCCCCCACAATATGTCCTCTCCCCCCCCAAACCCCCCAAAATGTCCTCACACACCCCCCCAAAATGTCCTCACACCAACCCCCCCAAAATGTCCTCACACCCCCCCAAATATCCTCACATACCCCCCCCAAAATGTCCTCACACACCCCCCAAAATGTCCTCACACAACCCCCCCAAAATATCCCCCAACCCCCCCCAATATGTCCTCAACACCCCCCCAATATGTCCTCACACACCCCCCCAATATGTCCTCACCCCCCCCAAAATGTCCTCACACCCCCCCACAATGTCCAAACAGCCCCCCCCACAATGTCCACACAGCCCCCCCCCCACAATGTCCAAACAGCCCCCCCCACAATGTCCAAACAGCCCCCCCCACAATGTCCAAACAGCCCCCCCCCACAATGTCCACACAGCCCCCCCCCACAATGTCAACACAGCCCCCCCCACAATGTCCAAATAGCCCCCCCCACAATGTCCAAACAGCCCCCCCCACAATGTCCAAACAGCCCCCCCCACCATGTCCAAACAGCCCCCCCCCACAATGTCCACACAGCCCCCCCCCACAATGTCCAAACAGCCTCCCCCCCACAATGTCCACACATCCCCCCCTACAGTGTCCAAACAGCCCCCCCACAATGTCCACACAGCCCCCCTCACAATGTCCACACAGCCCCCCCTACAATGTCCAAACAGCCCCCCCCACAATGTCCACACAACCCCCCCTACAATGTCCAAACAGCCCCCCCACAATGTCCACACAGCACCCCCCCCACAATGTCCACACAGCACCCCCCCCACAATGTCCAAACAGCCCCCCCCACAATGTCCAAACAGCCCCCCCCACCATGTCCAAACAGCCCCCCCCCACAATGTCCACACAGCCCCCCCCCACAATGTCCAAACAGCCTCCCCCCCACAATGTCCACACAGCCCCCCCTACAATGTCCAAACAGCCCCCCCACAATGTCCACACAGCCCCCCCCACAATGTCCACACAGCCCCCCCTACAATGTCCAAACAGCCCCCCCCCACGATGTCCACACAACCCCCCCTACAATGTCCAAACAGCCCCCCCCCAATGTCCACACAGCACCCCCCCCACAATGTCCACACAGCACCCCCCCCCACACATGTCCAAACAGCCCCCCCCCACAATGTCCAAACAGCCCCCCCCCCACAATGTCCAAACAGCCCCCCACAATGTTCAAACAGCCCCCCCCACAATGTCCAAACAGCCCCCCCCACCATGTCCAAACAGCCCCCCACAATGTTCAAACAGCCCCCTCCCCACAATGTCCAAACAGCCCCCCCCCACTATGTCCAAACAGCCCCCCCCACAATGTCCAAACAGCCCCCCCCCACAATGTCCACACAGCCCCCCCCACAATGTCCACATAGCCCCCCCACAATGTCCAAACAGCCCCCACGACAATTTCCAAACAGCCCCCCCCCCACAATGTCCGCACAGCCCCCCCCCCACAATGTCCGCACAGCCCCCCCACAATATCCGCACAGCCCCGACCCCGTCGATCACTTACCTGTCTTCATGACATCTTATTCGTCAGGTCCAGTCTTCCATCCGGCCCAGGCGTCCTCTTCCTTCAGCCCGGGCCACGAGTCTTCCATCCGGCCCAGGCGTCCTCTTCCTTCAGCCCGGGCCACGAGTCTTCCATCCGGCCCAGGCATCCTCTTCCTCTGGCCTCGGGGGTCTTCTTTCATCCTTCAGCGAGCTCCAGGTCCTGGGTCTTCGGTCCGCTCCGCTGACTGACGATTAAAGATGGCCGCCGCGAGTTTCTGGAAGCCCCGCCCACGGATCCAAAATGCACCAATCACATTCACATACACAGCAACCAATCACATTCAAGGCTCATTCATACATTTTTATCAATGGGAAAAATCAATTCTACTATTTCACTATGGCCAATCACATTCCAGCTTCATTCAGACATCTTTCTCAATGCTAAAAATTCTCTCACTTACTATCACATTAATATACAATCATACACATCACAATAATTACACTATAAAATAAAAATGCTAATAATAATGATATTAATGCTATTAATACTGCTATTAATGCTACTAATAATGCTATTCATGATATTAATAATGTTATTAATGGTATTAATGCTATTAATAATGCTATTAATGCTAATAATAATGGTATTAATGCTAATAATACTGCTAATAATGCTATTAATACTGCTATTAATGCTACCAATAATGCTATTAATGCTATTAATAATGTTATTAATGCTATTAATGCTAATAATAATGCAGTTAATGCTAATAATAATGCTAATAATGCTATTAATACTGCTATTAATGGAACTACTAATGCTATTAATCATGTTATTAATGCTATTATTAATGCTATTAATGCTAATAATGCTATTAATGCTAATAATTATGCTATTAATGCTAATAATGCTAATAATAATGCTATTTGTGCTATTATTAATGCTATTAAGGCTAATAATCATGCTCTTTATGCTATTCAAAATGCTATTAATGCTAATAATATTGCTATTAATGCTCTTTATGCTAATACTAATGCTATTAATGCAATTATTTATGCTATTAATTCTCTATTATTTATGCTATTAATGCTATTAATAATGCTATTAATGCTAATATTAATGCTATTAAGGCTAATAATCATGCTATTAATGCTATTCTTAATGCTATTAATGCTAATAATATTGCTATTAATTTTATTAATGCTATTATTTATGCTATTAATGCTATTAATAATGCTATTCTTGCAATTAATAATGCTATTAATGCTATTAATAATGCTATTAATGCTATTAATTATGCTATTAATGCTATTAATGCTAATATTAATGCTATTAATGGTAATATTAATGCTATTAATGCTATTACTGCTAATAATAATTCTCTAAATGCTACTAATTATTCTATTAATGCTAATATTAATGCTAATAATGCTAATAATAATGCTATTAATGATATTATTAATACTATTAAGGCTAATAATCATGCTATTAATGCTATTAATAATGCTATTAATGCTATTATTAATGCTAATACTGCTATTAATAATGCTATTAGTGCTAATAATAATGCTATTAATGCTAATAATTATGCTATTAATGGTAATATTAATGCTAATAATGCTAATAATAATGCTAATAATGCTATTATTAATGCTATTAAGGCTAATAATCATGCTATTCATGCTATTAATAATGCTATTAATGTTATTAATGCTAATATTAATGCTATTAATTCTATTATTAATGCTATTAATGCTATTAATAATGCTATTAATGCTAATAATAATGCTATTACTGCTAATAATAATGCTATTAATGCTAATATTAATGCTAATAATGCTAATAATAATCCTATTAATGCTATTAATAATGCTATTAAGGCTAATAATCATGCTATTTATGCTATTCAAAATGCTATTAATGCTAATAATATTGCTATTAATGCTCTTTATGCTAATACTAATGCTATTAATGCGATTATTTATGCTATTAATTCTGTTATTTATGCTATTAATGCTATTAATGTTATTAATAATGTTATTAATGCTATTAATGCTAATATTAATGCTATTAATGCTATTAAGGCTAATAATCATGCTATTAATGCTATTAATAATGATATTAATGCTATTTTTAATTCTATTAATGCTATTAATAATGTTATTAATGCTAATAATGCTATTACTCCTCATAATAATGCTATTAACGCTATTATTAATGCTATTTATGGTAATAATGCTATTAATACTAATAATAATACTATTATTAGTACTATTATTGCTATTAATGCTATTAATGCTAATAATAATGCTGTTAATGCTAATAATTATGCTATTAATGGTAATAATAATGCTATTAATGCAAATAATATTGCTATTAATGCTATTATTATTGCTATTAATGCTAATACTAATGCTATTAATTATGCTATTAATGGTATCATTTATGCTATTAATGCTATTATTAATGCTATTAATGCACATACTAATGCTATTAATGCTATTCATAATGCTATTACTCCTATTAATACTGCTCTTAATGCTATTAATACTGCTATTAATGCTATTAATACTGTTATTAATGCTCATAATACTGCTAATAATGCTATTAATACTGCTATTACTGCTAATAATAATGCTATTGCTAATATTATTGCTATTGATGATGCGATTATTATTTAAAAATCTTTAAAAAAACAATAAACATATTCTAGACACCCGATGCATTTGTATCAGGCTAACAGCTATAACTACTATAATCAAATTAATGCACGTTCTAGAATCCCGATGCATTTGCATCGGGCTCACAGCTAGTTTGGCAATAAAGTCCAATTTTTCTATATTTTTGAGCTGTTTTTCCTTTTTTTTTTTTACACTCTCTTTCTATTATATATTACACACATACACACTTAAGACTGCTGTGGGCTGAATACACAATATCTGTATACACAATAGAGAATACACAATAGAGACGGCTTCTAGCTGTATACACAATAGTGATGGCTGCAGGCTATACACACAGTAGAGAATACACAATAGAGACTGCTGCTGCCCGTATCCACAATGGAGATGGCTGCGGGACAAATGCACAATGGAGACAGCTGCGAGACAAATGGAGTATGGAGTAAGACCTGTAAGGCCCTATCGGCGGGCCTGACCCCATGCCTACACCCCCCTGCACACTGTTCCTCCTCTCTGTGCCTGTCTGCCCCTGTATGCTGAGCCTCAGCTCTGTGCATGTCCCCCTGTATGCTGTGCCGCATCTCTGTGTCCGTAGTCCTCCTGTGCCTCCCCTCTGTGCTGTAATCCTCCTTTGCCTGCCCTCCCCTGTGCCTGTAATCCAACTGTGCCCCCCCTCTGTGCCTGTAATCTGCCTGTGCCTCCCCTCTGTGCTGTAATCCCCTGTGCCTCCCCTCTGTGCTGTAATCCCCCCGTGCCTTTAATCCCCCTGTGCCAGCAGTCCCCCTGAGTTTCCCCCTCTGTGCTTCTAATCCCCCTGTGCCTCCCCCTCTTTACTTCTAACTCCCCTGTGCTTCCCCCTCTGTGCTTCTAACCCCCCCGTGCCTCCCCCTCTGTGCTTCTAACCCCTCTGTGCTTCTAATCCCTGTGCTTCTCCCCCTGTGATTCTAACCCCCCTGTTCCACCCCCTCTGTGCTTCTAACCCCTCTGTGCTTCTAACCCCCCTGTGCCCCCCCCTCTGTGCTTCTAACCCCCCTGTGCCTCCCCTCTGTGCTTCTAACCCCTCTGTGCTTCTAATCCCCGTGCCTCTCCCTCTGTGCTTCTAACCCCCCTGTGCCTCTCCCTCTGTGCTTCTAACCCCCCTGTGCCTCTCCCTCTGTGCTTCTGACACCCCTGTGCCTCTCCCTCTGTGCTTCTAACCCCCCTGTGCCTCCCCTCTATGCTTCCAACCCCCCTGTGCCTCCCCCTCTGTGCTTCTAACCCCCCTCTGTGCCTCCCCTCTGTGCCTCTAATCCCCCTCTGTGCCTCCCCTTCTGTGCCTCTAATCCCCCTCTGTGCCTGCCACTCTGTGCCTCTAATCCCCCTGTGCCTTATCTCTGTGAATGTTCCCGAGCAATCTGCCACCCCCCCCAACCTGTGCATGGTGGCAGTGTCCAGCTGTAGTGAACTCCTAGCAGCAGATCTCGAACTCCTGCACCACGGCTGGGCTGGGTGAGTGGATGGGCAGGGGTGGGGGGCCGGGCCCCGGCTGTAGAGGGTGGGTCTGGGCGGCCCCCTGTGAAGTGCCAGTGAGGCCTGAGGACTGGGGTGGGCAGGGACAGGCGGTCTGGGGCCGGGCCACCACGCATTGGTGTACCACACTGTGTGACTCTGTGTCACTCATTCACAAGTAGGAGAGTGGGCGGGCTGGGGCGGGGCCCCGCACTCTGTGTCTGAGTGGGCTGCGAGTGTCTGGCTGTCACTGCTGAGTGCCCACAGCCAGCTCAGGCTGTGCTGCTGCAACCCGCAGTCAGCCAGCCTGTGTGTCTGAGACTCAGACTGACAATGATCATCTCGATCATCATCTGACTGCTGCCTGCTGCTCGCAAAGAGAGGGGGGGTACGGGCAGTCCTCCTTGCTCCAACGGCCACATCCCCCCGCTAGCTTGCCCCGGGTCCCCTTATAGCCACGCACCCTCCAATGGCCCCTTAATGATGAAGAGTTGTAAGGGTCTGATGGCGGGCCCGTTTGCACCCAAAAATGTTACTGATAAAAATGACAGCGTATTGTGCAAAAACAAGCCCTCACAAAGCTCTATTGGTGGAAAAGTAAAAAATATTTTGTGTATTTTATTTTAGTAAGTGCTAAATTTGTTTAACCAATAAAATAAAAGTAAAAAGTCAAACCCAAAAAAATGTATCACACTTTCATTTTTTTTCAGTACATGATATGATACAATAAATGGTGACATTAAAAACTATGCTTAAGGGACAAAATAGTTGTTGAACTTGAAATAAGAGAAGGAAAAAAAGGCAAAAGCTAAAATTGTCTTGGCTTACATGGAGTCAAATATTAACAGGTGTATATACAGTATATATGGGGAAGTGCTTTTTCCTTTTTTGCATTCTCATAATCTGCCACTGGGTGTCAGTAGACACCTTCACATGGCTTTTAAAGAGTTTGCGTCTATGTATTAAGTAGGAATTTATCATGAGAGAAATTTTTGAAGTCAGTTTGCTTGTGAATGTGCTGCCAATATTTGGCATACATCTGCCTTACAGCTTGTTGGCATAACAAACCTCAACCTCTTACGCATCCTTTTGTAAAAAATAAGTTGCAAAAGTCATAGTAGATGGCAAAATATTACACATTTCTGCACAAAAACAATGTGTAACATAAATGACTCCATACAACTAGTGAAAAAGCCTCGCTAGATTTCCCCCATAACATCACAATTGAAGTTGAATATTGGGTCATCAGAATTCCATAATTTGTGGACTGGATTCCTATAAATCAGCATTAAAAATCACTTTCATCCCCTCCTACCTTGAAAAACATCTAAAACGTTCCTATCAATTGTAAGCAAGTACAGCACATACCAATAACAAGGCTTTCACCATGTCCTTTCATGCACTTGCTTTAAGATCTCCAGTTAAGAATTGATATTGGCAACGTATTTTATTAACCTCTTAAAGGGATCTTGTCACGCAGTTTCTGTTGGCAGCTAAAGGCAGCATGAATCAGAATCTGGCATATGTTACAGTCAGGTATATTATTCTCAGAAACGTTCTGGCATTACATACACTTTGAGAATTCGGAGACTGTAGCTGGAGAGCAGAACAGTCCAGCTGTGCCCTTGGCTGGCTCTTCCCAATGTTACTGCAGGTGACAGACAGATCTCTCGCTATGTGCACGTGAGAGGAAGCCCTGATAATTACCTGCAGCAGAGCTAGGAAAAGCGTTCCTCTGTTCCAGAGGTATTAGTGTGTGAGATGCTATGTAAATGAGTCTGTAGAGCTGAAGCCTCTGTCACTCCAGCTCTGTTCTCTGACTTGAGATGGCTTATGCTTTACTGATGGCTTTCTCATTTTAGAAACAACAGAATGGAAAGGGAGGGGAGTAGTGCCTCACCAGTATTTCCTCCTAAAGGCAGGTGCCTGGAATTGATGGCCGGTTTCACCTGAGTAATAGCAAGGCAAAGGAAAATCCGGCACTCGGGTTTCTTCATGCAATTAAAATTTCTTATTTTTCTTTATAAGTTCCCATACATCAAGAATAATGAGCTCATAGCCCCCACGGCCTGACGCATTTCGAATGTTACTGCACGTTCTTATTCATAGACATCAAAACATTTAAAATCATGAGACCTAAGGCCGCTTTACACACTAGGATATCGTTAAAGATATCGTTGAAACGTCGCAGATTTGTGATCGTTCCAATGATATCGTTTGTGCGTCGTTGCGTATAAACGAACGGTGTAGGAAGGAAAAATCGTTAGAACAGTCAACAAAAATTTGAGATCTGGACCTCAAATCTATCGTTCGTCGTCCAATTAACATCATGGGAAGAAGCAACATCGTTCAGTGTGACACCTTTTTGAACGATGTATTTCTCCTATTCCTGCCGCTTTGTAAAATCGTTCAAACGTTCTTCCTGGTGTGTTGCCAAATTTAAGATCGTTAACAATATCCTTGCGTGTGACAATGCACTAACGATGCCGGAAGGATCGTGGTCACGTGACATAGCTAATGATCTAGTTCACCTATATCCTAGCGCGTGAAGTGGTCTTAATATAGGTAATATGAACAGCTCCACACATGTGGTAGTAATACAATTAAATAATTCATAATTGAAGAAACATGTCACTAAGAAAAGAGCACTGAAAAATTCACAAGACAATACTATGTTACAATTTAAATGCAGAAGCATTTGATTCTGATCCTTGGATAAAATATTGAGATTGTGCTAATCAAATATTACACCATATATGACAATTAATTAGCTGTTATGATAAATCTGATAATCTACATGAAAATACAAGAAAGGAAACTGCCCAGGGACAATGTTTTCACTGTAATATTAAAAGTATTCTCTTCCCAGAAAATTCTTTTGTTGGTATATATACATGCAATTGATGTTTCGTATACCATTATTCCAAATCTTATTCAATCCACAGGCAAAAAACCCTCTCTTTCAATCCGTGATCTGAAATAAGAAGCAGAATATCAAAAAACATAATAAGAACAAAAACATAATTCGTGTGCTGTGGTGGGGGAGGTACATTGATGACATCATATCATAACGGCTAATTAATTGTCATATATGCTGTAATATTTGATTAGCATAATCTCAATATCTTGTTATCCTAGGATCAGAATCAAATGCTTCTGCATTTAAATTGTAATATAGTATTGAACAAAGAAATAATCAGGGCACTGAGCGGTACCAACTGTCAAGTCCGGGATATCCTCCAGTAGAGGCAGCTTCCCCTCAGTGGTGCACAACCAAAGCACCAGGGTAATAAACGAAACTTGAAGAAAAGGCGGCACTCACAGAAAATGTTCAGGGTGGTCTTTTATTCCACGATTTCGGGGACAGACTGGGTGCAGGGAGGTGGCCACGGAGGGCCGACAGACAACGATGCCGTTTCGCTACCGGTGTTGCTTCTACGGGTCCAAGTGATACTTGGACCCGTAGAAGCAACACCGGTTGTGAAACAGCGTCATTGTCCGTCCCCGAAATCGTGGAATAAAAGACCACCCTGAACATTTTCGGTGAGTGCCGCCTTTTCTTCAAGTTTCGTAATATAGTATTGTCTTGTGAATTTTTCAGTGCTCTTTTCCTAGTGACATGTTTCTTCAATTATGAATTAATTAATTGTATTACTACCACATGTGTGGAGCTGTTCATATTACCTATATAAGTCTCATGATTTGAAATGTTTTGATGTCTATGAATAGGAACGCGCAGTGACGTTCGAAACGCGTCAGGCCATGGGGCCTATGAGCCCATTATTCTTCATGTATGGGAACTTATAAAAAAAATAAAGAAATTTTAATTGCATGAAGAAACCTGAGTGCTGGATTTTCCTTTGCTTGATTTTCTCATTTTAGACCTGTAGGATAAATTCTTATTTTTTATCTTTTTTATTGTCCCCGAGTTTAATTAATATACCAATACTACCGGCTTCACCCGGGATACACGTAAGGTCATTGTTTATTCCTTATAGTGAAATGTTATTAAGTGAGTTAATAGCATTTTATTGCAATAATTGAGTATACAATGTATGACTCGCCCCTGGCGGGGACCGTGGGGTACTCAGAACCGGGCCCTGCCCATGTCGTCGGTGGCTGTGGGATGTCATGGTGGCGTGACCCGGTCCGTGATCCCCTCATCAGGCGATCAGTTAAAAAGGGGAAGAGCGGGTCCCCCGGGCAACCGAATAGTCTTTGGAGGTGGTTTGGGGAATGGGAGACTAGCGGGGCTGAGCTGGCTGCTGGCAGGGATCAGGGTTACTCTCGGACAGGCTTCTGCTGCTGGCTCGGTGAATCAGTCTACCTCTCTTCAGGAGCAGAAATGACAGTCTCACACAGACCTGAGCTTCAACCTGGTTTACTTTGCTTTCTCGGCAAATGTTAAATTTACAATTTGCAATGGCGGCTCTGGTAGTCTCTTAGAAGTCAGGACGGCTCGTCCAGATCATCCCCCTTTTGTGTTCCTTTCATGGGCCTCTCTGTCAGTCTCTTCCACACGCAAAGCTATGATCAAGCAGCCACAGGCTTTTGGTGGGTGAACTGCCTGGTTCCCTAGCCCTAGTCTGGTGACCTTCTCTTCGCTGCACCAAGGAGGAGGGAGGTCTTGCCTTGCCCAACCCTTGGATTTATTTCCTAGCTGCTCAGGCCCAACATCTGAGGGGATGGGTGGACAGGGCGAGAGAAGGCTCGCTTCAGGCTATTCTGGAAAATTAGATTAATAGACGCCCATTGATACAGGGGTTAGAAATGGGTCTGTTTGGGAGGGCTGGTAGGAGGTGTCCAACGCTTGACCTGGTGCACAGATTGTGGATGAAGGTGAAGACTCTCAGGGGGTCAACGGGTGACGTTGTATACCCAATCGGAATAATATGCATCTTGGGGAATTCTATAAAATGGGAGAATTGAGGGAATGGACTTGCAGAGGGATAATATGCTTACATCAGGTGATCGGACCGACATGGCCTCAAATCATTTGAATCCTTGAAGTCAGAATTCAGTCTGAGGATAGGCATGGCTTTCAGTATGCACAGGTTAAACATGCATATCATAAACACAGGAACGTAAGAAATTTGTGCATACTGACCGATATTGTATGGACTACATTTGCATGTCTGGAAGATCGAAGGGGGTGATTTCCTCGAGCTATGCTGACCTATTGCATACATTCCTTCTGAAACATCCTGTGAAAGCGAAGGTGAGGTGGGAAAGGGATGTAGGAGTCTGTCTGAGGATAAATGGAACACAATTTTGGAGTACATCCCAAATTATCGTTAAGTGAGCCAGGTAGAATGTCCAGCTCTTGCTTGTTCACAGGCATACCGGTCCCGGTCTTTCTGCACAGGATTGGGCTGCGGTCAGATCGGAATGTCGAAATGTAGGCTAGAAGGTGCGGGCATCTGCACATGATCTGGGAGTGTCCACGCCTCGCATCCTTCTGGATTGTAATCCTCACCCTAATAGAAGGGAAATATCACTGTGTGATTCCGCGAGACCCGGTGATCTGCATACTTGGGTATGTGGAGGAAATAGACGTAGACTCTATGGGGAAGATAGCCATAGCTCGCCTCCTGTACATAGCCAGGAAACTCATTGCCAAATATTGGATCTTGGAGGAAACACCCTCTAGTCAGGAGTTTCTTAGACAAGTCTCTTATGTGATTAAACTGGAAGAAAAAATATACTTTAAGAGGAAAAAAGCTAAATACCGGACCGCCTCTGGGCACCGTGGAAATAATTGTGTTGTCTCTGGCAGATGCCAGTCTAATACGATAACTGATAAGCACAATATAACGGTACAGCTTGATACTAGTGAGAACACTGTCAACGCTAAATGTATGGGAGCTGTTAGTATTTGGAATAGATTGATTGTTATCTAGCCTGGGTAAGGGAAAAAGGGGGGGGGGGTTGTTGTTTTTGTGGGGAGGGGGACAGTTTTTGGGAGGTTTATACAAGGGGTAAAAATTGACATTGTGAAGGATTGTATTATGCTTTGTTATTCCTTGCTGATTCTAATAAAATGTATCTGATTTAAAAATATATATATATATTCCATTACATAAAACAAGTACAATAATGAAATACAAAAATACAATAAATAAAGCAACAAAGAACATTTTTCTAATATACATCATTATATCTAATATGCTTAATAGATATAAGATGCTTTTGAAATTCATGCCTTTGGAAATTTACAATCAAGGATCAATATCCAATATAGTTCTGACTCTTCATTGGCACTATGAATTCCTAAGCATTCTAATTATAAAAATTATCAGTCCTTTAGATAATTGTTTAACTGTAGTACTCACATACCAGGCGTCCTCAGACAGCTCAACTCAGCCAGTACTGACTTGTAGTAAAGACCAGGAGAAACGGAGCAGTTTTCTTCCAAAATCTTGTTAATAAGTACAATGTTGCAAAAGGAAAAAAGAATAATGCTTACCTGTAAGTATACATGTGATACATACAATGGCTACAGCAAAATGAACACTGGGGAAGAAGGGAGGGGCCACTAACACGGATCAACTACAGGAGAGGCTTAGGGACAAACTTCAGAGAACAGATATCTGCCTAGTTACAGCAATGCATAACATGGAGAGTTCATTATAAGTTGTTCCCATTCGTGGGACACAACACTCCCTGTCTGAAATCTTCAGATTTTATTAAGTTTCTGTATGACGTAAGGAATCATCGCTGTCCCTCACCACTCGTAGACCTGAAAGAGAGGCGAGAAGAACATGAAATGCAACAATAATGCAATGATTCAAGTCCATGCTTGAGCAATGTTGTATAATCCTTGACTAAAAAATGAAAAAATGAGTTCATGTTCAGTAGAAAAACCCATCTTTGGATTGGGGTAAGCGGCATCAAGCCAACTCTTCCACCAACCCAAGAACCCAAAGATAATGTTTTGATCCACATGGAAAAGTTCACAGTTTGGTGGTACATAGAAAGTTCCAAGTCCCAGTGTGGCGCCCCACCAAGCAGGCGTCACAAAGGGGTACTGCACCCGTAAAAGAGGTGCAGATGCTCCAGCTGCAGGTGGACCCTAGGATGGTGGGTGGGACCCGTTTCCAACACTCCCACATTAGTCTACACGGTGGGAGGTTACCCGGGAGGGAACAAAATCACCTCTAGGGGGTTAAGTGAGGCTTTTTAGTTTTTTTTAGCTTTCAGGCTTTTTAGGCTTTGGCTTGTGGTGTTGGTCTTTCCTTTGAGGTCGCCCGGCTGAGGGACCAGGAGGAGAGATGGAAGAAGGAGAGAGGTGTAAGGAGACGAGGAATAGCTTCCAGGAGAGCAGCTGGTCTGGGAAAGAGGGGACGTGGATAGGTTCTCCTACACAGCTTACCGGGTACCGGAGATCGAAGTCTGCTGGAAGCTTCAAGCCCAGTAAGAATCCGGATTCCTGCAGAGTCTTCAAGTCTCCCGGGCACCAGAGCAGTCCACAAGAAGGGTACCAGGCACCACCAAAGGAACGAGCGGACAGCCAGTAGAAGGTTATTGACAACAGCAAAGGTGAGAGAGGACATGAGGTGAGGCTGGATTTTAAGTCACCAGGATTCATACCAAACTGGAAAGCAGGAAAGAAAAGACACAGGTTAGTTAAAGAAGGCACACCAAGGGTTCCCCCATACCACCTGGGATCCACTTGCAGCCACCCATTAAGCTACCTGTTTTTGTAACATCTAAAGTGCTGAACTGGGAACTTTGTATGATGCTGATGCAAATTAACAGTAAAGTACCCGGAGGAAAAGTAACTTTGCCCCTGCCTGTATTTCCTTCCATGAACTTGTTCCCTTCCAGGAATGCTGCCCCGGAGGTCCAGCCCTACCTGTAGGGGACTATACCAACTAAGCCACGATACCATCTACCTCCGGCGGACTGTGGTGGCGCTGGTGACTCCTCACCAGAAACTACAGGTGGCGTCACGACAACTTGTAAGTATACCCCTTTTCAAAGAAGTCCCCAGGGCACGGGATCAGGCGCGGCCACCACTCCCCGTGACAACAGGAGCGTTAACCCCCTTGGATCTTGATGCCCGAGTACCCCAAAGCCTGGGGCTCGACATATCTTTTCTGGCGTCACGAACAGGATCTCGAGCCCTATATTACCGGGTACTGTGCGCCTTGGACTTGTGCATAAAACAAACTTTTTCCGCCATTGCTTGGCACCAAAAATGGGTTCCCGCCATAACTGCAGGAGGACCCAAGATGGCACCGTAGCCATGTACTAAATACCATGTGCAGGCCCTGGGGTGTGCCTCAGACCCTAGAAGAAGGAGCGCCAAGATGGAGGCACCAAAAAGTGTGGCCTCCCAGATTGCCATCAATCAATCAGGGGGGCGGCCCACAGGAAGTTCCTTGGGAGTGTCTGCCAATAAAGAGACAAACCGGAAGAGAAGGACAGAATGACCAAGGCTCCTTCGTACACAGCAGCATGGCGGCACCCCGTTCGAGAGATGTACTGCGTGAGCTTGAGGAGCACACCCGAGCCGCGCAAAGGGACCACGCAGGCGACGTCCCTCTTAACACTAGAGGGGGATGCTGACTACTGGAGGGACGCGTTTGGACGGCTCCGCCAGAACATGAAAGAAGCCCTGGCGTTGGTGTGCCGACGGTGGAGCGCGGAGCGATCTTATGAACTTTTGTCTATGAGAGCAGGCTGTGAAGCGCAAGAGGCAGTAGTAGCAGAGCAGGCAGTTGTGGAGTACTGTGCCACCACCCATCCAGACCCGGGACACGGTAGTTCAGACCGAACTCCCGGCAACACCACCGTCCCGTACCAGCAGCTACCTCCGACCGGAGGCAGCGCGGACGTCCCTATGGAACAAAGCATCATCGTCGAGGAGGAGTACGATGAAAGAGACGTCAAGGAACCGGAGGACGTCGAAGGAGCATCGGGAGGTAGCACCCTAGAAGCTGCGTGGTGGACCGCGTGGCAGCGGCAGCAGCGAGGAGCCCCCGCCATTGTGAGGTCAGCGGAGACAAGAGTGAACTCCAGAGTCCCAACCGGCAACTCACCACCCCCACAGTATCAGTCACCACAACTGTCTCAATCAGCCTTAAATGAGAGAGACCAGTTGGCTAGACAAAGACGCAGAGAGGAATGGTTCCAGCAAGAACAGG
Source organism: Allobates femoralis (assembly GCA_033576535.1). NCBI lineage: Eukaryota > Metazoa > Chordata > Amphibia > Anura > Aromobatidae > Allobates > Allobates femoralis. Next base: position 206,027,869 of record JARQOC010000007.1, on the reverse strand, counting down.
CAACCAGGCGACTACGGGACGAGGCAAGATCACAGCCCCCGCTTCCAGTAGAACTACGCTGCCAAGGAACTGTCATCTCCGTTTACCAGGATGAAGGCTGGGAATTTCTATGAGAACCCGGACTTTTAGACGATGTCTTTTACTCCAGACGCGATGTAGAATCGTACCTGCGGCGAGGACACCCGGACAGAGATCTTTACCGAGGTGAGCAGGTCACTTATGAGCGTTACCCCGGCCCATTAGGCTAGTTCACCATAAGAATTTCTCACCAGCAATAGACTCCCGTTGTAGAGCCATTGCACCCAGCAATAGACTCCCATTGTTGAGACATTGCGTTGTACATAGCCCCTTTTTCAGCAACCATGCCCTTTTTATTTTTGCCTTCCCCTTTTTGCAACTAAGAATGAAGAGTGAGTCCCTGTGTTTTATTTTGAATCTGAAGAATCAGAGACTTTTATTTTTGAACTTTTATTTCCCTATTATTGATGATGTGTGCTGTGTGAGCAGCGGCCCAGCGGTGATAATACACACTGGACTGTGCTGGACAATACATTACCGCTGGGCCCGCGTAGTTAGTACCGGTCCCCGTTGGGCCAAGTTAAATAATGTCTTTATGCTGAGTTATAATGCAACCGGATAGTTAGAACTTTGCCAACAGGTGACCCGAGGACCGTGGGTTCTAGTATACTGACTACTGCAATGTCGTATATGTGAAACGTTTAAAGAATAGTGCCTCCCAGTGATGGGAAGAAAATCTAAATCTGCTTGAATGTAAATAGTTTATCCGTTGATGTTGATGATATAAAGAAAAATGCTTTTTCACTTCCTGGTAACAGGTACAGATACTCGCGGACGAGTATATTCAATCAAGGGGTTATGTGGCGACCCGCCAAGCAGGCGTCACAGAGGGGTACTGCACCCGTAAAAGAGGTACAGATGCTCCAGCTGCAGGTGGACCCTAGGATGGTGGGTGGGACCCGTTTCCAACACTCCCACATTAGTCTACACAGTGGGAAGTTACCCGGGAGGGAATAAAATCACCTTTAGTGGATTAAGAGAGGCTTTTGAGTTTTTTTTAGCTTTCAGACTTTTTAGGTTTTGGCTTGTGGTGTTGGTCTTTCCTTTGAGGTCACTCGGCTGAGGGACCAGGAGGAGAATGGAAGAAGGAGAGAGGGTGTAAGGAGACGAGGAAGAGCTTCCAGGAGAGCAGCCAGTCTGGGAAAGAGGGGCCGTGGATAGGTTCTCCTAGACAGCTTGCGGGTACCGGAGCCCGGAGTCTGCTGGAAGCTTCAAGCCCAGTAAGAATCCGGATTCCTGCAGAGTCTTCAAGTCTCCCGGGCACCAGAGCAGTCCACAAGAAGGGTACTAAGCACCACCAAAGGAACAAGCGGCCAGCCAGTAGAAGGTTACCGACGACAGCGAAGGTGAGAGAGGACAGGAGGTCAGGCTGGATTTTAAGTAACCAGGCTTCATACCGAACTGGAAAGCAGGAAAGAACAGACACGGGTTAGTTAAAGAAGGCACACCAAGGGTTCCCCCATACCACCTGGGATCCACTTGCAGCCACCCATTAAGCTACCTGTTTTTGTAACATCTAAAGTGCTGAACTGTGAACTTTGTATGATGCCGATGCAAATTAACGGTAAAGTACCCGGAGGAATAGTGACTTTGCCTCTACCTAGCGCTCCTAATATAACCACTGAGTTCATGTATCTTTAATTTCATTGTTTTCATCCCTGGGATTGTGGCCGGAGCAGATTGGAGCTATCAGAGAGCTCTCAACAGCCTTTCAGGACCTTGCATGATGAAGTTTCGTTGATGTGAACGTCAGGTGATCGGGCTCTTGCACGTGACCACACCGGGAAGGAAACACCTCGGAGCGGTCTCGCAGCAGCCCACGGTCCTCCATCGCCGTGCGAATACTAGTGTTGCGCAAGGGTGCACAACCGGAATAGGTGAGAGGCAAACCCCCCCACCTTATAAAAGTTTCCCCCACTAGACCACTGCGTCCTTTTCAAGGTGCACCCCTCTATTTTTATTTTTGCATGTCTGTCTCTGTCTGTCTCTCTGTCTGTCTCACGGTCTGTCTCTCTGTTTGTCTGTCTCTCTGTCTCTCTAGGGTATCCCTGAGGAAGACGCCAGGAAAGGCGTTGAAACGCGTTGGATGCAATAAAAAGTTTTGATCACTTCACATCTGATCGTGAGTTTCTTCCCTGGAATAAGTGGATCCTGGCAGCGCGGACTGGTGAACACCGTTTCCTTTCCATTTTTTACTGTGTGATTCCACGTGCAAGTGGTCGGTGGGAGTCCAGCAGCAGCCATCCGGATAAAACACTACATGTCTGCATACCAGTTGTGGGTCGCACAACTGAAATAGGTGAGTGGTTCCTTTATACCACCGTACTATAAGTGCCTAAGTGATAAGGCACTATTGCGCCTCTTGTTCCCCTTCCCCTTTTTCTTTCATTTGTCTCTCTCTTTGTCTCTCTCTCTCTCTCTTTTTGTTTGTCTCTCTGTCTCTGTATGTCTGTCTCTGTGTGTCTCTACACAGCACTATACTCTATATACAGGTCCACACTGGATGCTGTATTTGTGTATCTCTATACTGTATGTACATAGTGTGGACCTGTATATACAGTAGAGTGCTGTCTGTGTATACAAGATATACAGCCGTCAGTCTCTGCATACGGCTAGCAGTCTCTGTGTATACATCCTGCACAGTCTCCAATGTGTATACATCCTGCAGCAGTCACTAATGTGCATACAACCCGCAGCAGTCGCTAATGTGCATACGTCTCCTAGCAGTTTCCAATGTGCAGAGGTCCCGCAGCTTTCGCCATTGTGCATTTTTCCCGCAGCCATCTCCATTGTGTATACGGGCAGCAGCAGTCTCTATTATGTATTCTCTATTGTGTGTATAGCCCGTAGCTGTCTCCATTGTCTATACGGCCAGCAGCCATCTCCATTGTCTATACGGCCCGCAGCCATCTCTATTGTGTATTCAGCTAGGAGCCATCTCTATTGTGTACTCTCTATTGTGTATACAGCTATTGTGTATTCAGCCCACAGCAGTCTCAAGTGTGTATGTGTGTAATATGTAAGAGAGAGTGTGTAAAAAAAAGGAAAAACAGCACAAAAATATAGAAAAAAGTGGACTTTATTGCCCAATGGTGATATTTTTTTTGTGCTGTTTTCCTTTTTTCACTCTATTGTAAGGAACCATCTCGATTGCTGGTTGGAAAAGCTTTGCACATAAATTGAGATAATTTTTGGTGCTGTTCCAATTTTTCACTATAAATATAATATATGTTTTGGTGGAGGCGGAGCATGGGTGGAGGCGGAGCTGGGGCTGGGCAGAGTCTCAGGGGGCCCCAAAACTTTGGCAGTAAGGGGCCCCGAAATTCCTAGTGGCAGCCCTGCGGGTAATACAGTGTGGATCCAGACACAAAATCCCTGCTGTGGTGCACAGTGCTTCCAAAGGAACTTCAAATCTAATGCATCAAAGATGGAAGGAATGAAGCTGCACTCACCAGAGGTAATTCTACATGCGCTTCATTTTATCAAGGAGTCAATCGGGCATGTAGGAGGATGTGGGCTATAGATGGGACTATGGCCGTTTCACACACCAAAACGAAGAGATACCTCTGGTGAGTGCAGCTTCATTCCTTCTATCTTTGATCCAAAAAAACTAAAGTAATTAGTATCATTCTTTGTATGCTCACAAAGTGTTTTGCTACACCTGAGTAGGAAGAATTACCACTACATATATTATTTAGGAGATGTCCTTTTTAAAGTTTCTAATGGTAAATCCTACATATGAGACATTGCAGGAAGTGCAAAATATACAATAAACAACTTGTTGTGTTTTGCAATTAATGAAAGAAGTGATTCTATGATCTCTGCCTGTGGGAAGAGAAAATTACATTTTTTTTTATTTAAAGCAAATCTGCAGACAAAGCCTCTAGTATCTGCACACTTAAAAAACCACTGCAATGAAGTCATGTAGTTACCACTGGAGGTTTGTTTGCAAGACTGGAAATCGTCCGCACTTCCAGTCATGTGCACTACACCTCTCTAAATCTGGGACACGTATGACCGGAAATGCTTTGACTTGTGATCATGCAGAGTGAGCCTTTCTGAAGCCAGGGTGCATACACCCGGTGTCAGATAAGCTCAATGCTGAGGCGTGTATGTGTGGCGCCCCACCATGTAGGTGCCACAAAAGGGGTACTACACCCATAAAAGAGGTGTAGTCACCCCACTGCAAGTGGAACTATGGCCAGTATGTGGAACCCTAGAACGAACACCCACACACTAGGTCAGTAGGTGGGAGGGACCGCGGTAGGGTATAAAGTGGCCTCTAGGGGGAACTAGTAGTGAGTGGAAGACTCAATGAGTGAGTCGGGAATGAGCCAGGCAGCTGGCCTTGGAGGGAGAAAGGAGGGTCTCCTCGGCTGAGGGGCCCAGGAGAAAAGTACAGATCCCAGACAGAAGAAAGCAAGAGAGGAAGGAACTCGGAGGCATGAGTTCACGCTAATGGGGAATAGAGTAACCAAGAGTTTGCCCCAGGAAAGGAACCGGATACCGGAGCCCGCACCTGTGAGTTCTTTAAGGCTCACAGACAATCCGAAGAACAGGGGTATCTTTATGTACGCCTCTGACTCCCAAAGATCCCAGAAAGAAGGGAGCCAGGAGTAGCAGGACACTGCGAGAAGCCCAAAAGAAGGTTCACACGACCGGTACAAGGGAGGGGAGAACAAGGAACAGCAGGAAGTTGGGCTAGTCTATATGAAGTCAGACTTCACTGCCACTGGGAGGCAAGGAAAGAAAGGAACAGGAACGGCACACAGTGAGGTGCTGGAGGCAGCAGTTGCAGCGAGAGCGGTAGAAGAGTACCACGCCTCCCTATCACCACCCGCTCAGACCCGGGAGTCGGAGACTCAGACAGAGCCCCCGACACCACCACCATCCCGGGCCAGCAGCTGTCTCCGGCTGTAGGCAGCGCCAACACCCACAGTGCCAGACGTCGAGGTGGAGGAGATATATGAGGACTTCGACGCCGATGACTACGAGGAGCTAGATGGAGCTTTGGGAGGGAGCATCCCAGAGGCAGCATGGTGGACTGTGTGGCAGCAGCACCGACAGGGAGTTCCCGCCATCCTCGATGCCGCGGAGGCACCCAGACTTTCTTGCAGCAGCACTTCACCGCCCCCACAGTACCAGTCGCTATCAAGCGCCCGGCCGGCCCCGAGCGACAGAGAAAAGGTCGCGAGGCAGCGGTGGCAGGAGGACTGGTACCAGAGAGAGCAGGCCACGAGGAGATTGAGAGACGAGGTCCGTGCTCAGCCCCCACTACCCATGAAGCTGCGGAAGTCCGGGACTGTAGTCTCAGTATACCACGAGGACGGTTGGGGCTTTCTAAAAGAACCTGGAGTGATGGACAACATCTTCTTTTCCCAGCGGGATGTTGAATCATTTCTGAGAAAAGGACACCCCAGGCGTGATTTGTACCGTGGAAAGCAGGCAACATACGAATGATATCCTGCCCCACAAGGATGGTTTGCGATCCGCATAGCCCGTATTGATTGACAATGACACTTTTAACAATAGACTCCCGCAGTGAGATATTGCCTTTTCCCATGTATATAGCCCTGTTGTTATATATCCTCTTTTGTTTGCCCGAATGAAGAGTGCGTCCCTGGTGACGCTAAAGACTTTTATTTGAACTGCCCCTTTTTGCTTTGATGATGTGCGATGAAGAGCGGCCCAGCGGTGATAACACACCGCATGCTTAGTACCGGTCCCATTGGGCCAGGGTAATAATGTCTGTGTATTATTTTATATATGTGTAACGTTTCAAGATATGCGCCTCCCGGAAACGGGAAGAAACCCAAATATTCTTAAATTGTATATAGTTACCCATTGGTATTTAAAATATAAAACAATTTTTCACTTCCCATAGACAAATGTGATGCTCGCGGACGAGCATATTTCATCAAGGGGGTATGTGGTGCCCCACTATGTAGGTGCCACAAAAGGGGTACTACACCCATAAAAGCAGTGTAGTCACCCCACTGCTAGTGGAACTATGGCCAGTAGGTGGAACCCTAGAACTAACACCCACACACTAGGTCAGCAGGTGGGAGGGATCCCGGGAGGGTATATAGTGGCCTCTAGAGGGAACCAGACACTGCAGGTGGCATCACGACAAACTTGTATATACTTTATTTTATTCCTTTATCATTTGACCGCCAGAGCCACAGCCTCGGGCAGCCACCCGTGACATCCCGAACCGAGCCTGAGAGCTGAGTACCCCATGCCCTGGGCGCGTCACATGCGTGGTTTTGCCTGGCGATGCTGATGACGCTGGGTGTACAAAGCATGTTATCACGCCCATAGGAGAGTGATAACATGCCAAGAGAGGCCAAATAATCAGGGTAACTAATAACCCCTCGAATAGTCAAAGTCCTAATTAGCATCTCATAAGCGGACTTTAGAAATACTTTTTCCGAAGATCCGTTCATGAATGCTACTTCAGGAAAGAAGTGTTAGGCTGCGATTATAGATGTATGCTGGTGCTTCTGGTGGCACGAAGGACCTCACAGGTTCCCTTTAACTCTTTATGAGGAGGATTACAAAAAAAAGACAATTCTGTAGTTTTGTTTAAACTTTTCAATTCCTATGCTATTCATGTTCTACACAAATAAACCATTACTTGTACTGTGTGAGTCAACATGATTATGGCGCTACCAACATTGTATAGTTTTATCTATGTTTTATGACCTTTATATACCAGGATGGGGGGCATATTTACTAGGATGAGGCCCAGGATGGTGACCTATCTACCAGAATGGAGGACATATGTACTAGGATGGGGACATATTTACCAGCAAGGGACCCCAGATGGGGGACAATAATACAGCATGGGGGATATTTCTACAAAATGAAAGGAGGGGAGGGCAACACGTCTTTATAGGATTTACAATGCTACAAGGGCCCATATATCTGACTAATATGCCACGGGCGGTGAGGGGGTGGCAGGTCCAAATTTTGTTCCGGGGCCCAATGGACTTTTGTTATACCATTGGTGCAATCCGATGTTTTACACGCACCTCTAGGCTTGAATGGGTGCTCAATGTCCTATATACGCTGCCAATCGCAGCATGCTGTTGTTTCCATAGTATGACACAGGTCCAAAGTTATCTAGTGAAATATCAGACAGCCCTCATCCATGTTATACGCTTGTTTGAGCAAGCCCTTAGGCTGTGGTTAAACGGCCATATGCAAGAGAATCACGCCTATTATGCTAATGACAATGATTAAAATTTGAGCAGAGTTTGATCCGAGTATCTGCTCAGTATGATCTGACTCTCAAAAGAGAGAATCGGAGCACACTGTCAGGAGACGAGCACAATTTCTCTATCTTTTCCATTGCATGAGTCCACAGAAATCAGACCACACTTGGATGACATCTAGGTGCATCCTTTGAATTCTACGTACCCATAGACATGAATGGGTATGCACCATCCAATTTGGGCTGACACTTTGATTATGCTGGTCAGCACTGCCTCACTGTATAATATAGGTCAGAATACTATCCGATAACCTATCAGATAGCACTTGTCTGTGTTATTCACTCGTGTAATATGATATTGATGGCCTTTCCTAAGAATGAATATCCTATTTAAAGACTAGCACAATACAGGCTGCTAGATTAAAAACTGTTTCTGTTGAAAATGTTTTCCCAGTTATGAATTTCATGGAATGTGGAAAATACATCCCGTAAACCAGATTGATGAGGGTGATGAGGGTATGTAATAAAAAAATACTATAAACCAAATTGATAGGAACTTGAGATTGTTAATGATACTGCAGAATGTGTGTCCATTCCCAATTTCTTGCAGAGAAGAAGCCGTATACGTGCAATTGCTCTATTAAAGTCAATAAAGATACAGTACTATAGTAATACAACTTGAAACTTTTAGGTGTACTATTTACCTTGACCACTAGAGGGACATCTTTACACATAGTCCATCAATTGTGAGAGTTTAGATATTACAGTTACATGTGTTAAACATTTTAGCTCAATTTTTTTTACCAAGTAGTACATTTAGACCATGTTTATACACTATTTTACTATAACAGTATTGATGAAGCACAATATAGTTTTATGGGTTAGAAACGTAGCTACATCATACAGTTTCCCTTATCTGTATAAAATATATTCTTATTTATACATGATATAAGGAATACATAGGTCAGAGTACTCCCATACAATATATAGCCAAGAAAAAGTTACAAAGTGACCGAAAACCAGCAAAGTTAATAAAGAATCAAATACTTTAATAAAAAAATATTAAGAACAGTAAATTCAAAGAGGAAACAAGTGAAGGAGGGACAAAAATGGTGAGCAAATGCATAATAAATCTCAGAGAAGGTACATAAAGGTATAATGCACATACCACTATCAAATGAATAAATCTTAATGCTCATTTTGATAATTGTTTCTCAAGAGATAACTGATGGAAGTGTCCTGCTGCCACGTATGGGGATTAAAGGGAACACATTAAGAAAGCATTGTACGAAACGTGTGTCAGGGCTTGTTTACTTGATAATGGTTTGTGCCTCATCTGAGATGAATTACGCACTTGCTCCCCACTTTTGTCCGTCTTTCATTTGTTTCCACTTTGAATTTCCTGGGCAAGTGTTCTTATCTGATACTTTCTTAACTTTGGTTGTGTTATGTTATTCAAATTGTAACTTTTTGTGGGCATTACGAACCATTTTGCACAAATGCATCAAACACATCCAAATGGTCCTATTCACTCCATGAATTTTCCAAAAAAACATTTTATCAGTTTTCTTAAACATCAGTGCTCTTGAAAAGCTGTAATTATATATTACGTATTAATCTTTTCTTTTGCATAGCAACCCTTAGGAGATGTATCACTGTATGTGTACATCAATGTCTCCGGGACAGGAAAAGCTGAAAGGCTGAATGAGTTCCCGAAGACTCGCGCAGCAGCTGCTCCTGCCATGCCTCTGCTGTGTCGTACGTTGCATTCTATGTTCGGCTCGTGTCAGGAGATTTTCCTGGCATACAAAGTGAATATAAAGTCTGAATGTGAACAGTACAAGCTCCAGGACTGAAGATGATGTACGATGATCTGATGAAATCTAAATGCTACAGATCAGGAATGTACACATACATCTTTACAACACAAAAAGCTCTGTCTAAACAGTAGGTCCATGTAACTTGCTTAGTGAGATTTTTGCTTCTTTAGTTAAAATTCTTTAAGAGCAGTAATGGTTTTGGCAGGAAAAATAAGCTCTAAACCTAAACAAAAAAACAAAGGAGAGAATTCTATTTTTTCCATTTTTTCATCCACTTTTAAGAAAACAAAAAAATATATAAAACATTCTATAAAATCTAAGTACTGTGGAGACCCGCGTGTCTCAGCAGTGCCCTCTCCCCTCCCACCAGTCCCGTAATGACAAGACGGACAGGCCTAGATAGAGAGAGTCACTGACGCTGGGCACCTGAATTTAACCTCCGTAGGTGTGGCTGGATGCCCCTTCCCCTTAGATCTCATTGGTCAGTTGGCCATCCCAATTAATGCATCACCTAGGGTGTGGTGGAAGGGGGAATTGGGCACTGAATCGTATTTTACTTTAGCTGTAGTCAGATGCACGTTCCTTAGTCAGTACCGTGCCTGCCATTATGTGAATCTGGCCAGAGGCTAATATATAAGTTTATGAAAGTTGTGCTGCAGGGAAAAAATATATCCATTAATGTGTTTAAAATGTACGTTATATAAAAGTTAGTATATAACTAACTTACATCAATTATGCCAGGTGCCCAAATTGTCAGGCATCAGATCCAGGCCTAGATTTGGCCAGTATTGTGCTCAATACAGAAAAGTGTTTTTGGCACATCATCTATGTTCCATTCTTCATTAAGTCATATTCATAGACAGAGAAAGGGGCTGGTGTAATCATTGAAATGAAAAGTTTTCTAGCCCATTTTATACAGCACTAATGATGTACTGGAATGGGTAACGCCTTCTTCTGCTCAGCACAGGGCTGAAAGTGGAGCTGCCACAGCCAGGAGTCAGGACTCAGGAAAAAACATATTATTGATGGAACCTGTGTACGTCCAAGGCAGGTGGAATTGTGCAATATGATGAGCTATTAGGCTGCAAAGGTCCCATATACTGTTCTTGCAGGGGAACTTTCTTTTGTCTGTGCTTGCTCCTGCAGGGACCGAAAGGGATACTACTTGATTATCTAAAAAAGTAGGGTCTTATTCTTTAAAGCATATATCCAAAGTGTCAAATGTCACTGCTCACCTGTGCTGATTGCGAGACCCACAACCAATATATACATATAGTGCAGTTGCTGCAGGATCCACACTTCACAAAAGCCACGGTGTTGATAATCAAGTAGTATATCCAAATAAACAGTGTTTTTTTTGATCTGCGCAAACTGTACGATGAAGTGGGCCACAATGGATCGGATGAAAATGGTGCCATTTCCATCTGATCCACTGTGGTTCACTTCATCGTACAGTTTGTGCAGATCAAAAAAACACTGTTTATTTGGATATACTACTTGATTATCGAGACACCTGAAATATATTGGTAAGTTATATTTTTTTGGGTGGAAAACTCCTTTAATAAGACAAACATAACCTCTATTACTAGCAACTAAACATATAAATACCTACGAAAAAGGTTTAAGATAAAAACAAAAACTTGATCCAAGTAATGTATATTAGTAAATATTATTATTATTTATTATTATATGGTATTTATATAGCGCTATTAGGATACATAGCGCTGTACAAGTTAGGGGGTAGACAAAGACAAATGGTCGAAAAACGACGACAAATCGACAAAACAATCGTACGGGTACAATAGGGCCAGGGATGGTATGACATATTTTGATACTTACTTAAAGAACTAATATATGTGGCTATGGGTTCATAGTGGTCCACAGGGTTTATTAATATTATTATTTATTATTATTATTATTATTATAACAATTTTAATCACTTACATGGCATCATTGATTTCAGCAATTTCCAGACAGTAATTAGGCTATGTGCCCACTCTGCGTTTCTGCTGTGTTTTTTTGCTGTGTTTCTGCAGCAAAAATGCAGCACCCACAGCTTTATCATTACAGTCTGTGATTTTCCAGAAGCTGTGCCCACATGTGTGTTTGTAGAAATCACCTGCATTTTTTTTAACTCCCTGTCAATTATGTTGCCATTTTTGGTCTGCATTTTCCACATAGACTTTATTCCAACCACCTCAAAAAGCATCACAAACGGATGGGTATTCTCACAATCTGTTTGTGAGGCATTTTCCCTGCAATTTCCAAAACAAAAACCCTACAATACTCACCCTCCCGGCAATCCCCGGTGATTCTTCCTCCGTGCTTCAGCAGGAGATGTGTGTATTGAGCTTCCAGGACCTTCACCATGTGACTGGTCATGCGACTCAGACTGTCTATGGGCAGGGTCTGATTGGATGATACCCACAGATCCTACTGATGCCCAGGAGGAAGAAATCATTGGGGATTGCCGTGGGCTCACTAGGGAGGGTGAGAAAGTCTTTGTCTGTCTGTCTCTGTTTGTGTCTGTCTGTCTGTGTCTCCTTATTCGTGCTGCGTGTGTATGTGTATAAACGCAAAATAAACACTATAGGTTTGTGTTGCTTTTGCATATAGATAGCTGCGTTTGTGTAGCTAACAAAGCAGCACAAACACAGCCCAAAACAATAATCACAGTGGGCACATGGCATTACTCTCCCATTAGTGCTCACTATCTAAATTTCCCATTATTTCCTATGTCTTTGGAGTGGGGGAGGAAACTGGGCAACCCAAAAGAGATCCCACACAAACATGAGGAGAAAATGCAAACTCCTTTCAGATGTCCTGGGTGGGATTTGAACCCATGACCTAAACACTGTAAAGCAGGGGCCTCATACAACCACACTGGGGCCATCCTAAAACTGTTATCAGCGACCCATGGAACATCAGCGCTCCCAAGACATGAATACTGAGAGGATGATTTTTTTAACCCCTTCTTGATATCTACTGTACATATATGGCGCAATGATGGCAGAGCCAGCGCCATCATCAGTGAGTGTCAGTTGGTGACGGCAGTTACCATGGGAACCCGAGGCCAAGTAACAGCCTTCATGTAATTGAACTATGGTGATTTGTACGGCTCTGCAATAAACAGAATCCAACAGGTGAAGTATGAGTGTAAAACAGGACATACCTCATAATGTGCAATGCAGACAGTATTGCAGAGCATTAACTCAGCAATCAGGCAAGTCAAAGTTACATATAGGAAGTACGTAAAAGCGGGATACAAATCCCAACATTAAAAAATATGTCCATAGTAAACTATGCAAAAAAAAGGGAAAAAATGTTACTAATAAAAACACAGTTTTAAATGCACGTTTATTGTCGGTGCTTTTAGATCAGCACTAAATTACAAATCTGTACCAACATTTAATTCGAATGACAAACAAAAAGTGGAAGAAAGTCATCAAAAAGTTGTATAAAAAGAAAAAAAAACATCACTGTAAATGACATCTCACCCCACAAGGATGCGGCCCATCAACTTCAAATTTGTTCTATGTGGGCAGGCACACTGCGGTCAGGTCAGATATCAGGTCAGGTTTTGTGTTCCAAAACCAGGAGTGACTCCAAAACCTAGAACAGGTGTCAATCTTTCAATTATACTTTTTCTCTGCAAGTTCCTCTCCTGGTTTTGGAACACAAAACCTGACCACAGTGTGAAGCCAGCCTTACCTGGTCCGAATTGGTGACCCCTGCTGTAAAATAACAGTGCTAACCACTGAGCCACCGTGCTGCCGGTGAAGCCTCTAGTAGGCCTTGTTCACAAGGATATCACTCATTCCCCTATATGAGCAATAGTTGGCACAACACACTCAATTCACTATGTACAGACAAAGGAGGCATCTCATCATTCTATTCAATAAAATACCCCATTTATTATGATATAGAAGGGAAGAAAAAGTTCTGAATGATGGTAATATAATATTTACATGTAGTAGCTGAACTATGGGGCTACAGAATCAATGTTAACGATATTGCTGTGTGTGAAGTACCCCTTAGGGCAGGGACACACTCCCCTAGTTACATGCGAGTCTGTCGGACGAGACTCAGAAGAGGCTGGAGCAGTGACCCTGAACAGCCTCTCCCTGTCAGGCAGGGAATGACAGCTGCTTGTGTTTTTGTGCAGCTCCACACTCCCTGTCCTGACAGGTTGAGGCCGTTCCGGGTCACTGCTCCAGCCTTTTCTGAGTCTCGTCCGACAGATTCGCATGTAACTAGGAGAGTGTGTCCCTGCCCTTATGCTATGTTCACATGGTGCATTTTTGCTGTTTTTTTCAGCATTTTTCCATGTTCTATTTGATTGGTTTTATGCAAATCTATGATAATAAAAAGCTGCTTTTTCATTACTGCAAAACCTATAAGGCTATGTGCACACTTTGGCGGGCGCACAGCGGGTTAGGGTCGGCGGCGGCTGGGCGGACCCGCCAGGAAGCTCTGCAGGCGTCCACCGGCTTCCTGGCGGGTATGTGCGGCGGGTGCCGGGCGGGTTCCGGGCGGGTGCACAGCGGGTTAGCGGCGGCGGTTCTGCAGCGGCTGGAAGCAGCACATGATTATGCTTGCAGCCGCTGCAGAACCGGCCGGTTTATAGGACATACACATTCGTTGCTAACCCGCTGGGAACCCAGCGGGTTAGCAACAGATGAGCATGTGTAAACCGCCGCTGTGTGCACAGCGGGTGTCGGTTTACATAGGTTTTAATGTTAATCCAAACGCCGGTTTGGATTAACATAAATTTACATAAAACTTATGTAAACCGACCGGCGGTTTACACAGCTAAACTGACCCTAACCCGGCCAGTGTGCACATACCCTAAGACTCCAGAGATCTGCACACATAGACACATCTGCTTTTTCCTGGCAGAGATGGAAAACAGCTTGGTTTTTGCTGCATTTTTAAAATAAGCAGCATGTCAATTCTTTCAGTGCTTTTGCTGCTGTTTTCCATCATTGAAAGCAATGAAAAAACACAGCTGCATTTTTGGTGCGTTTTGCTGTGTTTTTGTGGCAAAAATGCAACTTTACTGTGAAAAGATCAGGTTTTGCTGAAGAAAAAAATGCAGCAAAAATTCCCAGTGTGAACATACCCTTTTGCGAACATCTGTGTTTCCATGGTAACAGCCTACAAACAGTAGTCTGATCCTGCCATCATATTGCCAACTATCTGTACCTAAATTAGTGCTAATCCACCAAATGTATGTCACTAACGGTTAGGGGACATATGGAAGGGAGTATGAACGTGAAGTCATGGTTTACATACTTGACTTGTAGTCGTAATTCTGGAGATACCTTGATCTACATAGTTACCGTAGGCTCAGAGATAAGATAAATGTTGCCATTTATGTTAGAACTTTTGATTTTTAACATTCTGTTCCAATCATTTGGGCATCCTGAAAACTAAACTCATCATTCAGAATGATATGTTTATTTATGACATACTTGATGGAAGAATGTTCCTAAATCTTGGCAACTAAAGTGTTAACAGACTACAAGACTACATTGGTACTATGAGTATACAGCTACAAAAGTTTGAAATTGATGGCCTAGAAATGCTGTGACAGGGTGTGTACATTACGTCAGGTTGGGGTGTATATACAATGATGTGTTTATATCATTCATTGCTTGATAGCGTCCCCCTGGGTTTCATGCCTGGATTAGAGAGCTAAAAAACAAGGCTTTCCATTTCATCAGTCACTGCCTAGTATGCGTAGTAGTGGCTATCCAATAGATGGCATATATTGCCCCGAATACAACATACGATCAAATGTATGCATATATATAAACATTTTTATTTATTTTATTTCTCTTTAACCTATGTATTATAGGGCTGCCTGGACTTGCAGCAGGTTGAGTCAGATGGCATTCTTTAAAATCTTGCCTCCTTCCTTGCATTGTGTGTTACTCAGTGGACATGAAGGCTGTACATCCCTCAGAGAGACGAAAGCCATTCTTGAATGTTCCGCTTGATCCATCTTTTAACACCTGGTTTAGAATTGGGTGGTTACTATTTTTGTCTTTTTACAAAGCTACGGAAAAAACCTTTGTTTGATATACAGACCTAGATCTGTATATTACAGCCTAACTTTCAACAAACTTTTATAAGGCTAGGGTCACACATAAGCCCTGGATCCGTTATTGGGATCAGGTTTTCCACTTTTGTGTTCAAAGTCCAAAAACTGATGCCAAAAATGGATGCTGCACTCAAGTGTGACTGCAATGGTGTCAGTTTTATACAGGACCCAAAAAATGTTGCAAGCAACATTTTTGGGTACAGTAAAAAAACGGATCAGTTTTTTAACATGGGGCCCTATGGGAAAATGGTTCCGTTTTTAAGAGCATTGTTTATGGCACAAAAAACAGATCCGTTTTTTAGAGCATTGTTTATGGAAAAAATGGCAAAGTCCCAAAAATGCAGAGCTGCACAGGAGGGTCAAAAAGCACCCTAAAAAAATGGATCAGCTATTGAAAACAAGGGAAAAAACTGATGGCCATGTGTGACCCTAGCCTAAAACTGCAATAAGTGATGTGCAGTAAACCGTCTGAGCTCCATGCAGAAGATCACCAATTAATGGACTGGACAACAAAGTGCAATATATTGTATGACTTCACCAACATACCTGGGCTAGTGGAAGATCAATGTGTCTAAAGCCTGGCACTGAAAGTGTGAGGTCATCATCAAAGACTGAAAATATTACAGTCATAACAGAAATACAGAGAATAATTTAATTAGAGTTACTGCAAGACCCCAACATATACACAACATATACACAATACATACACAACACATACACAACATATAGCGTACCCTACTTCAGAGTATAGGGACAGATTGGACCTCTCAACAAAAAAGGTATTGTGGATTATAGATAATTTAATGACAAAGAATGTGTAATGGTGAAGAAAGTTGAACTTGATGGACCTAAATCTTGTTTCAACCTTTATAATTATGTAACTATGTAACATTCCTGAAAATGAAGGCTGGCTCTTCTGGGTTGTATTTACATATAGGAGGAATGAGAGCAGGTTTAAGGCTTATTTACATGTCCATTTTTTCTTGTATGGGTGTGTAGCGCCTCACTAGTCAGTGCACTACAGAGGGGTACTGCACTCAAGACAGAGAGCGCAGTATTCCTGTTATGGGGGGAGGTAATGTAGGTCTGAGGCTCTTAATCTGCATTCACACACTTAGAGCAGGGGATTAAAGGGTTAACCTGATGTTTTTGAAGACCCAGTCCCGGTGAGAGGAGTGTGGGCAGAGCCGGAAAAGCACAATGAGAAGTCAGAATGTGGGAGGAAAGAGAAGGAGCTAAGAGGGAGGGCGTCTGCAGAGTGGCGGCCCAGACAGAGAGTGGCACGCAGAGGGTGACTGAACAACCCTGGCCCAGTCCAAAGCGGGTTCCGGCTCTGAAGCAGTGTGGAGGTCCATCCCTGAGCCACAGATACCGGTGTGCTTGACAGTTTCTTAGGAGCACGATCCGCCCGATATACGCACGGTCTCCACCAGAAGCCTCAAACGGGTTGGGCCCCTAGAGCGAGAAAAGGGTGTCCCATATCACCCAACAGACCTGGTTCACAAGCGCGATTCGTGCAGGGCAGCGCGAGGAAGAAGGAGTGCGCAGAGGTAGAACAGAGAGACAGATAAAGGAAGGAGCCTCAGAGAGACATTGCTTCCTCCTATGACACCTGGTTCACTGCCCGAGCCGTAACACCTGTGAGCTGTGTACAAGCTGAAGGTAACTGGAGTAAAGAACCCATGCACAGCAAGCAAGTGTCTGTGTTTCTTCCTGGTTAACTGTGACATTCCAGTTTCACAGCAGAGAGTGCGCTGCCCTATTCCTATCATCCCACTACACTGCCCCGGGGGACCCTGCTCTACCTGTAGGGAGCTACAACACCTTGCTGCCATCCATCCCCCCGGAGGTCTGCAGCAGCATCGGTGTCATCACCGGATCTACAGGTGGTGTCACGACTTTTATTAACTTTATTCCCCATCAAAAATCCCCTTTTTATTGTCACCCCAAGGGCATGGACTCGGGCACCGACCACCTGTGACAGCACCGTACCCAAACGCCCGACCCTTGTGGGCCAGACACGTGTTATCTTCGCTTTTCATGGATAGCACTCGTACCTACAATAATCTATGTGGGATAATTTATATGTCTGATTTTTCCTTGGATCAAGAGGTGCGCATAAAAGTCTTCCCTGATTTGGATGCCAGTGTGGGATAAAACTCATCAATGCAAGTCTATGAATCTGTGAAAACACCAGATAGCACTTGGTTTGCTGTCTGTTTGATAGGGAAAGTTTGAGAAACCTCCATCAGTTTATTTTTTTCAGCTGAGAAAAATTGATGAAACTTTGACCAAACACTGGCTATTTTTTTTTAGGAATTTTTGCAGTAGAAACTCTGCATTATTCTCCTCCAAATCTCCAAACTTCTCAAAAACCTTGAGTTTCTGCTCTAATAACTCAGCTGAAAGACACCATATGCCACTAGTGCACCTAGCCACTGATGGTACAAACTGCCACTATGACCTAATGCTGATGACATGCTGATTAAAAACACTAATAAACAGTTTTTTGTGCAAAAGCAAAATTACTGATATCTGAATGAGCCCTCATAGTTGGCCCTGGAAAAGGCATCTGAAAACACATCTAGCCATTGGACATGTTAATTTATTAATTAGGCTCTTTCTTCGTTTTGTGTGTAAAAAGTGCAATGAAATTATTAAAGGGGTTGTCCGGGATTTTAATAAAAAAATGTGCCAAAGCACTAACAGGCAGGTAGCTGCCACCTACCTGCCTGTTGTGCCCGACACTGTTTACCCCTGCTACAGAGCGGGCACAGACTGCTACTGCCGGTAACAGCATGGGTGTGTAAACAGTGCAGTGACTACTTTTCTGCTCTGCTCTATGGAACAGGCAGGGCACCGTCCTCCTGCTGATTGACAGTCGGCTTCCCGTGACCTGATTGGGTAGCTAACTGATTCCTCGTTATGCGCATTGGGTGGTTGTTGTTGCTGGAAGTGGGGACTCTAAGCTCCAGGACGCCAGGTGCTGATACACAGATTCTTAAGAAAGGGCACATATATAAGAGAGGTATAATGTAGGCTAAGGATGGCGCCAGGGACTGCGTGGGTAACCTGAGTGCCATTCCTGATGGGTGAGTTTTAAAAATCTGAGTTTTTCTGTTTATGCTCTAGATCGGTTTATAGGTAGCAGAGCATTAGCATTCAGTATTCCTACATGAAGTTCTCTTAAGGGCACACTTGTGTATGATAGACCTATGGTTAAAATTAACCCTTATGGTTTTGAGAACCCTAATACTCTTATACTTAGGCTGGAGGCACACTGTCATGCATCAAACACGAAGCGTGTTTGATGCATGACAGAGATGCGAGTGTAATGCATGTTTGTTGTGAGTTTGGTGCGTGGTGCGTGTGGGTGAGTGTCCATGGCTGTATGATATGAGTGTGCTGCGAGTGTGCTGCATGAGTGCATGTGTGGTGCGTGTGAGTGTGATGATGTCCACGGTCCTGAAGCAAATTTAAGGTCCGTGGACAGCATTTACCAGTGAATTTAAACTCTGTGGGCTTTGAATTTTTCGGTTTGCCGGTACAGTAACCAATCATCTTGCACCGCTGAGACAGCAGCGGTGCAAGATGATTAGTAAAAACACAGCATATGTTCAAATTTTAAAAATCGCAGGGTTTTGCTGCATATTAACCCTATCTGCAGCTTCTGTGCTGCATGTCAGCACAGAGGCTGCAGATGCGGCTAATAAGCTGGTGTCTGAAGGGTTAACCCGCTGTTTTTGTGGTGCCAGCATGTGTCCAAGGAGTGTCCACACACAAATTGCTGATGTGAAAGGGGCCTAACAGCAGCTTCCATACAGTATATAGGGACACTGGGAAGAATATGATCGGACACCTATCTATAGCGCTTAGGGGCTTTAGTCAATTGTTTGGCTGACATTCAGCTGTATTTTTAGTCAAGCACACTTGCCTTATAATGTTTTAGGATCAAGTCTTAAGATAAAGATTACAACATCCACATGACTACATCACCAGAACCACCAGCAATACAACAACGCATCACTAGAACCCCTGTCAGTATATCACCAGAACCACTGTCAATACAATAATGCCTCACAAGAACCACTGTCGGTATAACACCAGAACCATTGTCAATACATCACCAAAACCAGTCAATACATCACAAGAACCCCCATCAATACAATAATACATCACTATAACCCCTGTCAGTACATCACCAGAACCACCGGCAATACAATAATAAATAATCAGAACCATCTTCAATACATCACCAGAACAGTACGTTCCCTATATAAATGTGTATGCAGATTTAATGTCCCATACTGCTCATTCTACTTCCACATGTCCCATACTGCTCATCCTCCTCCCACATGTCACATACTGTTCACCCCCCATATATTCCATGCAGCTCATCCTCCATTCATATGTTTCATGCAGCTCATCCTCACCCCCATTCCCCTGAATTTCATGTTGCTTATCCTCCCCCCATACGTCTTATGCAGCTCATCCTTCCCCCATCCCCCTCCTATGTTCCACGCAGCCTCTCCCCTCCCATGTTCCACGCAGCCTCTCCCCTCCCATGTTCCATGCAGCCTTTCCCCTCCCATGTTCCATGCAGCCTCTCCCCTCCCATGTTTCACGCAGCCTCTCCACTACCATGTTCCACGCAGCCTCTCCACTCCCATGTTCCACGCAGCCTCCCCCAATCCCTCATCCATGTAGCTTCCCCCCATGATCCATATAGCTTCTCCCCCACGTTCTATGTAGCTTCTCACCCCACGTTCCATGTAGCTTCTCCTCCCCATCCATCCATGTATGTTCTCCCTCTATCCCCCATCCATCCATGTTCCTTCTCCCCCATCCACCCATCCATTCATGTATCTTCTTCCCCATCCACCAAACCATCCATGTACCTTCTTCCCATCAGACCATCCATCCATGTACCTTCTCTCCCATCCATCCATCTTATCTTCTTCTCCTTTTCCATGCCGCCCCCCCCACCCATCCATCCTGTTCTGCCCCCTCTTCCAGGCCACCCCATCCATCCATTCCATTCTGCCCCCTATTTCAGGGTGCTCCATCCATCCCATTCTGCCCCCTTTTCCAGGCCGCCTCATCCATCCATCCCATTCTCCCCCTCTTCCAGGCCGCCCCATCCATCCATCCATCCATCCATTCGATTCTGCCCCCTCTTCCAGGCCACCTTATCCATCCATCCCATTCTGCCCCCTCTTCCAGGCCACCCCATCCATCCCATTCTGCCCTCTCTTCCAGGCCGCCCCATCCATCCATCCCATTCTGCCTACTCTTCTAGGCCGCCCCATCCATCCATCCATCCCATTCTGCCCACTCTTCCAGGCCGCCCCATCCATCCATCCCAATCTGCCCCCTTTTCCAGGCCACCCCATCCATCCCATTCTGACCCCTTTTCCAGGCCGCCCCATCCATCCATTCCATTCTGCCCCCTCTTCCAGGCCGCCCCATCCATCCCATTCTGCCCCTTCTTCCAGGCCGCCCCATCCATCCATTCCATTCTGCCCCCTCTTCCAGGCCACCCTATCCATCCATCCATCCCATTCTGTCCCCACCAGGCTGCTATCTTCAGCTGTAACAGCGCCTTACCTGACTCCAGCTCCTGATCCCAGATCCCGACAGCTTCTTCCTCTGTGGCTCCCGATCTCTGGCACCAGGTACCCGGCAGCTTCTTCCTCTGCTGCTTCTGGTCTCCGACACCAGGTACCCGGCAGCTTCTTCCTGTGTGGCTCCTAGTCTCCAGCACCAGGTACCCGGCACCAGGCACCCGGCAGCTTCTTCCTCTGCGGCTTGCGATCTCCGGCACCAGGTACCCGGCAGCTTCTTCCTCTGTGGCTCCCGGTCTCTGGCACCAGGTACCCAGCAGCTTCTTACTCTGTGGCTCCCGGTCTCCAGCACCAGGTACCCGGCAGCTTCTTCCTCTGTGGCTCCCGGTCTCTGGCACCAGGCACCCGGCAGCACCAGACATATGGCACCCTGGCAACCTCCTCCATAATAACCCAGGCTGCGGGTTCCCCTCCTCCCCCATATGTCCCAGTCTGCTCATTTCCCCCCTCCCCCATATGATCTAGCCTGCTCGTTCCCCCCCTCCCATATGTCACAGTCTGCTCATTCCCCCCCTCCCCATGTCATACTCTGCTCGCTGCCCCCCCATGTCACAGTCTGCTTGTTCCCCCCCTCCCTATGTCACAGTCTGCTCGTTCCCCCCCTCCCCCATGTCAGTCTGCTCATTCCCCCTCCCCATGTCACAGTCTGCTAGTTCCCCCCTCCCTCATGTCACAGTCTGCTCGTTCCTCCCTCCCCCATGTCACAGTCTGCTTGTTCCCCCCTCCCCCATGTCACAGTCTGCTTGTTCCACCCTCCCCCATGTCACAGTCTGCTTGTTCCCTAGCCCCCTCTTCTCCCCCTTGGCCCCCAACCCCCTCCTCTTCTTCAGAGCTATCTTCAGCTCTAAAGTGCCTTACCTGCTCCCTGCTCCCAGCAGATCCAGCAATGGAGTCTTCTCCTCTCCTGCGCTCTGCAGACGCTCCGGTCCGGCAGTGTAGTGATGACTCATCATCTGCTAAGCGCTGTGATGCTGCAGCAGCGCAAGGCCGGATGTCGGGGCAAGCAGCCAAATGGACTCCACTGCCCCCGGAAGTGCAGGGGCGCGCATGTTTATTTGCAATCGTGCCTTAAAGGCACGATTTCAAATGAATGCTGCGCCCCCGGGCCCCCTCCCTCATCCAAAAACACTCCGGATTTAATAAAGAGTTTGGAGGAGGGAGGGGGAGTTAAAAAAAAAACAAAAACAATTTTTTTAACTTCCCCCTGGTGCCGCCCCCTTGACACCTGGCACCCTAGGCACGTGCCTATGGGTGCCTAATGGTAAATATGGCCCTGAGGGTATATGCATATTACATATTTTTCTGGTAACCTTCCTGGAAAAGAATGACCATATGCCTTTGGACTTCCTGCTAACTGCTTTATGTTACCAAAGACATTAAATGGTTAAAATACTTGATTATTTATCAGGTTGCTTCTGCTTGGAAGAAGATCACTAGTTTATGCAGTAAAAGGAAAAAAAAAAACACATGTGTCAAGCTCATTGCAAAACACAACTGAAAAGATTCCAAGAAGGACACTTTAGGAGAAAAAAAGTGGGCATGTCCGGAAGCTCCCTCTGCTTTAAAAGTTTGTTGGGTACATGCAACTTAGTGACAAAACATACAGTAGGTGTAGGGTTTGCAATCACACCCAGGCCCTGGAGCCTAGGAGGCCCAAAAAAGTCTTTTGGGCCTTTATTAAAACACCAATTTTTTTACATGCATATTTTTAAATATGTGTTAAAAAAGCAACATGTCAATACTTTGGAGCATTTTATTTGAGTAAATCGCAACACAAACAGTTTTTCATGTCTTTTTTATTTAGAAAGTTTTTGCAAAGGAAAAGCTCCAAAAAACACAATCTATTGTAATTAAACACACACAAAATACCATACTCAAACCATAGGTCAAAAATGCATCAAGAAGCTTGAAGAAGCTTTTCCTACATAGCGAATTTTCAGCCAGAAAAATCCACTTACATAAAAGTCTGTGTGACTGACACCCCCCCCAGGGCCATAGGGTACTTGGAACCGAACTACAGTACTGCTGGGGAGTCATGGGGGTCTCCTACCAGCGCCTCTGCACACAGAACCCCAATGCAACAGCCACGGGTCTTAGCAGGCGACGGGTACCTAGTCCCCGGACCCTAGAACAGCTACCTTCTCAGCGGATGTTTCGGGTTTCGGCCACAGCTCCTGTAGATCTCGTGACTTCCGTTTCTTTGGTTGAAGCGTTAAGCCTCCTTGCCACCTCAGGGCCGGTCCCTGGTTCTCAACCAGCCCCTCCGTCCGACTCCGGTCGAATCTGGATTCGGGCACACAGGTTTCTTTTTTTCTCTCTCTCTGCCCATGCCCCTAGGGCTCCCTCTTGCCTTTCTCACTGACTGCTGTTCTCCTGACCCAGGACGAGCTCCTCACTGCTCCAGTCCCTGGGCCATCTCTCTTTCTCCTCTCTCTTCTCTTCTCTACTTCCTACTTCTCCACCGACTACCCACACTTTTTTCCTTTTTCTGTCCCTTGACTTAGCCCTCCCTCTATCAGGTCCACCCACTGTCCTCAGGACCGGGTTCTAAGGGTGTGTTGGGTGCTTGGTGGGTGTCTCAGACTTACCATCCCGTTTCTCTGAGAACAGGAATACCACACCTGTGGAGTGGGTGCAGTACCCCTTGTGGCGACCAGACCGCAGGGGCGCCACTTTCTGCCTTGGCAAAGGTCAGCACATCCTCAAGCGACCGCATGGGTAAAAGTTGTTTTAACACAGAACTCACATTTTTGGCATGCATGCATAACAGTAACAATCATAACAAAATTTCTTCTTCCGGGAGGCTCTTCCTTGAACATTACATTAAGAAGCAGTACAAAATTACAAAAACCAGCTTAATAGAAAAAGAAGGGCAACATACTATATTCTGCGAGAGTCCTTCACCGGGTGTCCTTTTCACTGTGTTTCAGTGCAAAACTGGGGAACCTGGTTCCAAAAAAATCCCATCGTAGGCCCTGGGCATGGCAACAGGGCAAGGATGGACCAAATATTTTTTTTCGGCCAAGCCAAGCAGATTTTTATTTGTGGTTCCCGTAGGGTGCAAACCAATCAAAAGGCACTGGTACGCTGACCGATATGTGCTGACTATTTACAATAAAGTTCTGGCCACTCATTGTCCATGGTCATATTGTCCACATCATATGTATTTTTGCTAACTTACACTTTAGCTAAGCATTTCTATTCACTCAAAGCACACATACCTTTACAAGGTAATAGCTCTCAAGCAATCATACTACTTATTCAAACTAACTAGGAAAATTATCTACAAACACATTCTGCTACTTTGCTTTCACTTCTAAGGCAGTTCTCTTTCTTGCCCCCCACCAGGTTCTACAGACCAAGTGAGACCACCAATGAGAGTCTTGGTTGACTGTGTCCTCCTTTGGACCTGAGTCTGGATGGTTGGTATCTACAGTTGAATCTGCCGGGCAAGTAGTTGGGGAAAGCCTCTTTTCACACACCTTCTTCACGTTGAGTGCACATGGTCCCTGCTCACCTGCATGCTGAGTGAAAGACACGCAGTCACCAGGGTATAAGTCACCCTCAGGGTGTCCTGTTGGTAAATTGGACTCCATGTCTCTTCTGGTGAAAACAATTCTGTTGACTCGCCGATCTCTTGTATGAACCCCCACCCTTTCTTTAGGTCAAAGGTTAAAACATTTCCTTGCTTCAGCAGATTCCAGTCAGCGGGCCTGAGTTTGCGGGCCCGGGCTTTGGCCTGCATATTTCCTTCCTCTAGCTCTCTCCATAGGACCCGCCGATCCTCTTCTACTTTCTCCCATACCGCTACCCGACAGCGGCAATGCTTCGCCCAGCTAATTGTCTCTATTTGGGCCTCTCCCGCGCTTGCTTCCCCTGGTAATCCCATCAAGTGTTTGCCCGGGTTCCCCACTTGAACACTACTCTCTCTCTGCCCGTACTTCCTGGGGCATGTTTATCACCATTTCAAACACCTGACTGGGCTTGGGAGTTGAAGGGAGTTTCAATACCTTCATTGCTGTCCTTTCCGGTGCTTGGTTCCAATCCTGCTCTTCCAGAGTTGGAGTCACTGGTCGGGAATCCGCCCACTGCTAGGACACTTTCTCCAGCAAGTTGTTTTCTCCACTGCCCCACCATTATCATCAGGTTCTTGAGAAGTCGGTGAGTCAGTTCTCTTACTTCATCCTTTGGGAACTCCGGGTCCATGAGCGGTAACTGGTCTTGCTCCCTCTTCGTTTGGCTGGGAAGTCCGCTGCTGCCACCCCACACTCCAGAATTTCTGGCCACTGATCGCCATGGCTCTAACTGGGCTCCACGCAACTTCACCTGCGACACACCCAGCAACGCTTCTCTCCGTGCTCCTCGCAGCCTCTCTCTTTCATGGACAGGCCTCTCCCATCTTGCCATCGGCCACGCCCAAGGGAGAAGCAATCAGGACTTTTGGGCAGCCCCTATTGCTCTTCATGAACTAAGGGGGTGGACAACATTCCTCCTGCTCGGTGATGGCCCGGCCCATGATGGGGGACTGCGGCACGCCCCCTAGCCAGCACATTGCTTCAGTTTATTGCGGCTGTCATTACTCTGGTTTCACAGCAAAGTCTTTTAGCACAATCCTGTAGGCGCACGAGACCTGGCAACACCTGTAATGCCAAGATTGACATGCCCCCCCAGGGCCGTGGGGTACTCTGAACCGGGCTACAGTACTGCTGGGGAGTCACGGGGGTCGAGACCCGGCTACGTGACTCTGGCAGTGTCAATAAAAATTTGGGAATTAAGGTTTTGGGTGTTGAAGTCATGACGCCACCCTTGATGTTCAGCTATTGATGGTCGACGCTGCGGTGCGGGACCTCTGGGGATGATGGAATTACAGCTCAGCTAAGGTGATATCGCTCCCCACGGGTGGAGCAGTTCCCCAGGGCAACTCATATAGTCTATGGCTATGGTAGGCCGTTGGGGTATTCTAGCTGTAGAGGTGGATGGGATTACTGCTGAGGCAGGTCTATGGTGGCCTCTGCTGCTACTTGGCACAGAAAGAAATAGTCTCACACATCTTCTGAGTTCTGTACCAGGTTTACTCAATGATTGGTTAAGTATTGTCGGCGGGTGCTGCCTTCTGCAAAACTCCAGTCCAGACAGTCCTCAAGGAACCGGGATAGCTTGTCCAAGACACCTCTTTGTGTTCCTTTCTCCCTCTGGTTTCTCTCCCAGTGCTGACTATCTGCCTCTCCTACCTGCACCTCCATGCACAGAGCCTCAATCCGGTAGCCACGGGTCTTGGCGGGTGACGGGTACCTGGTCCCCTGACCCTAGTACGGCTACTTTATTGGTGGATGTGTCGGGTTTCAGCCACAGTTGTTGTAGATCTCTTGGCCTCTGGTTCTGTGGTTGGAGTGTTGAGCCTCCTTGCCACCTCAGGACCGGTCCCTGGTTCTCAACCAGCCCTTCCATCAGACTCTGGTCGAATCTGGATTCTGGCGCACTAGTGGTTTTCTCTCTCTCTGCCTTTGTCCCTAGGGCTCCCTCTTGCCTTTCTCGCAGACTGCCGTTCTCCCGACCCAGGACGAGCTCCTCACCGCTCCAGTCCCTGGGCCAACTCTCTTCTCTACTTCCCACTTCTCTACCGCCCACCCACACTTTTTTCCTTTTTCCGTCCCTTGACTGAGCCTTCCCTCTATCGGGTCCGTCCACTGTCCCCAGGTCCGGGTTCTAAGGGTGTGTTGGGTGCTTGGTCGGTGTCTCAGACTTATCATCCCGGTTCCCTGAGAACAGGGATACCACACCTGTGGAGTGGGTGCAGTACTCCTTGTGGTGACCAGACCACAGAGGCGCCTTATGACCATGATTTTAGGCCTGAAAAATCTAGTTTCATTGGAGTCCAGAGCAGAAATATGAGCCTGACTTTTAATCTCGATTTGCAGTTTGACGTTTTGCAGGTCTTTAGGCGAATTAGCCCCTATTCATCTGGTCTAATTGATGTGTGGCTACCTGTTGTGGTTTCTACTATAAAAAGTGATGTGACTTATTGAAATGGTTTTCATTTTTCCACTGAAAAACCTTCAGCAGTGTGTACGTCAGACAGATTTCCAGTTGACAACAAGGAGAAATCGAACTCTGAATATACCCTTAGGTGGTAGCAAATCTGTGCTTCTGGCATTACAATTGGGTACTGCGTACACCTCCAGGTTTGAATCAATCCCACTGATTTCACTGATGTACTGTAATCACCGCCTCTTGGCTGATTCAGGGCTTCAGAAGGGACCTCTTGACTCTCCCCATTATTACATTATGTCACTACCAGTTTGACAAATGGGAGGATTTTATCTTTGCAATCTCTTGAACAAATGTTATTATATATACAAAGCATATATAAACTTTGCGAATGTTATATGTACTTGAGTCAACCAGAGCTAGGGTGGGTGAGGTACTCGGACACCGGGTCTGCTGTGTAGGGAGTCACAGATGGTCAGGACCCCGGTGCCGTGCCCTGGTGATCAATTGAAGGGGTAGATGTTGATGATGGGGGATTAAGGGATTACTTACAGGGGATCGTGATGCCACCTGTAGTGTCCGGTAATTTGGTACCGGCGCTGCCAGCCGGCCGCTGAGGTGATGGATGGGGCAGCAAAGTGTGGTACAGCTCCCCACAGGTGGAGCTTTACCTCAGGGCAGCAATTGTAGGAATATGGTGAGGGAGAGCAGTGATGTAGATGTTGATGCTGCAGTTCTTACCCCTCTGCTGAGCTGCTGTTGTTGCTGAGCCCTCTGGGCACTGCAGTAAGGGAAACAGAGTCCAAAGCACGCTTACTCCACTTTCATAGGTACCAGCAGATGTTAATTGTATACGGTACAATCCGGTTTACCGGGGGTCGGTCACCAGCTCCAGGTTCCCTGTTATGGAGTCTCTAGATGTCCTCTTTCTATGGCTTTCTGGGTTAGTTTAACTTCCTTACTTTCCACCCTTGCAGAGCTCACCCGCCAGTCCCACGGTCTGTATCTAGCAGATAAGGTTTGTGTCCCACCGGTCCTATTAGGATGCTCGAGAACAGGACTAAGAAAGCTTCCTTCCAGCACCGCAATATATGGCCCTTCTCTGTAGTTTCATGAACCGGTTTTCAGTCCTGAGGGGTGAGGTACCTTGTGGTGCATACGGCAACCCGTTTCTATTGGGCCCGCAGCTCGTCGGTCTATAGCCAGGGATAAACGCCTGACTACTTTGGCTACCCGCAATGCCGATGTTCCCCAACGTGACCAGCCGGCTCCAACCAGTCCTGGTCCGTTGCCCTCTGTCCTGGGTCCCCACTTAGAGATGGTGCACCCTCCTTTCAGCTGGGCTGTCATGCCTGACCTCTCTGTCTGCCTTCCCAGCACCGTCTGAGGTAAACTGTCAACTGTCACTCTTCCTCTATCCTAGGCTCCACCCCCTTTTGGGAGGGACCTACCAAGTACAGGTTCCCCCTATTCTAGGTGTTGTGGTCCTAAGTGAGTGTAGAAATAGACTCCATAAGGTTTAAACCCCAAACTAGCAACTTACAAAGTATATTACATTTTTATAATAAAGTGCAATACCACTCTGTGGCGCCTAGCCGCAGGGTCGCCACATACTCGTATACGGTAAGTGTGTTGGTGTGCATATATATATACCGTATATACTCGTGTATAAGCCGAGTTTTTCAGCCCAAAATTTGGGCTGAAAAGTCTCCCCCTCGGCTTATACACTAGTCAATACGGGTGGGGGCTGTGGAGGCTGGAGGAGGCGGGGGGAGGCTGCTGTATGAGCAGCCCCGTCACGTGGGGCCGCTCATTATATATGCACTGCTTCCCCCTGTCAATCAGCGGCAGGGGGAAGCAGTTCATATATGCCCCCAAATGCTGGCACTCTGCCCCCTTGTAAGGCCCCCCCCCGCTGGTTATATTACCATCCCGGTCTTCTGATCAGCGTCGCTCCTCGGTGCTCCGTCCGTCCAGCTACATCCGGGATCCCCGGCCGTCGCAGGCATATGACGTCATCGTGCGACGGCCGGAGATCCCGGATGCAGCGAGGACGGAGGACGGAGCATGAAGAACGGAGCACCGAAGAGCGGCGCTGATCAGAAGACCGGGATGGTAAGATAAGCAGATGGGGGTGAGTGCCAGCATTTGGGGGCAGCTGGGTACCCCCAGGGGGCTGCTGGGTACCCCCAGGGGGCTGCTGGGTACCCCCTGGGGGCTGCTGGATACCCCTTGGGGGCTGCTGGGTACCCCCAGGGGGCTGCTGGGTACCCTCTGGGGGCTGCTGGATACCCCCTGGGGTCTGCTGTATTACCCCTGGGGGCTGCTGTATATACTGCTGGGGCCTGTATACCACTGGGGCTGCTGTATACTACTGCTGGGGCTGCTATATACTACCACTGGGGCTGCTATATACTACCACTGGGACTGCTGGGGCTGCTATATACTACCGCTGGGGCTGCTATATACTACCACTGGGACTGCTGGGGCTGCTATATACTACCACTGGGGCTGCTGGGGCTGCTATATACTACCACTTGGACTGCTATATACTACTGCTGGGGCTGCTATATACTACCACTGGGGCTGCTATATACTACCACTGGGACTGCTGGGGCTGCTATATACTACCACTGGGGCTGCTGGGGCTGCTATATACTACCACTGGGGCTGCTATATACTACCACTGGGACTGCTGGAACCGTTATATACTACCGCTGGGGCTGCTATATACTACCACTGGGGCTGCTATACACTACCACTGGGACTGCTGGGGCTGCTATATACTACCACTGGGGCTGCTGGGAATGCTATATACTACCACTGGGGCTGCTGGGGCTGCTATATACTACCACTGGGGCTGCTATATACTACCACTGGGACTACTGGGGCTGCTATATACTACCACTGGGGCTGCTGGGGCTGCTATATACTACCACTGGGGCTGCTGTATACTACCACTGGGGATGCTACATACTACCACTGGGGCTGCTGGGGCTGCTGTATACTACCACTGGGACTGCTGTATACTACCACTGGGGAGGCCTGTATACCACTGGGGGGGGCCTGTATACCACACTGCTGGGGGCTGTATACCTGTGCTGGGGTCCACCCTCGGCTTATACACGAGTCAATAGGTTTTTCCAGATTTTTGGGGCAAAATTAGGGGGGTCGGCTTATACACGGGTCGGCTTATACACGAGTATATATGGTATATATATATATATGTATATGCACACACACACACACATATATATATATATATACATACACGATGTGATGTGTTTGCTTGTATTGCATAGTTCACTCAATTCACTTGATTACATAGAGGAAATACATATTCAATATTTCAATAGCTGTGAAATGTTCAGAACGATTTAATGCTTACATAGTGCAGACTTTTTCCTGCCTTCTTGCCCTTCTCTATTTTCTTGTATGTGTGCTTTCCAATCAGGCTCTACCGCCCTGTTCTTTTCACTACTCAGCGTACAACATCTTTCATTCTCCTTAACTAATGTTTATAGGAACGTGTTGATACCAATTAACCTGCTTCTCCTCAGCTGAGTCAGGGCCAGCAGTTCAGTTGGCAGGTTCTTGCAGGCCGCAGATGGTAACACAGAACAGACTGGCCACACGTTTGTTATTCTTTGTAATTACAGTCATTAAGTAACCACCTCTGCCAATCAAACATCCACCGTCACCACGCCAGCTGGAAAACAAGACAACTTTAAAATCTTACAAGTCAGGACCTCAGATTATCACTTTTTTTGGTAAATACTTGGTTCATTTTCATAATAGATGAAGTGATCAGATTTTTCTTTTAATTTTTTTTTTGAATTGCCAGCCCCTGAATACCTTGTAATTCTCTGCTTTGTATGTGGACAATTTGATATCTACCAGTTACTTCTCCATTCTCTGTAGCTATGGAAACTGAACTACATATTATTGTTGGCAAATAGATTAATTCTTCCCTGGTCTGGTGTCCATTCTGATCTTCCATCTTCACTTCTGTGGCCGGCATCGTTGGCCCAACATCCTGGATGCCTCTGCCATTTACTAGACCCTATGACAGATGTTGCATGAGGCCCATGCTCCAGTGCTAACCCAACGTTATGTTGTGTGTTATGTCACAATATCATGACATTGCAGTAATCACCAGAGATGATTAAGATGCCAGGTAGAGGATCCTGTCCTCAGAAGTGACGACTGCCCTGGTCCAGCTGTCATGATATCAGGATTGGATTTGGGCACTGTGAATCTTCCTTCTTGCTCAACAATTCAATCTAGGAAAGGTTTGTCATTGACTGTCCCTACCCTTACCCTCTTAGGACTCATGAACATGGTTGTATTACATTTTTTCTTTTTTGAATGTTCTTCAGACTCCATGTGTTGAAATCTGCTCCCATAGACCTTGATTTTGAAGGGAAAACCTAAATGGCAAAGCTTGGAGTAGAGCTGCTTCTGTGCATTGCCATACAGAATGAGCCAACATTGTTAAAAACATAACAAAAATAGTTTTTTCTTTATCTACATATGTATATTTAATACAGAATTTTATTTGCTTATTTTTGAATAATTGTAATTTGTTCTCAAGGACCAAGGGTGAATAGTCCAGCACATAGCTCCAAGGAGGTAAAATGAGAAAACTTCATTCAATTCATATATTGCTAAAAACAAACACATGATTAAAAACAACTGCAGCTCATCTTACTCCTTTCGAGCCAATAAGTTGGAGTGGTTATTAGTCATGACGTACTATTCACCCTTGTTCCATGGGAACACATTTCAGCTATTCTCTGTTTCTCACTCACTTTGTTTTGTCCAAGCAACATGTTGGATTCACTGACCCATGATGAAGTCAAGCACGAGATAAACTGAGTGCGGTACTCATGTAAATAGTCTTTTTGCTTAATGCATGTTAACAATGATGTTGTTTTATTTGTTGGCATATAAAGATGATTTTATAGAAATGAAAAGCAATTTTTTTTTATAAAATGTATCATAGTTTTTGTTTGTTGCTGTTAGCAATGATCAGATTGATGTTGCCTTGCACAATTCCTTCCCATATTGCTGAAGCATCAGAGAGCAGAATACATTATTTTGAATGGCCGCACGGGCCTCCCCGTAATGACCTGCACCTATGGCATATTACGGAGTATCATACATTGTACAGTGATGGTCATCACAGATCAGCGGTTCCCAATAGAGCGCAGTTTGTACAGTAGATTTTTTCCCATTTTCAGAGTCATTGAGTAAGTCTCTCGTCTGTAGAGTGTAAGCTCAAATGACCAGTAGAGTCTTTTCTCTATCTCTTAATTAGAGTGTAAACTATTATGATTAGTAAGGTATCTTTTTGTAACCTAAGAGTAGAGCTTTGTTTTTTGTTCAAATATTTTTATTAATTTGAGTAAGGGTACAGAAGAAAAATGAAGGGAAGGGAAAGGAAATGGAAACATTAGGAAATCTATAAAGAGGAAGAGGGGAAAGGAAATGTTACAGTCAACCAGTTTAGTGATCAATAAAATAATAAGCTCTCTTAAACAAATGTTTAAAGGACATTGTAAGGTTCTTAGACTTCCCAATTGCTGTCACATTTGTCACTGTTTCCAAAATTTACACCCTGCAGCAAACTCCAAGAAGCTTAAAAAAATCATTTTAAAGCTAAAAAAAAATCTGCAGGTTGAAAGAAAATGGTTATACGTTATTCCCAGCCAGGGGGTCTTCCAGCGAGCGTTTTGGCCCCAAACAATCAAGGAAAGTTTTAGGGCCATTTTAAATTTCATACTTTTTTCCTGAACAAAGGTGCGTTCGCCGATTTTTTTTCTTTTGTAAATTGCTCGGGTTTCTGATCACAAATCAAATCTGCAACGTTCGTGCTGAAATTTGAAATTGGCACACATGTTTGGGAAAAGTTCGCTCATCTTAACTAAATACCTCATCCTGCTGCTCTTCTGAGCGATTCCCCATTTAGTTAATAGGGCCTTCCCAGACTGTGAAAAGGACCTTGTCCTGCTGCATCCCTAAGCGATTCCCTGTTCCGTTAATTGGGCCTTCCTAGCCTGGGTTAAGGACCTCAGCCTTTTTCTTCTTATCTTTGCTCTACTTTACAACATACTACCTGACGTCTGGTGGGATTTCCCTTCTACTGATGGAATTTCGTTTTTACACACACCAGTTCATGCAAGTCTTCATATGTTTAGCCTATAAATGTGCACAGGGTGGTAGCCATGAGTGAGTTCTGTGTTTTCTGCACCCTGGAATGCTAAAGAAAATTATGTTGAGTGTGGGGTTGTTGTGTTGGTACCTCTGAGTCTAGTTCCTTCATCTTCACTGGGGTTGCACATGGTGTGGTATCATTTCTTTTAGTACCCGCAATAAAGAAATCAGTTTATGGCTTTAAAACAACTATGTTTTTATATTCAGATATACTTGAATACAGAGAGTAACAAGCAAAGCATCTTCCCATTTTCTCTTTGCAAGTGTGGCGCCCCTGCGACGAGGGTGGCCACAGGTAGTAACTGCAGCTAGGCAGGAGGGTAGACAGTTTGTTTAACAAACACCTAAACACACATATCCACTGTCATGGGAACCTAACCCGGAGCCTGGGACTCTAGGTAGGCAAGGGGTAGTAGGCTAGATATGAGTGGATGAGCTTAGTCATGGTAAAGGATGAGTATATAAGGGAGAAACAGGAAGCGGTTAGCGAGTAGGCCAGAGTGAGCTGAACTGAAAAGACCAAGAGTATGCCGTAGTAGGCAGAGAGGAACAGATGAAGGAGTAGGAGTAGGCAGGTGCCGAGCAGCAAAGACAAGACCAGTACCATCAGGTCCAGGGAAGATGAGCAGGCCAGCAACTAACTGACAGAGGAGCCTCCCTTATTATATTAGGAAGTAACACGGGAAGGAAAGGACCCGGTAATCTCTTGAAAGATAGGGATACCTGTGGTTTGGCAGAGTGTCAGCTCTGAGGGAGGCTGAAGATATACCCAGCGCTCCAGACAAACTGACGGGGAACACAGACTCCAGATCTGTATTCCCACCAGAGGATTGGGGGCACAGCAGCGACTGAGAGGACCCGGCTTACCGCCCACAGAATTAGGGGGAAGCTGTTAATAGGGACCGAGCTGCCGCTTCGCAATCCACTTTAAGGAGGAACACTGAGAAATAGCCTGAAAGGACACGTAGAAGGACTGAGGAGTCTAGGAGAGATAACCTGGCTGCAGTGGGTTCAGTATACCGGATTCAATATAGCAAAGCTGTAAAGAACTGTATTATACCGTGCCTTGTTTGACAGAAGAATAAGAACAGTAAACCCAGGTGAACCCTGCCACGTTGTCTGTCTCTGATTTCAGGTATGACGTACTGTGAGTCCTCCATTTGACCCTGTCAGGAGCCATCTCCTTATCATCCCCTTTTTCCCTGCAAAGCCTACAATAACCATCACCAACTTTAATCATCACTGCCCCTGGGAACCCAGTTCTACCCACTGGGACTATTTCATCCAAGCTGCTATCCCATCATCCCCGGAGGTTCTGCAGCAGCGGCGGCCCCATCACTGGCCGCATATAGTGGGTGGCGTCACAAGTGACAAATCCCCTGTAAATAACCCCCATTTTATTGTGCGGGCCTGGGACACGGTCCGGACCAGGACCGCCGTGACATCCACCAGCAGTACCCCGGTCCGGTACCGAGTACCCCGTCCCAGTGGGCTCCACACAAGCAACCGGCTCTTTAGTGAGAGTTACAAATTAAATCTTATTCTCTTCAACAGAGGCTATAATGAAGTGGGGGGGAAGGCTCTATGGTCCACGTCCTGGCCATATAAAGCCACCTGGGTCCAGGTGTGTTGCTGTGACTACTAACTACTATACCTCCGACACTGCTTTGATTCTTTATCAGGGACAACTAGAGCCACTTCCCCTTTGCCAATGTTTTTGGCTGGCCATTCCTTCTACACTAGGGTCTCCTTTTTGCTGTTCTGAAACTCTCTCTGCACTTTTCACAAACTTGCCTCATAGAAGTCCTCTAAGATGTTTCCGCCCCTGAAGAGCTAACTCTGTACCTGAGCCCAGTCTTCACACACCCTTTCTACATGTCTTTTCTCCTTCACATCCACCACCCAATTTTCCTCTAAAGCAGGAACTACTCTTTCCTGAAACTCTAACACTCCTCTCCCTCCCTGGCTGTCTATATAATAACCTACAACCCACAGGGAAATTTTAACAAAGAAACAAGGAGACAATGACCTCTTGTGGCCAATACTGTGGACCACATAACATTATCCATCTTATACATTAGCCTGTCTGCTACAGCATATAAAACACACTTGCATTAAAACCATTGTTGTTTTCAGGAGACAAACATGACCCCGCTGGTCCACCTCCTTACAAGACCATAGGTCTTTTACTTCTTTCACTTTTCAATGCTAATCCCTATCTGACAATAAACAGGAAGCTGCTTACCAAGTGCCCATGTAAATCCTCTCATCCACTGATGACCCCAACTATTAACCCTCCCCATACCAACCAAGTGCATGCAAATCACCAAATAGGCATACTCACATTTAAAATATAGCAATGCATTATATAACCACATTCTATTGAAGTGGGAATGCGGGCTGCTTTTCCACTCCTTTACATAAGCTCTTATGATTAGCAAGATCCTCTCTTACTCTTATATATTGTGTAAACTGTTATGGTCAGCAATGTCCTCTATCTTTCTTTTGCTCTCCTCTACCTCACGTGTTTTTTCCGAGCAATTACAAGCTTTTCAGTATTGAGATTTACGCAAATGTATTAGCTGTGAATAGAATTTTTGGGACAAATTCAGTCAGAAAATTTAAATTTAAAGAGATCGTCTCCTTTCTATCTATTATATAAGGGAAAGTTGTCAAAAATGATTTGCAATTGCAAGACTTGTATGATTCTTTCTCGTTTTATTGTAATGTAGATGATATGCTCCATGACATTTACTACGCTAAAGAAAACTTCTAACAGATTGATATATTGTCAAATATGCTCAAGTTCTTTCTTGACATATTCATTAATGCCACATACTTTTTCCCTTTACAGTTCTGTTTTATTTGCTTGCTATGCTTGCTTGCACTTTGCAAATTTAACGACAAATACATAAATACATTGTTTCAAGCCTTTGTCACATAAAAGGATTACCGTATATACTCGCGTATAAGCCGAGTTTTTCAGCCCAAAAATTGGGCTGAAAAGTCCCCCTTCGGCTTATACGCGAGTATACAGCCCCAGTGGTAGTATACAGCCGCCCGCCCGCCACCCCCATCAGTATACAGGCCCCCCATCAGGATCCAGGGCCCCCCCTCCTTGCTCCCCAAAACCTGCAAAGGAAAATCATTATACTTATCACTGTCCTGTCGCCGCCCAATATACCTCTGGGGCTGCTGTATACTACCACTGGGGCTGCTGTATACTACCACTGGGGCTGTTTATACCTCTGGGGCTGCTGTATACTACCACTGGGGCTGCTGTATACTACCACTGGGGCTGCTGTATACTACCACTGGGGCTGCTGTATACTACCACTGGGGCTGTTTATACCTCTGGGGCTGCTGTATACTACCACTGGGTCTGCTGTATACTACCACTGGGGCTGCTGTATACTACCACTGGGGCTGCTGCTGTAACACTGCTGGGGCCTGTATATACCACTGGGGAGGCTGCTGTATACCACACTGCTGGGGGCTGTATACCTGTGCTGGGGTCCACCCTCGGCTTATACACGAGTCAATAGGTTTTCCCAGATTTTGGGGGCAAAAGTAGGGGGGTCGGCTTATACACGGGTCGGCTTATACACGAGTATATACGGTAAGTTACAATCACAGTTTGGCTCCAAATGTTCTCGTTTTAGAGACTTCTAAGATTAAATAGAAAACATAATTTGAAAAGTTAATTAGGACTATAAGTAGGGGGAGCGACAACAAAACGTGTTGGGATTTCTAAGTACCATTCCGTGGTCAGGTATCTCATGTTATAATGGTTTACTTTTCCCACTATAGGGAGCGATGAGAACAGTCCGGCGCCATCAGCCTGCTTCTCCCCACACTGCTCCAGTTTAATCACAGTGCTCTCCCTATATACACCAATGGAAGAGACATTTCAATCAACTAGGGTGGAGAGAAGTTGGCCGGGTCTATGCCAGTGAGTCAGGCCGGCAGGGAAGGGGTTACTCGAATACCGGGACGGTGGCTTCGGTGGGGAACACGGCTGGTCAGTCCCGGTTCCGTGCCCTCGGCACTCAATTGGTGGATGAGGAATGAGGGGGAACTTGGGGATAGGG
Organism: Allobates femoralis; assembly: GCA_033576535.1. NCBI lineage: Eukaryota > Metazoa > Chordata > Amphibia > Anura > Aromobatidae > Allobates > Allobates femoralis. Next base: position 205,990,730 of record JARQOC010000007.1, on the reverse strand, counting down.
AAACGTGACGCCACCTGTGGTACCTGGTAATGTGATTACCAGCGCTGCAGCTGGCCGCTGAGGTGATGGTGAAGCAGCTTTGGTAGTACAGCTCCCTACAGGCGGAGCTTTACCTCAGGGTAGCAGGGAGGATGAGAGGAGTCGTAGTCCTTGCCTCTGTGGTGCTGTAGGAGCCTCCCAGCCGATGAAAAATTGATGCAGAGACCAGATTACCTCAAACAGTTCTTTACTGGTACCAGGTGAATAAGGTACATGGTACAGTCTGATTCACTGGGGGTTGTAGCCACAGATTTTGGAGGCTTTTCCAGAATCTATCAGAGGTGTCTCTATAATAGCTTTCTTGGTCTCTACTCCCAAAGGCTCTTGGCTAACTGTCCTCCCATACTTAAGTCTGGTTGCCAGTCCCCAGGTCTGTTACCTTAAGTTTCTATTATCTCTTGGCGTCTTGGACCTAGCTATGGGACTGTGGTTAGGCTCTTGGTGGGTGTCGTGGCTCCCTTATGAGGGCCCATAACGTGCTGGTCTGCAGTTTGGGATAAACCTATCAAATTGCCTCGGCTCCAGAATCCCGGTGATGACCTGGACTCTCCAGTCGGCCCCAACCAGTCCTGGAGTGTCCCCTTCTTTGTCTGGGTCACCCCTCTCCTTAGAGGTGCCCTCCTGTCACGACCGCAGGGTCCCCTGCATCTGTCTGCTCTGCTCCTCTGTCACCATCCGACTACTCTCTGTTACTGTCACTCACATCTACCTGCTCTTCTAGGCTCGATCCCCCTGGGACCTACTGAATACCAGTCCCCTGTGCTAAGGTGTCCTATGAGCATGTCTTAGGTGCAGACTCTGTATTTTCTTCCTTATCCACAACTACGGAGGCACCACACCTTCTGTTTGGGGTGCAGTACCAACCTGTGGCGTCCCTCCAGAGGGGCGCCACACCAGACTTGTCAGGTCTCTGAATATGGTCCCAGGTTTTCAAATTATATTTACAAGAAATACATAACCTCCTGCAATTGAGCAGCCTATCTCTGATTAATAATGCCCTCTGATCATTGTACTGTATATTCATCTAGTTATAGAAAAGGTGCTAGCTATTGAAAGCCATGGCTTAATATTAAATACCATAATTTTTGGACTACAAGATGCACCAGACCATAAGAGGGACCAATGTTTTAGAGGAGGAAAATAAAATTTGAAGAAAAATGTGGTCATGACACACTGTTAAGGGGGAAATCTGCTGCTGACACTGTTATGGGGGCAATATCCCCAAATTCTGTACTAATGTCCAACATCCTCAGCCACTTCAAGATACCTTTTATATGTATATATATATATACCTTATATATGTCCCCCATCCTGGTATATGTTCCCAATCCTGATAAATATGTACTCCAATTTGGTATACGTTCCCCATCCTCTTATATGTTCCCCATCCTGGTAGATATGATCCTCATCCTGCTATATGATCCCCATCCTAGTATATGGCCCCCATCCTGGTATTTATGATCCCCCATCCTGATATATGGTGCTCATCCTGGAATATGTCCCTCATTTTTGTATATGTCCCTCATCTTGGTATGTGGCCCCCATCCAGGTATATGGCCTCCCATCCTGGTATATGTCCCTCATTCTGGTATATGGCCCCCATCCTGATGCATGACCCCCATCCTGGTATATATATTCTTCATCCTGGTATATGGCCCCCATAAAAGAATAAATTATTATACTCACTGTCCTTTGCTGCCCTGCAGCGTAATGTCTTCTCATGCCGGCAGCTGACCAGACTGTAAGCAAGCAGCGATCACATCATTGTTATGCACCGCGCTTTACATGCCATGAGCTGCTGGCATGAGAAGACATTGTGCTGCTGGGGAGCGAAGGATGGTGAGTATAATCATCCATCCGCTGCTGCCTACCTGGATATTCATTGCACCCATGCAGTGTGTTTGTGAAGCAGTGAATATCCACTTTCTTTAACAGTGGCAGTAGCAGCGGGTGATCACATGTGCCCACTGTTTAAGAAAATGTAACATATGTCACTCACCCACCCATCATCCCTCCCACCTCTGACCTCTGATCCACTGATTGACTGCAGTGGCCCCATTGTATCTGAACAGAAAGAAATAAACAATCTCCTATCTTTTTGCTTGGATGGATCTTGAATTCTACAGACACTCAGTTGCCAATGATTGGCTGCAGCAGTCACCTGATGTCCCTTGAGTAAACAGGGAGCCAGAAGACCTATAGGGGCACTGGCAGAAGGACAAAGGAGTGAAGGGGGGCTTCTTGAAGGCTAACTTTGTGTTTTTTATTATTTTAGGACCATCTTGATCCTATTTTTCAATTAATAAACTGTGGCAGATAAGTATTTAAAGTAGCAATTCAAAGAGATCTTGCTAGTAAACTCAACCACTACAGTAGTTTAAATGGATTGTCCGGTCTAAGATGTAAAGTTTGCAGTCAATCACACACTGTCTTGATTCCTTTGCATCATGTGACATCAGGCATTTGCATATCTTTGGCTACATGCCAACTAGACTCCTCAATTCTCATCCATTGAGAGAACCATGGTGAAACTTGTCTTCATGTGACCGCTGATATGTCAATAACATACATGCAGTCATGTGACCACTGACACACAGGGCATACAGGGAAATCATGACAGTTTGCAATGCACACACTTTCATGATTCTGCAATCATATACAGTGACTCAAGACATTTTAGACCACATAACCCCTTTAACTCTTTCAAGGCTTTATAAATCTAACACGTGTACTGAGAAGAGCCCAATTATAACACCTCACCTCATTTAAATAAGTTAAATATTCTAATCATGCAAAATCTTTTAGCCATATAATAACTTCATTGGAATGGCCCGTGTAAGAAGTGTAAGACATATTAGATGTCTTACATTACACTATATATATATTATATATATACAGTTGTGGCCAAAAGTATTGACACCCCTTCAATTCTGTCAGATAATACTCAGTTTCTTCCTGAAAATGATTGCAATCACAAATTCTTTGGTATTATTATCTTCATTTAATTTGTCTTCAATGAAAAAAACACAAAAAGAATTGTCCTAAAGCCAAATTGGATATAGTTCCACACCAAACATAAAAAAGGGGGTGGACAAAAGTATTGGCACTGTTAGAAAAATCATGTGATGCTTCTCTAATTTGTGTAATTAACAGCACCTGTAACTTACCTGTGTCACCTAACAGGTGTTGGCAATAACTAAATCACACTTGCAGCCAGTTGACATGGATTAAAGTTGACTCAACCTCTGTCCTATGTCCTTGTGTGTACCACATTGAGCATGGAGAAAAGAAAGAAGACCAAAGAACTGTCTGAGGACTTGAGAAACCAAATTGTGAGGAAGCATGAGTAATCTCAAGGTTACAAGTCCATCTCCAAAGACCTGAATGTTCCTGTGTCTACCGTGCACAGTGTCATCAAGAAGTTTAAAGCCCATGGCACTGTGGCTAACCTCCCTAGATGTGGACGGAAAAGAAAAATTGACAAGAGATTTCAACGCAAGATTGTGCGGATGGTGGATAAAGAACCTTGACTAACATCCAAACAAGTTCAAGCTGCCCTGCAGTCCGAGGGTACAACAGTGTCAACCTGTACTATCCGTCGGCGTCTGAATGAAAAAGGACTGTATGGTAGGAGACCCAGGAAGACCCCACTTCTTACCCCGAGACATAAAAATGCCAGGCTGGAGCTTGCCAAAACTTACCTGAGAAAGCCTAAAACGTTTTGGAAGAATGTGCTTTCTTTTTGGGCACAGGCATCAACATAGAGTTTACAGGAGAAAAAAAGAGGCATTCAAAGAAAAGAACACGGTCCCTACAGTCAAACATGGCGGAGGTTCCCTGATGTTTTGGGGTTGCTTTGCTGCCTCTGGCACTGGACTGCTTGACCATGTACATGGCATTATGAAGTCTGAAGACTACCATCAAATTTTGCAGCATAATGTAGGGCCCAGTGTGAGAAATCTGGGTCTCCCTCAGAGGTCATGGGTCTTCCAGCAGTACAGTGACCCAAAACACACTTCAAAAAGCACTAGAAAATGGCTTGAGAGAAAGCACTGGAGACTTCTAAAGTGGCCAGCAATTAGTCCAGACCTGAATCCCATAGAACACCTGTGGAGAGATCTAAAAATGGCAGTTTGGAGAAGGCACCCTTCAAATATCAGGGACCTGGAGCAGTTTGCCAAAGAAGAATGGTCTAAAATTCCAGCAGAGCATTGTAAGAAACTCATTGATGGTTACCGGAAGCGGTTGATCGCAGTTATTTTGGCTAAAGGTTGTGCAACCAAGTATTAGGCTGAAGGTGCCAATACTTTTGTCCGGCCCATTTTTGGAGTTTTGTGTGAAATCATCAATGTTTTGCTTTTGCTTCATTCTTTTTTGTGTTTTTTCATAGAAGACAAATTAAATGAAGATAATAATACCAAAGAGTTTGTGATTGCAATCATTTTCGGGAAGAAACTGAGTATTATCTGACAGAATTGCAGGGGTGTCAATACTTTTGGCCAACACTGTATATATATATATATTAAAACTTTTTCATTGTAAATCCACTTTTTAGTTTCCATGAACCAGGGCTTCCTCTCAGCAGCGTGTAGTAGTGGATATATGATAATGCTATATGTGTTTATATGCAGCTCGTGGCTCGTCATTAGGCTTACATGGTTTCTATTTTCATATGACACGGTGCATTAGTACGGAGGGGTGACGAGCCGTGAAATTGTAACATAAATAAACAGACCCTGCACAAAAAGATCTTTCTGACTGCTTTTCATGTGGTTATAAGTAACAGACAAATATGTAATCACAGTCGTGTGTTGTGTGTCAGTGATGGGATTAACCAGTTAGAAGCCACAGGGTCTCTTGCAGAACATGATGCCCTACTAAATCACAAGGCTTTATTTTGGCACAGTCTAATTTTTTTCATACATTTGGTAAATTTGCAACAAGTAGGGGGGCAGACTGAGGGGAGTGAATCTGCAGAGATAAATTATACAGGGTTTGGAGTGCACATCCTCTTAAACCCATGAGTCTACATAGGAGCTGTAGATGCAAAGCAGTTGAATTCTATAATTGAACTTTTTTATTTCAGATACATTGAAGCAATAAACAGTTGGTGGAAAATGTGTACATACTCCTTAACACCTTGAGTAAACAGAAGCGTTCTACAGTTTATAGGTGCATTTATAATGTGGCCCGGGTCAATAGCTGTGGGTGAGGGAGTCGTCTGTTGTGCCCCAGCATGTTACATGAAGGTGGAGGTTCTGGTTGGGTGTGTGTACTTGTTAAACAAGTTCACAGAAAAGGATATAGAAAATTAAAAAAAACTCACCAGAAACAGCCATTAACCCCTTCCCAACCCTTGAAGTAATAGCATGTCATGGGTTGGGTCCCGGTGTTTGATGTGAGCTCCAGTGCCGCGCTCACATCATTCACCCGATACCTCAGCTGGTCTCATCAGCTGAGATGTCAGGCTTCCAGCACCTCGGTGATGATAACCCTTTGAATCCCGCTGTCTTTCACTGACTGCGGGATCCAAAACCGCCACGGCAGGGATCGCGCCTTTTCCCGCCGAGATCAGAGATCCTGCGATAAGATCGTGGGATCTCTTGTGGTCACCTGATAGCCCTGGGTCCTGGTGTGAACCCGGAAGCTATCAGGGACCACTTCCTGTCAGTGGTTGGCAAGCACTGCGAACCACTGAAAGTAAAACCAAGTGCCATGTCCTGAAGTGCTGCAGCTCATCGGGACCTGTCACAAGCGATTGGATGCTACAGCACTGTAGCACCCTATGGGTCTGTGTAAAATCTAGAATTAATTAAAAAATAGAGTTTTTTAAAAAAAACAAAAAACACAAAGGTTTAAATCACCCCCCATTTTTCCACATTCAAAATAAAAGTATTAGAAACAAAAATACACATACTGTATTTGGTATCATCGCATTCAGAAATGCCTGATCTATCAATATACAAAATCAATTAATGAGAGCTGTGAACTGCGTAACAGAAAAAAAAAGTTTAAACGCCAAAATTATGTTTTTTTGGTCGCCATAACATTGCTATAAAATGCAATAACGGGTGATCAAAACAGCACATCCACCCAAAATTAGTATAATTAGAAACGTCAGCTCAAGCTGCAAAAAATAAGCCATCAGACAGCCCCAGATCCAGAAAAATGAAGACGCTATGGGTCGTAGAACATGGCACAAAAATTGCAATTCTTTTTTCTTTTCAAACGTCTGAATTTTTGTTTCACCACTTAGATAACAGTAAAACTATACATGTTTGATATCTACGAACTCGTACTGACCTGAGGCATCACACCGTTACATTTGTTTTACCATATAGTGATCATGGTGAATAAAAAACCCAAAAAACAAATGTGTAATTGCACTTTTTTTTGCAATTTCACCGCACTTGGAATTTTTTTCTTATTTGTCTGTAAACTATATGGTAAAATAAATGATTGCATCTGAAAGTACAACGTCCTGCAAAAAAAAAAGCCCTCATATGCCTACAATGATGGAAAAAAAACAACTTATGGCTTTTAGAAGCAGGAGAGCAAAAAATGAAAATGAAATATTGCCGAGTGGTGAAGGGGTTAACTAACTCAAGTTCAAATGCACTGGCAGGATGCAGCAGGCCCCCCATGATGGAGGTGGGGCAAAGCAGGTGCGAAATACTGATGAAACTATTTCATGGAGAGGGTGATCGCAGGTATTAGACATGCACACAGATGAGGATTGGATATGGTGCTAGGCACAAAGATACGTGTGGTGCACAGTGCCTGGCTTTCAGCCTATTGGTTACGCCCATACTATTAGATCAGGTGGGCTTCCCAGCACTACATGAGTGCACCCCACAGGACAGACACCGCAATGGGCGTAGCTACATCCTGCATAAAAATGGGCAATAAAAATGATAAAAATTTTAAAATGATATAAAATCGTAATAATGTGAGGAATTGGTTGATATTTTTGGCCAAAATACCAAAGTTCATAAACAAACATCAAGGGTCCCCGTGCTTATGAGTCCCTACACTACATTTAAAAACAAGTTCACTGTAAAGGATCTAAAAAATAAAAAAAAACCACCAAAAATAGCCATTAACCAACACAAGTTTAAATGCACTATTAGGATGCAGCAGGCCCGCCATCATGAAGGCGGAGGCAAACCAGGTGTGTACTTGTGCAAGGGAGGCGCATTGCCTTTGCAGGCCGCATGATGCCAATGACTCCGGCTGGCCAGAATCAGATGTTATACAGTTCAATGAGTGAGACCACCAATTCAAAGCCAACATTGATTTACTCCACAGCTGCTTGATGACAATTATATACAGTAGATAGAGGGTGCATAATCTCTCATACATTTATTCTTTTACACAGAGGAGGAAGAAAAAGATCGGGTTTTTCAATGTATCTGCACTGACGACACAAGGACAGAAATATTCTTGAAAGGTTTATTGTGCCGACGCGTTTCGTGGCAAATCTGCCACTTCCTCAGGGCCAATGATATGCCATAAAACGCATCGGCACAATAAAGCTTTCAAGAATATTTCTGTCCTTGTGTGCTCAGCACGGATACATTGAAAAACCTGGTCTTTTTCTTCCTCCTCTGTGACATTTGCATCTTCGGGAGTTTGCAGCGATCACTGGTTCCTTTCACATTCTACCAGGGGTTGTGACTAGAGATGAGCGAGTACTAAAATGCTCGGGTGCTCGAAGCTCGGGCCAAGCATCCCAAGGTACTTGTGTACCTGGACCGAGCCCAATGTAAGCCAATTAGTGGCAGGCTCCGCCCACAGACTTCCGGCTATAAAACAAATGTTTCTGGGAAAAGGTTGGAGGGTGGGCTTTTTCAAATTGTCGCAGCATACAACACCTTGCTGTGCCCCCCAGAGGGACCCCAACAATAAATCTGCTCTCTGTGAGGTGCGAGCTCACTGTGTGCACTGATGGGAGCTGTTAATTTGTTTCAGATCGATAATTATTAGCGAAGAGTCCGAGCATTTCGGCGGTACTTGGTGCTCGCTGAGCATCCCGAGTACCGGGATACTCGTGCGAGTACCGAGTAGTGACAAGCATACTCGCTCATCCCTAGATGTGACTGTTCACAACCTGTAAAGGTGAGTGCACCAACCATGTGTTGTCACCTAAAATATCACTTTTATCGCCCTATGTGTGCTCTCCTTCTTTATTTTCATTTTTATTCTTTAACACAATGCATCTCTACACACAGTCTCTTTGCTTCTCCAACTTCCCTTGTTCCTGTCTCCACTAGTCTTACTTCCTTCGACAGCACCCAGCTCAAAATTACAGTCCAGTTCATGAAAGTCATATCGTCAACCTACCATTCCATGTCCTACACTCTAAAGGCCCAGTTAAACGACATGACATCGTTAATGATATCACTTAAATGTCACGGGTTTGGAGTAGTTCAAGCGACATCGTTAGGACATTGTTGTGTGTAACACCGAGATTTAACTATGAAAAGTCTTTGGATTGCTGATGTTCTCAAAATTACACGATCAACGATCAGCCAACCTGGTATATCATTGTGTGTGACTCCATGATAACGATGTCGTTTACGACTTCGCCCATTCACAGCAATGAGCAGATATCGTTCGCTGGGTTGTGCGAACGACACCTGCTTACAACATCGTTGTTGAGTCGTCCACGATATCTAGACATGTGACAACTCACCAACGGTGTCAAAACGATGTCGGAAACGACCACGTAACCACGAGGTCATTGCCGACATCGTTCCAATGTCGTGCCGTGTAACGGTACCTTTAGGGTATGTGCCCACAGGACGTTTTTACAGCAGTCCTGAACGCAGCAAAACTGGTCCTGGTTTCAAGGATCCTAGAGTCCTTGCCAGGAGATTTGATGCATTTAGGTCCAGCGGTTTTATGGCGTTTTTTGCGTGTGTTTTGCAAGTTTTTTGTCTGTTTTTACTGCGCTCTTGATGCTGCATTTTTCCAGCGGAGGAAAAATAGAACATGTCAATTCTCTCCCATCCGCAGCAAAACCGCAGGGATTTGACAGTTCTTTACACTTGCAAAACCAATGTGTGTGCACAGCGTTTCTGTGAAACACATTAGTTTTGCTGGGATCCCAACCGCAGGATCAAATGAGCATACATTACCATAAAACCAGTGGTAAACTGTATGCAGAAACTGCAGCAAAAACGCTGTAAAATCGTCCTGTGGGTATATGCGCTTAGAAGAACGTTCTTTGCTAATATGGCAAACATTTAGCAGCTTGTGAACGCTTAAGATAGTCCCATCTGTGGTTTTCTCTTTGTC